>OW679196.1:156786486-156927970 GCA_940337035.1 Agriotes lineatus | reverse complement strand
ACGCAAAATATGTACCATACATATATAATTAAAATATATCACAGACAGAAAACTACAAACTGCCAAAGATAACGTTGTAGTCGGAGACTTAAATGCCATAATAGGTAAGCAGGTAATAACGTTAACTTTTTCTTTTTTCTTGTGAGGCACTAACACCCCATGAAGGAGCTTGGCCTGCAAGGCGGAAGGTCAGAGCTTCCGTATCCTCGCTATCACACCCGGCTGTCGCGTGTCAAATTCATGACACGTGGTGATGTGGTGAGCATCACGCATTAGATAACCTGTTAAGACTCCCGATTCCCGTTAAAAATCTAGGTACAATTCCGCATTCTTCTCCCGCGTATTGCAGCGTAATTTAAGCCATCGGGCATATTTCCCTAATTATCTAACTGTTTGACGCACTTGCAGGCCAGTCACCGACATCTGTCGCATAAAGTATCTTAAATAAGGCATTTGCTTCAATATAGAAGCGAACGCTGTAACGCATGATCATAGCATAAACCCCGCTAAGTGACTTAACCAATCGCTGGCAGATAGAGTTTGCGTTCAGTTTCAATCTAAAAGGCGAAGCCGTGAATATCAGGTTTCGGCGACGGCCAGACGCGCGTAAGGCACGGGGGAAGCCCCGCGCTTTGTTGCACTTTACATTTTGGGCGATGCATTTCAGCACTTCAAACAATAGATTCTTTATGCACCTGAGTGAGATGCCCAACGATGGAAAGAACAAACCTTTTAGTTCTTAGGGGCGTGTTGTACCCTCGGACTTGTGTGCAGTTACAAGTGCTTTTCGTCTCTTAAAGTTTCAAGTACCGGTGTGTACATTTACTCGCTGATTATCAGCGGATTTGCGACAGGAACGAACACAAAGCATCAATATACAGGGTGAGCAGTTGTGAATTATCGTTTCGCTCCACCCTGCTACTTCTCTGAAGGATCTTACCGCCACAATTCCCCGAGTAAGCTGGTCAACCGTCCCCATCTGCCTATCAACCCCTGCCGCATCTAAGCTGTTATCGCAACCCTCTTCTGTACGAGAGCATCGTCAGAGCGTTGAATCTCCAGGTCAAGATCTCCCGGCATCAGCACTTCAACAACCCAGTTGCTTGGAGCCCTAGCGATGACGTAAGGTATTGTACTAGTATTAATAAACAGTGAATTGCGTATAATACAGTGGCGAAGCTCCGGAACTCTCCAGTTGTCGTATATGTTATTTGTGGGCCGTATGCTAACTGCCCGCCCGTTACTTACTGTCAAGCATTGCAAATATAAGCCTTCAGCATAAGTTTATGGGAGCCTGGCTCCGGGAATAGTAGTGAGCCATTTGGCAAATTAAATAAGCGTATTCCGGGACCTAGGTGACCATTACTTTCAGCGGATGTGCCGCTCCCTGAGCCTTCAGCCCTTATTGTGTTGTATTTGTTTACTAACCCCAATTTGTAGCATTTGCTATCTGATCACTTGCCTTCGGGCCTGTAACTAGTATGGTAATAGATTACCCATTTTTAATTTACGTATTGCTTTTCATTTCAATTATTTGTGCATTATTGTGACCGACAAGAATTGTAGGTGGTAGGTGTAAAAGCCAGTGCCGTGGGAACACCCCCTTGGAGTACGACGCAACGCTACTGCGATTGGTTTTCGACTTTTGACCGGTCGTCAGTTATCTATCAATTGTAACATCGTCCAAATGTCGTGGCGCCCCTTAACTTTGTCTTAATAACCCAATATTGACACTCCGTCGTGGCATTCCGCCCCGAACCGCACCCTAAACCTGTGAACCCCCCCTCGCGACTGAGTTCTGGCCGAAGCATTTGAGCTGTGGGGTACGCGCAGAGGCAAACACTGCTACGAGCATCCCATGGGGTCTTAATGAGCAATTTATCGTGTAACAAACCGCATTATTACCCCTTATTCTTTCGAACGCAGGTTCCCAATTATTTAAAGCGACTGGGTAGGCCGCCCGCCAGGCATCGATCTGAGATTTGAACTCCAGACTTCCGCACCGCAGTCCAATGCTCTAACCACCGAGCCACGCTGGCACGAATAACGTTAACACAATATATATTTCTCAGCTCGGCTTCTTGGGGTTGGTATAGTAATCAAAACACTGGAGTGATGATTGGTTATGATAGTATTTCGTTGATATAGTGCGGTGGAATGATGCCTTGTATTAATAAAGGGTTTAATTAAAATGTGAATAAATAAATAGTGCAAATCACCACAATGCTCAGGGTATTTTTTATTGTGTAAACCTTTGCCTGTCAGTATTTTAGGCTAATCAAAATGAAATGTATTTATTATACGTTAATAAAATGGTTAATTGCCCCTTTCTATATTTTATCGAATTGTAATAATATTCTGGGCTAGCTCCAGCAAGAACACAAAACTAATTCTCTCAGGTTCAGTTCATATTAGAGTTTTTCTTTAGAATATTTGACTCAGCGTAGCCCATATACGCAATTTTAGTACAACAGCTTTACTAGATTTGGTTACTTATAACCTCACAAACTTGGCATTTACTACAGAAAGTCGTTAGTGCATATAGCGTATATTTTTAATATTTGAAAGTGAAATTCTGCAAGGAACCATCAGGTAAATCCAATCACAAACTCTCGCCTTGCGACAACTGACTCTATTTTGTTTAGATATGACATCAAACGAAGCCAGCTGCTCTTTTGTTCCGGGCTTCCTGTGATGGCTTTAATTTTCTGGCAAAACCGCAATTTCTACTGACGCCATTCAAATTACTCAAACTGAGACGAATCTGGACGCTTGGAAATACCATGACTCTCCTCCGCAAAGTGTATTCTTGGAGATTACTAGCTTTCCCGGCTCTCAAACACTCAAAAAACATGCCACTCCTACCTTTTGACTTCTAGCCGATCTGGGCTCGAAGACTCCAACGGCTTTATGCGCTTGAAGTCGCTTCCCTGGCACCTCCCTAGGCGATTGGAATTGCGAAACCTGGCTTTTGCAGCTCAAATGGTCCGTTCGTCCGTTCGGAATTCTTAGGTGTCAGTGCCGTTTCACAACCGATGTCGATTTGGCAAATTTATAATTTTACGTCGCAGAAACTTCTGCTAACACTACCACAGATGTCTGATAACTGGTATAATAAAATGGTATACTTTTTAGACTTGGCAAACACTTTTTATTATATAAAGACATTAAATTTGCTGGAGCACAATTTTGCCCCGAACTAGTCAATTTACGGCAATTGTTCTTATTTTTTGACAAAACAGCATCGCGTTGCTTAGTAACCGCAATCTGTAATTGTTTATAGGAAATTAGTTTTAGTTGCAATTTTACATCGAGGAATCAAATTTGACAACATGTTTCTTAAATATAAAATTTTTCTTTATTTCTTATACCTAAAAATTGTTCTTTCTCGTCACATAGACGTTTTTATAATCACTGCTCTGCTATAATCACTTAGTTTTTATAATGCACTGGCACTTGAGTTCAATTTTAAACACGTCACTAGATTTTCTTCAATTTAGTTGCCCTCGTTCTCTATTGCTCTTTCCAAACCTTGTCTTATTTTGCTTCGATTTCCATCTACCCTTCAAATTGCTTGTCTTCCACTGGCCTGTACGTTTATTAATAACTCTACACTCATATTATGCACATAACCAACCCTGTGTATCATTTAATTTTATTTGATCTGGCTTCAAATATGCTCAAGTCTATCATATTATTATATTATATTAGCCATCTTAAATCTTTCTTTTACTCAAACTTCAAATTCAATCCCTCTGAAATATGCTTTGCTTATGCTTGCCTTTATCCCTCTAATTATGTTTCTTGCATCTCATTTCCAATGCATTTAATAACTTCAACTACTGTTCAGATTGCAATTAAATAAAATATTTTAACTCTGTGCTTTAATTAACTTTGTTCAATATTTCTCACTGCATACAAAGCTAAATTGTGAGATTAAGACCATCTCAATAAATACATAGATTTGCAATAACGACAAACTAAATGATTAGGGTGTGTGATGACGCGCTGGCTGTGGTTCTGGCTCTTCTTGTTTCTCTGTGGAGCGGTAATTCTGCACTCGGGACTGGCAAGTGCTCTAAGAGGCGCTCGATCAAGATGCCTAGAAACAAAAAAAAATACGGTCTGAACGTGGTAGTAGCTGGGACGAACAATGGTTCAGCCTCCTGGAGAATGCGTAAAGCCGGAATTGAGAGGTTCAACCTGGATAGGGCCGTGAAGCTTGTAACCGCGGATGGTGATGTAGGTGTGTGGTGCGCGGCGAACAAGAGGTTTGTCCTGAACTTGAGTAATGCAGAGACGAAACTCAGTTCATCCTCCAGGCGCAAGCGTAACTTAGGGCAGACCACAAGAGGTACTAATACCGAGGAAGCTGCAGGTGCATAGTGCCCGAAGGCTATTGCGTAGGCAAAGATTGATTCGGCCTTCCAGTAAACAAATAGCATTGGGATTTATACATGTTCCCAGAAGATGCTACTGCACTCTGGGAAAATGAGTTGCTTTGGCCGGAAAAGCTTGTTTGAATTTTGCTGCCAACTCTGGGGCTATTTAAACTACCCGACATCGTTATTTGAAACCATCGGTGTCGTAGTGAGCGTCAGTTTGCTATGGTTATTAAAAATAACTATTACTTTTCCATACACCAGCTAAAGCTATTTTATTTTTATCAAGTTGTAACTGACCTATATCCGTGCATTTCGACACCAAACACGACCCCATTGGTATACCAGGTAAAGTTGTTTTTTATTTAATCAGGTGAATTTATTTTTGTTCGTATTAAAAATCGTCGGCGTCGTGCATAGTTTCTGTTACTTGACCGGACAGTAAATGGGGAATTTTTATGCGGGTATTTGCATATCCATCGAAGCTGTTTTAGGTAAAGTGTTTTGGTTATTACTGTGTTACCTTCGTATTTAGCCATTGGTTCGCTATAGACAGCGCGGCGTCATTCAATGGAGAAATTGGTTAAGGGAAGCAGGCGGTTTAACGGCTTGTATCAAACCGTTAGCTGTCATCACCTGTTGACAAAGCGGTCTTTGTTTCGGGAAGCGAAGAGTTTAAATGTTTATTAATTCGTTGTTTGGTTAAATGTACACAGCTGGACGCCATCAAGGCCGGCGGCTGCCTTTGCCGTGCTGGGAGCGGACGTATCAGTAAGTTCACATAAATGTAAGCAACGGGGTTAACAAGAAAGGTATTCACAATAAGTGAAAATGAAGAGCGGCTAATAGACTTCTGTGAAAGAAATGAGCTGAGAATCAACAATACGTACTTTCATCATAAGTAACGCCACAAGATAACCTTTAACAATAGGCCAAACATCCACCATTAATTACGCATCACAAATCAAACAGTTACACCAAACCAAATTCTGGACATTCGAGAACTAACATCTGTAAATATAGGAACAGATAACAATCTCAGGCACTGTAAATTAGGATGGTCAAAACATTTATAAAATAAACTCTCACAGTATGTTGAAAAGTGCGAGTATAACATAAAGTCATTAGAGTGTGAAAGTGAAAAGAAACTTTATAAATTGCGCACGTGTAACGTTTCATTATATCTAACCTCAAAAATCACCTTGTATGACAATTATTCCTTAAACTATTCCTTTAAGCTATGGATACTGAATTGACTAGAATTTTTTAAATCTAATGACCAGGGCGAATATAAAATGACAATTCACACAGTTCTTAAGATAAAAAAAAACTCCAAGAAAAAGAAGAAAGTTACTATCGGACGTTAACTAGTTAATTTCGTGAAATATGTACTCGGTTATAGAATTTAGTTTTAAGTTTAGGTTTAATTTTTTCTCTCTTTTCTTCATTTATTCATCATTATAGGTTAAGTGGAAGAACAGTTTCGGACTATTGTGATTTCAAACTGAACTTTTGTCTATAATTTTATTTATTTTATTGTTGTCTGTCATCTATTGAAATAATTGCAATAATAACGAGAAAATATATATATTATTTCTTTCCTCATGTCTTCTATCATTTTAAGTAATTTATCCACATTTTGTTCTTCGTTTGATATGGTTTTCCCTTTCTGTTTGGAGACCTATTTGTCTTTTTACTTCTTTAAAGGCTTCTAATAACCGGGTAGCGCAGTTGGGAAAGCGCTAGGCTTGCATTAAGCAAGTCCTCGGTTCGAATCCAGCAGAAGCCGCAATTTTTACGCAGCCTTGGCGATTGGAATCGGGCTCGGTGAGACCATTCACAGTTGGGCACCAAATTAACTGTCCTCTACACAGAGCCACAGACCTAAACGATAGAAGAACAAGGTCCACACATCACCAAGACACACATCTAACACACAATGGTTCCTATGCAATCACGAAATGCGCTCTCCAACTTTGTAACTCGCAACTCGGGGCAAGTTGAGCACTACACCGCCAGATGCTACCGTACAAAGCACCACCCTCTACACCGCTAAGGTAACAAGAGGTTAATGATAATTCATGCATAATACAAAGGCTTCTAATTGTCACTCTGCTTATATACTACCGCTATTTTCTTTATTTTCATCTAGTATGGCCATGGAACGTTCCTCATTTATGAATGCAACTACGTTTATACTTAATGTCAAAATTTGACATTTTATTTGTAACTGAGTTATAGTTGCATTAATAAATTAGGAAGTATTCCATTGCCATACCAAATGAAAATACTTTTTGATCATACTATATATTCTGCCAAGGATCTTAAACTGTGTTTTGGTTGCTATGATTATTTTTCTTGTTCAGTTACCATTTTGTTGTTGCTAATGTTTCTATGTCGAGTTTTAACATTATTTGGCAACGTTGCAATCCTATCCGCTCAAGCTTAGCCTAACTTTCAGTATTTCTTGGTTACTAATTACTGTAGTGCCCTCTTGGAGAAGCCTTAGAACTGATGTTTGTTGCGATAAGATAGTAGATTACTGAAATGATGATAAACCACAATACAAAACAATAATATGATAACACGTTACATATACCAACTTACATCAAAAATTAGAAAATGATATTTCAATTAAAAACAAAATTCTAGGATTTATTTCTACACAAATTGTAAAAACGGCGAGAACACTTACAGCTCTACGTTTTATTATATTTAAAAAATATAAAACTTGATAACGTATACATATTAAGACTGACCAAAAATTCTTCAAAATGTTTCTATTTTACTGGTTTGAAAAGTTTGATCGTACCACGAAATCCATTTATCGATTCTCACATTATATTGTACTGTTTCATGTATTTTACATTATCTGACTCACTACAATACAATACAGTACATATAGTACAGTACAATTCAATAATGTGTTGACGATATACTACTTTTGATTAATTCCGGTACCCAAAAGGGGTTTAATTATGTTCCATAATATTTTCTCTTGCACCGCTCGTTAGTATTATACATGGCATCTAAAATGTATTTACTATTTCCAGGCAGAAATCTATTTTTGAAAGTGGGAAGAGCGCCAAACATTTTAATTCGTAAGAACAATCTACTATCACCGTCTAAATTTCTGTTGACAAACTTTTTCCACGATGTGTTTTTGCCATTGGTGTCTCGGCCTCATTTATCCAGCGTTTCGAGAAGCTACCTCTGAGTTTCGTCCGTCTGTAATATCTTGCATTTGTAATCTTTTACTCTGGGCATTTTAGCAAATTACTTTTCTCCCTTACTTGCCTTTAATGGGTAATTAATAAGCCAATAACTCGTTGTTATTCGTGTGAAATAGATTAAGAACAGTCCAAATAAAATACCTATACTGGTCGCTATAATACAGACCAAAAAACGCTATTAAACGAAAATTAATTATACAATGCACGTACATAACGTATGTCCCATAATTTTTGAGAAAAAAATGCGTTGTAGCTTATTATAGGAAAAATGCTTTCAATCTGGTTGGCATTGAAGAACATGGACCAGTATCCGTAGTTTAAGCCAATTATTCTATTAAATATACCCGTAGAAATAATTACTTGTAGTTGAATTTAATATAAAATTAAAGCAATATAAAATATAGCTGTTAATATTTTTTTAAAACTAATGGGACATACGTTAAAATTAAAATAAAGAGTCTCTTCGGATCGCCAACCTGCGAAGGTAAGATGGTCCCGGTAGCGCCGAAGAGAATTTAGCTAGTTAAAATAGTACGAGACCAAAAACCGAGAATATGGAGACCACCAGGACGACCCACCAAGGTGCTGAAAAGATAGCTGAAACTCAGTTTCTCAAGAAAATTGAGATGCTGGTATAAACATGTCAATGGCCGAAATAAAGACGAAGAAAGTAATTCCCACCCTTAGAGGCGTTTCTCCTAGTATGCGGGGATCGTGTGCCAATTTACACTGCCGGAGAGTCCTAGTACGTATCGGCTATTACCTTAAAGACAGTTCGACCAGAGGCTCCAACGCTTGTCGGCAAGGTATTACTGGACATCCATCGAGTTATGGTTTTCGGGATGCTGCAGAGTACTTGCTTGCCATATAGACTATTCTGTTATCCATTCACTTTCATACCCCTATATCCATGCTTGAAAATCGATGGTCGTTATGGCCACGAGCAAGGGTTTTATCACCTTGTAAATTCTTTGGAAGACCTTTCATGTTACGTTTTATGGTACCACAAGCAAACATGTTTTCAGATTTCAGCTTTTCTAGCAAAATTGAAGAAATTATCAAAAAACACTTGCTTATTTTTGCCGCACTCGTTTTCAGTTAGACTTAGAACTACTCGTGCTCCAACCCCAAACTCCTTATATTTTTTTTCACAGTTTCATTTTTATCTTGGTAAACTTCGAATTTTAGAATGTATCCACGTTTGTCTGATCAATACCATAATTTGTACCCCCCTTTTAATAGGTTTTAGGGGGTTAAATTGTTTCAAGGTACTACGGCGCCTCGTGGTACGGCTATCACGGAAAAAAGTTGGTCCCGGCGGTCATACAACATCATGGCAGTCGTTAGTGGGGTTGGAAGTCCTCATAACTGCACAGCAACGCCTGTAATTGGCCTAACGGTTGTTGGCTGAGTGCAAATTAAATAAATAAATAAATAAAACAGCGAGCTCACGACTACCCTTATAAAAAAAGGAAAACATTTCGTTCAGTTTATCAATCATAGGACGTATTTTATACAGCTTGCCAGTGTTATCTTTTGGAATTTTCGTATTATCGTTGACGTGAAAAATTACTCAAAATTGCGTCGAATCTATCTTTAGGCATTGCCGATGATACAATGCTTACTTCTAAGTCCCGGCTTGTAGACCAGTAATGTCGCCAGCAGTTCTTCTTTTTTCAGATTTAATATTTTATTTCTTTGGGTGGCATATAAGTTACTTTGAAACACTACTAAATCAAGTACTGAATCTAGCAATAGTAGAAAAATATCCGTTCTCGTTTCACAGCCGGCAAATTCATCTTCTACTGTACCTTCTGGATAGACCTAATCCGGAATTTACATTTGCAAATCGCGTTTACCCCACTTTCTGTTAATTGATTCTCCATTGTTATTTTTATTCGCATGCTTTTTGTTATTGCTTGCTTCGAATTGATGATTTCTTTCCTGCATTTCTTTCTCATCATTTTGCATTTCTGCCTCATCATTTACAATAGTTTCTGGATTTTGCTCTACTGTGTGTGATTGTTCTACTATAAATTCTGTATAGTCTCCAGTTGACGACGTGCTCGGCATTGTTTCATTAGAATTTGTTTCTATATTTTTCAATTTCTTGTAACATATCTCAAAGCCTTGCTGATCATCCTCACTATCGTCTTTTAAATCAGTTTGCTCATTATTGTCATTAGGTAGATCATCGTACACAAAAGAGTTGATGATTTCCAATAATCCGGCATCGGATAAAGGCCTTTTATTCTCAGATTTGCTTGTAGAAGCCATCTAAATTAGCTAATGTTAATAAGTTCGCTATAAAACTGAAATAAAACTTACATTGTTACATTTGGAGCGCTTCTGATTAGCGATTCACAACCTGGGGGTACTTCTAAGTCTTGTCACTAACTTCTTATTTACTCAAGTAGTATCAATATATTTTCTTATATTGATTACAACTCGTTGTTAATACAGTCCAAAGAACACAATAAACAACTTTAACAATAATTGTTTAACGTTTGGCCAACTAAAACTCGTTTAGAAAATGCGAGCACAAAACACGGCACTAGCCTCACATTTGCAGCTGATCAATGCTGATACATTATCCGCTGAAGTAAAGTTAGCTTCATTTAGCTTGAAATTTAGAATATATAGTTGGTACTTGACGGTACCAGCAGGCAATAGCAAGCTAAAACAGTTATTTGAATTTATTATGACATTTGTAAGAAGGTGGTACTTTTAAGCATCGTTCGTCAACAAAGGGTTAAGACTGGTGAAATTGGAGCGCTGGACTCGTCTGCCTTCATCAGGCTAAGCATCTTGCTTTTATACCCTTCTGGTTGCCAATCGGACGGGTTATTTTATAGTAGATTTCTGGTAGGACGCTTGAAAGCTTCGTGCATCGCAAAGCTTTTGCGTTTATCATAATTCGCGCTGGAGGTCCAACGTAAATTGTAATTGAAGTTGGCGGTGTAGGCACTAATTGAATTTTAGATTTAATTGGGGCCTCCGCAAACGCTACACATCGCCTTTGCCCTCGACCATCAATAGTTGCCCCGAGTGTCTTCTTTTTCCTAGTCGTTCAAAGCGTTTTAGATTTACTGATCGATTCTTTTTGACAGACCTACTTAGATGTTTAGCTCTTGGAGAATTAACTCATTGGTAAGTGTGCTGTCCTCAGTAGTTACCTGCAGGGCCACATCTCGAAAGCATATATTATTTATGTATAACTGTTTGAGAGTCTTTGTCTCTACACTATACATTGGAATCGGAAAAAAGCATTAAGCTGGGTCTCTCCAGATAATAGAAAATTTTGCAACCGCATTTCTGGCGATCACTATGCGACGTTTTATTACATATTTGCAGCCTCCTTTGTTGCTTATTATATATCATAGATAGACGAATTGGTTGGCTATTTAAAATTCAGCTATATTTTATGTGAGAGGGGGACTTATTTGTTGCTCAGTCGATGATCATAACGGTGGTCCTTGACGTATTTAGTTTCAGGCCCTATTTTTCGCCAGTATTTCGTAGCCTTATCATTATAGCTTGAAGCTCTTCAGTATTCACGGCAAATATAGGACATCACCATAACACAGATTTTGAATTTACCTATCGCCAACTGATATTCTACCTTCTCAATTTTTTAATAGTATTCGAATCATGATATTAAGCAGAAAATGCGCCCTTTGATCTGGTGTTATTTATTTTTATGAAGATAGAGTTCTTATCTGACTTACGAGAGGTATTACATGAATCGGAACACCCATGTCTCCAACTATGTCATATATTTTTTCAATGCCTGCTTCTACCCATTAACGGTCTCTTTTTTGTTGCATTCCTCCACCTGGTTCTTTTAAAACACGTATCGATTTTCCAGCTTTTTCTTGTTGAAGTTGCTTTGCAATTTTTGTTTATGTATTTCTTACGGCTTGCTACAGCTTCTTTGTGTTTATGCTTACAAATTAATTCTCGTTTTCTTTTTTAAGTCTACTAAATTTAAAAGTTTCCGATCAAGAGTTTATGGTCCGTCTGCTTCTCTTTATCTCTCATATCATTTACTCCGGATCTTATATTTCTACTGATAGTTATGTAATCTACTAAGCTCTTATGGTTTCTTTCGATTGCTTCATAGATAATCTTGATATCTTCCTCTTATTCAGTTTCCGGTTTCTTTATGATCCAGTCTTGCATTCCAAACTCTTATTATTATTATGTGTTTACTTTTTCACTACTAATCGCTGTTATGTCCTGCAGATTTTTATAGATTTAATAATTACTTAAAACTAAATTAATCCAGGGGATATTCAAAGCTGCTGTTGAATAATGGGAAATCGAAAAAATTCAAGGCTCAGATTCTTTGGAATTACTAAAGCAGCAAACTGAACTTATAAAAATTTGTTAGAATAATTATTTTATTTGTGTTTACTTTAAATTCATTACCGATAGGGCTTACTTCCTCATGTCCTTACGTTTTAAATATAAATTAGTAAAGATTTACAAGTTATGACCTTCTCGCGTTTTGATTTTAATTTAGATTTGATTGGAACTGTAATTTGGTTTTTTAATCTGACTTGAATTTGACTTGATATCAGCCAATTTGAATTTGAATTTATTTCTAATTTTACTAGGTACATTAAGAAAACTGTAATTAGGTTTCATACCTATTGCTTTCTTCTTTAATAAATAAAAATGTCCTCAATCTTCCATTTGTAAAACAGCGATAAGCCAGTGTGTTACGTAGCAGTCCTGGCCGAGTGTCTAAAAATCAGATTAGCTCTGGTAGTGTAGGTTAGAATTTTATCGACTGTGATATTTTTTCTCTTCACGAACTAATGTAATTCACATTAGTAAAAGTATTTCGTTAGACTATCTTATTAGAAACACTAAGGTACTTTTACTTACACATACATAATGTACAGTGACGCCTATAATTGGACTAACGGCTGTTGGCGGAGTGCGGAATAAAATAAAATAAGAATAAAATAAAAATAAAATAAAAATAAAAAATTATCTGTCACCCCTTATACTGTTTACAGTGTCGGGGTGCCGCATTCTGTACATAATTAGAAATACCCACCAACCGTATAAAAAAATCCATAAAATAAAGTATTTGCTCCCGCTTTTAAAAATATAAAAACTGAAAGTTATTTAAAGCTGTTCAATACGTTAAAACATACAGTTTATGCAGTGCTTTTTTATACTAAGTGGGAAATTTGTATACAATAAAGCAAATATTTGTAAATTTAATCAATAGAAGATATAGAGAAACTACTTTCAATTGTATTTAAACAGCTTAGATTTTATTGAAAGTTTAAAAGACCTTTAATCTTTTTAAATTATTTTCAATATTGTTCAAGAGACTTTAATGTAATTCAACCGAATCAATCTTGATTAATCGATTACACCAAATCCGTACCTACTTTCTGAAATTCTTACGCTTAAAAATACTGAAAACAAAAACGTTCCAAATTAGGAAGAGAAAATAACTCTACTCTGAAGTTATATATTATCTATTTTAAAACGAAAAAGATTGTCGCTTATAGACTAAAGTTACCAAAGCATGAAACGGACAGCATTGTTAATTAGATTTAGTTCTTGTAATCGTCAAAGCTACATGTGGAGGAACAGCTGCCAGCATCGCTGAAGCCTTTAGTTTTTAAAGTTTGCTACATAAGCTTTGCGTGCAGCAAGCAGCGTTTGCGTGTCAAGTAAACGCCAGTTTAATCGTGTACTGGGCAATTACACATTTGCAAAGTAGCCAAGTAATTCCATCGTTTTCATTTGGATTACGTGATGTCAGCCTCCATATCGGCACCAGAGCGAATAGTCAGGGCATTTTACCGCATTGTTTGTAGTAAATTTCTATGCGTCCAACCGTTCAAGATTTGGTGACGTAATTCAGTTCACGTTGCAATTCTCAGGTCCGAGTATTATAAGATAACATAATACAGAAAATTATTGCAGTTTGAGCGATAACCATGCTTCCAGCTGAGATAAGAAGCTTTCGTGAGTGCAAATAAATACGCGTGATAGATATAATAAATGCGCATATGAATTCTAATCCGTCCTGATTTCGAATACGTTGGCTAGGGGTCTCTCCTCAACTACTAAATTACCTACCGCCGCTCAAGCCACCTTCTTGGTGGTTTAGCTTTGATTCAGCCCAACTTCATATGTTACCGCCACTTAGGTCATCTTCGTGGGCCAGCATTGTCCTAAGCCAGATGGTAGCCTTTCAGGAGCACCCGCTGAACTTTTTGGGAATTGGGGCTCTCCAAACGTGACCCCTTCAAGTTGCAGTCTGTAGATTTCTATTGTTACACAACTACATTATAATTACGTCCTTACTGTGTACCTTCTACATGTTAATTATACTACTACTATAATGTTAATTATACGTACAAGGTAGATAATGCAATTTAGAGTTGGTGCAATTAGTTTACTTTCAAAATGGCTTTAGCTCATAAATTTCGTTGTTATTCTCACGATTTACGTTCTTAATACAGAGGAGTTAATAACATTCTTTTTTTAATATCTTGATACAAAATCTTAATAAATGTACAAAGCTATTTTGTTTTTGAATTCGCAATTAAATTCTCTATCGGAATACTGAAAAATATATCATCATCATCATAGTCGATTCCTCCTGTACTAATTGGTGTCGAGGATGCAAAATATACAGTGTGTCCCTGTATAGGTGAAACGACTCTTGTAAAAAGTAAAAAATTCTCGATTTAAATTTTCATTTTTTTGGGTTCAGCCCTGCTTAGTTAAAGGCGAATTTCTAACATAGTTTTAGTTTAAAAAATATTAAGCATGCCTTGGAAACACAAAATTCTTTGATTTGGGAAATAAATATTAAAGAAAATGTGAAAGATCAAAGTTGGTGTAGGGGCCTAAATGTTGATTATAAACAACTTTTATTAATAACTTCTTGTCGTATTTGCCAGATAAAAGGCACTTTACTCTACAGAAAAATAGGCTTTTTAAATTTCCAAGGCATACTTGATTTTTCAAAACTGAATTATGTTAAAAATTGGCCTTTAACCAAGCAGGGCTAAACCCCAAAAAATTGTAAAGTTAAATGGAGAATTTTTTACCTTTTACAAGAGTCGTTTCATCTATCCTGGGACACACCGTATATGGTATTTTATTTAAAAATATTAAGTTGTTTGTAACTTCTGGTTAAACTGGATGTATTGTTGCAATACGGATGCTTCCATTTTACTTAGAATAACGAATACGATATACAGTGTGTCCAAGATAAGGGGGGCCAGTATGGGGATCTCGCTAATAGTAAGAGATACAAATTTGGTTAATTGGAAAAAAGTTGCCTAATTAATGGGCTAACAATATGACGCATAGAAATAGTTGATATGATTTTTTGTTTTTAAGTTATCTTAAAAAATAGAATTTTTTCCTAGCGTTAATATTAAAGTTACGAAACTGACGAAACCTTTTATATAACTTTTTATATTACATTATTATTTTTCCGACGTTTCGTCTTCGAGCACCCATCATCAACTTCATTTATTTAAATACGGTCCTTATTCACTGATTTCAAATTTTAGAAGCTTTTTTTATTCTAAATTCAACAATCTACCACACATTATGCTTTAATTACGTTTCGAGTCTTTTTTGATCATCATCAACAAATTTTTGGATACGGGTGTCCTAAAGCTGTTTCAGCTTTTGAAATTTTTCCGGAACATGTTCTGCAGCTATTTTTCAATAAAATCACAAGTGCATGCCAACTGAAAAAGTCCTGACTTAGAAGGAAAATCGATTTTTTTGGAGGCATGCACGAGTCGTTTTTTATAAAACATGACTGGGGATTTTTTTTCCAAATCTTTCCATGGGAAGCTTTGATAGAGAATATCACAAATAAAAAAACAGTATAGAAAACATTTTTATTAAAAATAATAACAAGACAATTCTCCAAATACTAACATATATGATTTTTTGTCAAAACTATAATAATTTCCTGGTAAATTTCCAATTATTAATAATCGTCGTTGCTATAGAAAATGTCTATTTAAATATGCATAAGGGATATTCTCAAAGAAACATTTAAATCTTTATTTCCTTAGTTTGATACATTAGTGACAATAATTATTGAACCGCCCCCATATATTCTGACCCTACCAGCAGACAACGAGCTTGTTTTCAGCGACGCTCGCCATTCGGGCGCAACCTGCTGAAAAATCCCGTGGGAAGTGCTCGTTAAGCCGAAAAAGAGCAAACGGTGCGGCGACAGGCAGGTGCTCCTGTAAAATATTGGCACAAAAATATTAATTAATCAGTGATTGCAATTAACGGCTAATTGAGCATTAAATCCACATCGCAATGACAACCAGTCCCCTTTTTATTCCTGCTCCAGCATAATACAAGAAACTGCATGTAAAAGCACGGTAATTGTACACATAAGCAGCCGATAATCCATTAAAAAAACGCGGCTATCAATTTACACTTTATTAAAGCGTTTTTTGAACGGTAATGAGACTTTGCTTAGGCGTCGGCGGTGACTGAAGTGGACTTGTTAAATCGCGTTTGTCTATTTGTCCGATCGTGTCAAAAACCACGTTAAAAAGTTGCAAGTGTTCACCTTTTCAGGACCATGCATTTCTGTGATTTAGAAAGCATTCTATACATAAATTCATATTTCCTATTAGTTGTGTATTTAAGACTTTCAGACTCGTTTTCAAGTCATAATAAAGAAAATGTTCGCAAATACAATTTGTAGGTAATTGCAGAAAAAAATAATACAAAACTAATGCAGATACTGTCAAGACGAATGCCAGCAGTGTTTTCTATCAAATAGAAGGTCAACGTTTTTTTGGGGTCTAACAATTCTAACACTCACCCTTCGGGGGTACTGCAAATTTCGTTCTCGTACAGGAATAGTAGTATAGGAATAGCCATACTTGTTCAGTAAAACATCACTTTTCTAATGTGTTACGTACAATATTTTATCGAATTTCATAAGAAATGTAAAATATTACATTTTTACATAAAAATGACGATAAATGTCAAAACATAACCAAGCTGAGCAGAATTCGTTTCTATGTACTAAAGCACAATAAGCAGCTCCAGTTGATGTTATGCGTTTGGCAGTACTGAAGTGTATTGTTGGTGACACTGTATTGTCAAATTCGAAGTTAGCAAGTTAGGTTTTGCTTCAGTCTGTGTCAAAACTATCGCAAAACCTAACCTGCTAATCTCGAATTTGACATAAACTTGCAGTGCCACCAACAATACACTTCAGTACTGCCAAACGCAAAACGAATCGCCGTTGCTATGCAGAAAAGTGTTGCTAATGCATAAAAGTACCATATTTCTAAACGATTTTGAATGTAGAAATGTAGTACATTACCAAATGAAATGCGATAAATGGTGTTTACCACATTAGTTGCGTGAATATATTGCAATGATGCCTTTAACTATAATAACGGTTTTAATAATAATATAAATAAACTAGGGCAAATCATCACAAATTTATAATAAAATAGTTTTAATCAAGAATTCTTGTATTGTGTCAATCTCAGGGCTTATTAAAATGATGTTATAATTAATATTTGTGAAATTAATGGTTTTGCTCTTTGTATTTTATTCATTTCCAATCAAATTAAATAAAGCTCCGGTCTAGCATGAGAAAAACTCTTTTTCAAAGGGTTAAGTCTTAACACTTGTATTACAATTGCTTTTGAGTAGAACAGGTTAACTCGTATGACAATTGCTCGAATTCGCATCTGACATAACAGTTTAACCTTCAAAGTGACATCAAAACAGATATGGATTGCTTCTACAAAAATAGCGTAATTTGAAGGCAAAACACCAAAAATGACAAAATTCACATCAGGTAAATACGATGTAAATAATATGAGGTAATTTCCGGCTAACCTGGTTTTGTTTCAGTGACGTAGAGGTGCCGAGATCTGCATTTGTTAAACTTCCTGCAAAACATTCCAAATTTCTGGTCCAAATGGCAAAATCAAAGGCCGCTATATCGATTACCCGAATCTGAATGAATCTATGCAGCTGAAACTACGTTCACGATCTCGTACGATGTTTATTCTTGAAGCAACCCACAGCTAGTGAGCCCTCTGCATCTGCTTGTCTGTGAAATTTACCGTGAAAGGTCGGCTTCGTAGGCTGGATTCCCACAATCAAAGGACGCCACGGCGATTAATTAACTCTGGATTATTCCTGGCTTCTGCTTCTTGCACGCAGGGTTTAATAAAAGATTCGTTAACGTGTAGTACATAAAAATTCAGCTGCCCGATGCCTCCAACTATTCGGAAAATTTTGGCCGAAAAACTGGCCTCGCTGTAAGACGCACCTGGACAGCTTGCAGAGCAAATATTCCTTGACTGGAATATTCTAGCACGAAGGAACTTCACACAACTACACTCTGCAGATTAGTGAATATTAAAATTAACGTTTCGACTCACACAAAGAACTTTTTTATTTGAAATTTTACAATTTTCTGTGGGCACCTCCTGCACACAGCACAATTTTACAAAGCTCTTTTTTTAATAACAACAATTGAATATCTCGTTTCCTAGAAACTAAGTTTTACAATTGTTTTATGAAATAATTTTTAATATAATGCTATTACTTAGGAACTAAACTGTCTTTTTCTTGGAAATTTTCAATCATAGCACTTTGCTCTGCTTTTAATCACTTTAGTTTTTAAATGCACCGTTTCACAAGTTTATAATTAGCACTGCACAATTGTCTGTGTGCTATGATAGATTGCCTTTGCAATCTTTGCTTTGGTTTTAGCTTTGCTTTGCATCGTTTCTTTACCCGTCAGATGTTCTGCCGTTTGCTGGCTTCATGAACTTTCACTCATAATGCTCATATAATTTTTGCAATGCCACAAACCATCTCTGTATCATGTTAAATTTACATTATTGTATTGATGTAACCAAAATCTAATCTGCCAGATACATAAATTAAGGTGTGCTTGTCATTACCAACAAAAATTATGAATAAAACGGTCAACGTAACCCGTTTGAGTCTGCCTTATCTAATGCTAACCTTTCTCAATCAAATTATAGTTACTGGTAATCACAGCACGTGCATTTATTAGTGTAAAATACTGACTTTATCTGGCAATAAACAAAGTATTAATTCTGTGCTCATTTTGAATTCTTTCATTTTCGTGTTAGTTAGGCAACCAGAATTGCTGTGAGCATTAAACCATTGCAATATATTTTTATAATAAAAATTACCGTTCAGTGATCCCAGAAATGAAGGTGTATAAAAACAGCATACTTTAATGCAGCGAATTTTAGCAAATTTTAATTACAAAGGCAGTGAGAGCTAGAATTCGATTTCGATTCTATTCTTGACGTATCGAAAAGCTGTATAGTGAGAGAATCTATTTTTCTCGATTAATCTAGATATCGATTTTTTTCGATTGATCGTAAATCGTGTTACATATAAGATTCTAACAAAATTAATTTTACTTAAAGAAAACTAGGTTAATTATAAAATAGTTAAAAATAAAGAAATTAGTTGCTAGTAAAAATTATTAAAAAAGTCACTAAATAAATATTCTACCTTAAGCTAACCTAACAATTAAGTAAATTATTATTTACAAATATTTAGAATTACTGAAACAATTTTTTGGCTTCGCCTAATTGTTTCGCCAGTTATCCAATCATTTCAGGCTTAACCTGTATATTTTAATTTGAATTATAAATCCTTTGCATTTCGAATTCGTAAATTTTCCAAAGCAGCTTATTTTGTACCTGTATCAAGTTCCTTCCGTTTGCGCGATGAACTCTCGACCCGCGCTATCTCTTATCACGAAATTTTCGTCCGAGGCAGTTGCTGTCTTAACCTAAGCCCGCCGTCATCGGCGCGGCTAAGGCTTGATTTTAATTAAGTCAAATTACGTGCGCTCAACCAATATCTATGAGCTTTGTGTTTCCTAAGGGCTGATTATGATCAGGTACGATGGCGCTTTTTTGTTTTGTTATTCGCATAGTAATTACATTTTTTCTTAGCTCTTAATTACCAATTTCATCCACGAACACATCTTGGAAAATATGGCTAGTCTAATCTCATTTTCGACACTTGCTGGCGTTTTTCGTTTTTGGCTACAAGGTGTGAATGCTGCCGCTGTAATCACCGGGCATCCACGGCGACTTCGTCTATTATGTGCAGTTCACGACCACCTTATGTTGAACTGAAGGGTGTAGCAACCCCTAGCCGTCGTTTGCCTGTTAGCCGTTTATGAGCGTTGGAGAAGCGAGGTTAGTTTGTGCTATTCCGGGATATATCGTATCATATTTTTTGCGTCGATTTTGATGCGCTATTGCATCTTGTTACGCATTGTTCTATGCATTTTTTTGCGTCTTTTTATGCATCTGTTTGCGTGCGGATTTTTCCTTTGCGATTGAAGGCGGTTTGCTTTCCTTGTGTTTCCTCTTCTTTAAGCGTGTCCATGTCTCCGTAAACACGGGTCACGGCATGGAATAGTAGACTTAGCCAGTCGAAGCTTGGATGAGTGGGTGTGGCAGCGTGAGTTTTTCCGAACTCTGGTTTTTTGGTTCATTTCCTCTCTTTCCTTTTCTCTTTCCTTGTGTCCTGTTTTTTCTTCTGTTTTAAAAGTCGTTGTAGGGTATGTTCCCTATGGATCTTGCATTCTAGTGATTTTCACTTTCCTTTTTCTTGCCATTACTTCCGTCTCATTTGAGGATTTTTTCAAAGCGTTTCGCTTATTTGGATTTGGACTATGGTATTATAGGATATTGTGACCGTGGAAACACCTACAGTGTCCCTTTTAAAAACTGTTTTTAGTGCTTTTTGTTTCTTGCTAGGGTGGTTGGTTTGGCATGCAGGGAAGGTCACTTTTTGGGAACGTCATCTTCTAGTTCTTCCCCTTTGTAACGTATAGGGTGGTTGGTTGGGCACGCAGGTAAGGTTACGATAGGAAGCATTGTCATCTTGCTTTCCCTTTTTTAGAGTATAGGGTGGTTGGTTGGACATGCAGGGAAGGTCACCATTGAGGAGCAACGTCATCTTGTTCTCTCTCTAAGCAACGCTAGCAGTTGGGGTCGTTTCTCTCCATATTTTGGGATTTTTTTAAGAGTGCTTTCCCCATCCGTGCTTGTGTTCGCTTAGGACTTTAATGCATTTGATTTTTAGGTCGTTGATCATGGCTTTTTAGCTATGCTTTTTTGTATGGTTTTAGTTGTTTTCCTGGGTTTTCACCCGAATATTTTTGTCGCAGTACTTACTGTGTTCATTTTTTTAAGATAATTTTTCCCTCTCATACTTTTTTGATGTTGGGTTACCTTAGCCGTAGAGTGAGTGACGATGATGCGGTTCGAGTTTTTCAGATGTCTGTGAGTTTCTCGGATGTTTGTAGGAAGGTGGATTGTGTCCTATGTGATGCAGTCGGTTTTTGCTGTGTTTAGCAGTTTTTTAAGCGTCTGTCGGTTTAGACAGAACGTCTATGTTCTATAGTGGTATTCTATGTGGTGCCAGAGTTACTTTTTGAGCCGATTTATAAGGGTTGGTTCCCTTGGCTTATTTTCTCGAAAGAGGATTTTTTTCCATAGCGTTTCGCTTTTGGTGTTGGCATCATCGATCTCATTCTCGAATTCTTTGGTTTCCTATATTTTTAATGTTTTCATACTTTAAACCTTTTTATTTCTCTTGGCCGTGGGGAGTGAAACAATTTTTTGGCTTCGCCTAATTGTTTCGCCAGTTATCCAATTATTTCAGGCTTAACCTGTATATTTTAATTTGAATTATAAATCCTTTGCATTCGAATTCGTAAATTTTCCAAAGCAGCTTATCTTGTACCCTTAACCTAAGCCCGCCGTCATCGGCGCGGCTAAGGCTTGAATTTAATTAAGTCAAATTACGTGCGCTCAACCAATTCCTATGAGCTTTATGTTTCCTAAGGGCTGATTATGATCAGGTACGATGGCGCTTTTTTGTTTTGTTATTCGCATAGTAATTACATTTTTTCTTAGCTCTTAATTACCAATTTCATCCACGAACTCATCTTGGAAAATATGACTAGTTTAATCTCATTTTCGACACTTGCTGGCGTTCTTCGTTTTGGCTGCAAGGTGTGAATGCTGCCGCTGTAATCACCGGGCATCCACGGCGACTTCGTCCATTATGTGCAGGTTCACGACCACCTTATGTTGAACTGAAGGGTTGTAGCAACCCTAGCCGGCGTTTGCCTGTTAGCCGTTTATGAGCGTTGGAGAAGCAAGGTTAGTTTGTGCTATTCCGGAATATATCGTATCTTCAATACTGGATTTTACATTTATACAGTTTAAACCCGTCAATATTAAAATTTAAATGCATACGTTCCGCAATTATTAACATGTAATGTTCAATTTCATACATGCTCTTGTTTTTTATAACCCAAAGGGGTTTTTTGATTTTATGTTTGTCACAACCTTCAGTTTACGTACACAATTTTGTTATAACATTATTTGCATTTTAATTATTCTGATTATTTACTACTGACACTTCAAGACTTTTTATTACTTATTAATTAAACGTTAGTCACTTAGAGTTTATTTTCTTATTATTTGAAATCTTTTGATTTCTGGCGCCCATTTCCCTTTTCCTTTTTTTTTAAGACATTCTAGGGCACACAGCTGATGATTTGACCCTACGATCCAAGGCCGCCGAAATTTGAGTTAGCTAGGGCCATCGCGGTGAGTAAAGAGTTTTCAGAGCTGCCGTACTGTATAAACTGTAGGGGGGTTGATCTGCGATTTTTACTACCATTGCTTAATTTTGTTAATTAATCGCAGGTCGGCTTCTTTATTGTTTCATTACCATATACATATTGTGTGCTACATTTAATGCACTCTTTGAATTTTAAAATCTTTGAATTGGTATTATTAAATTTGAAAAAAAAATTCTAGCAATAAAACCTTTTCAATTACTTCTTGTTCCGGCAAGCATCTTCGTCTGTCTTTGATATTTGGTGAAATAATTATGGATTATTGTTAATGGATAATAATCGACTAACTACTGTAAAATTGTAGTCAATTTTGTAAACTTACAAAATTATCACTTACAATACCATGAGTAGTCAAAGTTATGTCGAATATTTTGCTGTGGTATCACGAATGTCCATTGCTCTTAGGTTCGATTAGGACGAGTGCGCTAGCACGAGTCCTAATCCTAAGCGCAATGGACATGAGTAGTGATACCACCGCAAAAATACTCTACTTAACTTTGACTAAGAATGGTATTCGAGAGACTATTCAATGAACCAAACTACTTTTTCAAATTAGTTTTCAGTAAATCTAGCAACAAACTACGCAATTTCTATAGTAACAAAATACTAATATTGACTTTTTCTAATAAAAATCACATTTGTTTAAAATATTCACTTATACCACTAGTGAAAATTGTCGATTATTTTCACTAGTGAAAATTGTCAATATAGTTCACGCTAATTGGTGCAAATAACAAAAATACTAAATTATGATTGGTTAATAGTTAACATGAAGGGGGTGAGTTGAATAGTCTAGTTTATTTGTGAACAACTAGATTTGAATATTTTCTTTTGTGATTTTAAAACCACATGGTGGGGTTTGTTGCACGACTTATCTTTGACGAAGTTAAAGGGGTCTAACACATTCGCACCCTACGATTGTACGCTTCCACCTTCTGCTTGTGCTGGCATTTGTACGTATTAGTTATTTGTTCTGTCTTGTGCTGGATGTCTTATCGCTGTCCGTTGGCGTGTTCAATATACTTGAACGATCTTATACTTCCAAACAAAGGAAAGACAGCCGTAACCAGTAGCTAGTAGTACTACCAATTTAAAGAACTTACCAATTGGACAATAACATCACTAGTTTACTACCTCCGCAACGCAATCAGACGCTGCCGCTCCTGCATGTAAGACCGTTTTAATATTTTAATCTGTAATCTGCGATTCCTTGAATTTTGATGGTATCAACCTACGATTCATATTAGAGTGATATATTTAAGCTTTTAGATAATTTTAAATATGTACCCTTACCTGTAATTTACCACCTATTAAACTAATAAGCCATGTTACTTAAATCACATTAGTTATGTTATGTTTTCATACATGTTGCATTATTCCGTAAAGCTAAGTGTAAACCTATTTGCAAAATTAATTCTGAAAATTAGCTTCAGGAACCATTTAAAGTGGTGTAAATATAGAACATCTCTACATATTGTAACACGGTCTTTGCCTAGCCCTACACACTACTGAATTATTACATTAAAATGCCTTGGGTCGCTAGCTATTCAGTCGGTGACCTATGAGGACTCTATTAGTATCGCCAGTGCTGCAAAGGGCCAGCTACTATTGTCTTGGGGTACCTCTGGAAGAGTGTACTTACACATGCAAACACCAATGATAATAAAAACCCAACAGTTTACATGAATACATATAATCTGTAAGAAAACATAGACACAAAAAAATACATAAGAACAAGTACATAATGAAGTTATGCGCTGCATATGGGAAAATGCCTTAACAGGATCATAAAAGTTCAGTAGTTTATGCTAAGCCAAAGTCTACGAGCGCAAGATATAAAATAATTCCGCGCACACGAATAGCTTGAACGCGAAGTTGTCGATTCTTTAGGATGCGTCAATGTTTGGAAGACCTGGGCGCCGAGTCAGCAAATGACTTGATGCCTGCGTGATAGCTGCCGGTACTTTCCTGTTATCTGTGCCGCAAACACATTGCCAACAGTTGCGTAATTATTTATTACAATTGCTAACTGATTTCTTATTTAGTAGAGCGGTTTCAAGCAGGAACTAACCTATTTCAATACGTCCACCAAGGAACGGGAACAGCGCTAGACGCCTTCTTAATGCCAAAATCGCAGCTTTTAGCGATGTGGGAACACCGCGGCCTCAATTATAATATTATATTTCACTTGAATAGTTTGCACCTCGGCTGAAGATACACTTATTCGGCGGTTTTCACGCGTAAACCTTCAAAAACACTTTTAAAAGGTCGACCCGCACCCTTTACCAGCTGGAGGGCAAATGAATCTCCCGCGTTGTGGCGATTTTGGCCGTTCTTTGTTCTCGAGAGCATAACGTCAGCTCTGCAGATTCCCGCACGTTTTTACTGCCGTTTGCACTCGGTGCCTTATAGTATGCGGCCGCCTACATAGAGTTTCTTACTTGTAATGCTCTGCTACTTGAATAGGACATAATAACACATATTGTCAGGCTTTATTACTAATCGTGTATATAATAAAAAGGTATGAAATATGGAAACACAGGTGGCACGGATTGGCTCGTTTAATATGTACATCCAAAACTGCAAATCCTATTTAGTGGTACTATCGCCTATAATATCTACTAGCATCCATCTAAATTTATTTATCGTATGGCGCATTAGGCGTGGAGTTCCGGGTCTGCGACCAGAGATATTCGACCGCTACTAATACTATTATATCATGTCATATCATGTGTATATTGTATGTAGCATGTGGTGTGTGTGGTCAGATTACTCTTTCCCATAGACCAGTCTTCCGGGAGGAGCGTCGTTAATTCTATCTTAACAGCGAATGGTGACCGGACCCGATACCTATCCAATGGACTGTAGAAAACTTCCGAATTCATGGATTCGAACCGAGGACTCGTTTATTGCAAGCCTGGCACTCTAACCACTGCGTCACGCGGTCAACACCCGTCCAGCACTGTTATATAGAGAAATCCAAATTAAATATGAAGTTTGTAAATATGATATATATTGTAATGGTATTAAGCCCACGACTCGACTCTGCTAGCAGTGCAACATAATGGACCAATTCAATAAGCACAGAGTTGGGGTGTTTTATGTAGCTGCAATGTTAAACTAAAAATTCAAACAGTAAATGCATTGATAAAGAAATGCGAGAAATAATAAAGTAGTTGAGTAAGGAACGCAGGAAGGCAGAACTTGTTTTCACATGGGTCGAAGTTGACTTTTAAATAAATAAAAATAATAGGTTTGTGCATAATAGAAAGCCGAACCGAAATAAATTAATAGACACAAAAAGGTTTTGCTATGTGCAGGTTAAAAGAATCGTAGTTTTTTATTAAATGTCAATAAAAGTGAAACTTGTGAGGAATCTAAAAGGTAAAGAAAGACAGAATCAAATAACAGGACATTGCAAAAGAGCAATTTGAGAAGCAGGCAGCAGGACATGAACGAAGCAAATGAGAAGTGGTGAACTCGGATAAATCAGTGCATTTAAGATTACAATTAGTGAAAAATCAAAGCAGTAGTTAAAATTAAAAGTGTGTGTGCGCAGCGCTACCGAAATAATTTTAGATGTAAGAAAAGACAATAACTTAGATTATAAGAAAAATTTAAAATAGAATTATGTAATCAAATTTATTTCCATTTTGTACTTTAAGTTATCAAACATAATTTCCGTTAATATTGTCTCATAGCAACCAGATTCGTTTTTGTTTAATAACGGAGAACAATAAAAAATTAGTTACTTGACTGTTGGTTGAAATTTTGTGCTCCATATTTTATAAAATTTGGATAATAAACGTGTTTTCCAAGCTATAAAAAGTATACCAGTTTATTGCCCAAGTGCCAGTGTACAAGTGGGTGTATTTTCAACAAGTTTCGCACAAAAAAACACACAAAATCCATGAATCTCATCTACGTGAAAATCGGGCCGATCAACTCCATTTTGCGAACTTCGATTACGGCCAAGAGGAGCATCGAAGCCAAGAGATCAGTAGTCTACGGCAGAGGACAGGTCTGCAAGAACGTCTCCAGCAGATTTGGCAGCAAGGGGACCAAGAATAGCGGAGAAAATCCAACGGCGTCATTTCCAGAAGGGGCGATGCAGTCCAACAAATTTTTATAAGGTACGATTGGCCTAAACAATTAGTGTCAGCGTCCGGAAAACGAGGTGCATATGACATCAACCGTGTTAAAGAAGAGGAGATTCTTCCAAGGCCCTAGCTAAGCCGCATTTTAAGTAATCAGCCAGGCGTCAGTAAAATTCGTGGTTTGGCGAAGTTGAAGCTGTACAGGAAGCGACCAGAAACAATTGCCAAAATTTGGACGACGTCTGTCTGACGTCACGAACTACGTAACTGCTAGAAACAAAAGTTATTGTCGCCAAGCGCGAAATTTTGAATAATTGCCTTGCGAATTCTCATATTTCACGAGCATTTTAACTTTCAATGAACCGCTGTTTGCACTAGTCAACTGATTTGTGATTTGAAAGATTTGTGACTTTGAGCGACCGCGTATTTGAACTATTGACTATGTATAATACCATTTCAGATCAATTTTAAAATTCACTCGACTTCGGAACTCACCCTGAGATTAAAGAGCTTGTATTCTACTAAAAGTTAACGTTTTCTAATTAATTTCAGTTGAATAAAATATAAAGAGGGGCCTACAAACAGTTATTTTGTGCAGTTAATACGTACATTTCATATTTTAACCAGCCTAGTAATTTAATGACAGGCAAAGTTAGAATACAGTAAAATATTATACAGTGAATTTGGATTTTCCCTAACTTATATAAAAGACAATGAAATTAAATTAATATCAAACCAAGCTTTATCTAAGTAGAGGCCATATCATATTGGCTCCAACGTGGGTGCAAAAGTGAATTAATAATTATTAGACAGTCCCATTAGAATAAACACTTAGAGGCCATATCAATATTAACAGATCCACTATTTACTAACGTTCTCACTGCCGAATGGGCTTGGACAAAAATTGATAAATATTTTATTGGATTCGGATCGATTTGATTCGGTAGTAGAGGATGACGTAGAAATAATTCGTAATGGAAATACATATAACTATAAATAAAACCAGAAAAAATGTTTAACCATGGTTCATAAGGTCAAAAGAAAGAAGGCACCCCAAATAAGCAACATAGAGATAAAAAGTATAAAACTGATGAGGAGTTTAAGAACATAATCGAAGATGGAGCAAATACTTCAAACGGGAATGTTGTAACTGCTGAACGCTCTAATAGGCGGAAGTACAAAACAAAATTAATGATAATCTTGCAACTTTTCGATATAAGCAAGATAAAGATATCTGAACACCTAAAATAGTTCTTAACCAATAGAATTTCAACGGGACATCTGAGCTGTTCCGCAGGATTTACACTAAAATGAACAAAACTGAATAAGAGCGCCACCAACTTGATTGTTGAACAACTCGCAAATTTAAGTTTAAAGATTTCTCGGTGATCTTGTAACCGCAATGGAGATTACTCCAAAATACATTTATTAGACGCATGCTCTTTGAGAAGCTGTAACCTGTTACAGAATCAAAAAACATAAATACAGCGCACTTAACGTGATATTTGAAATGAAATATTGAATCTGTGATATCTAAATCAAGGTACGTAAGTTGAACCGAACTTAATACCAAACCTACGACGTGTACACGTACCATTCACAGCGTAATATATGTATCTTAATTTCAAATATACACTTATCTATTAAATCCAGCGTACTACAAAAGCAATTACGGAATCGAAAACAAGGTTCCACAATCGCAACTCGAAGCTACAATCTAAAAACCATAATCATAATCCAAAAACTCAAATCAGCTAATCTATAGAATCCATAAACTAGGAAGCCCTGAAACAATAGGACGCGATTAAAGTACAGACGCAGAGCGCCATCGGGAAAAACTTACTTCAGGTGTAAATTAACTTAGCAATCCACCTCCAGTTCTAAGTATAGTAATAAGAAAATATTGACTTATCGAACACAATGTAAAATGGGATGAAAAATGCGTAAGGGTAAATTGCCAAAAAATGCTTTACGACATAACTCACCAGAAGAACGCTATCTCCATTAGATCCAACCGATAGTGTTTTTCCCAGATAAGGTTTGGCAAAATAATGATGTATAGATTTCCTTGTTTTTTCGAACTCAGGCCAGAAGCCGTTCAATTGAAATAAAAGAAAACTGGTACGTTGAAAGCGATTTTACCACCACAGTGGGGCGAAGTAACTTCAGAAAACCTGACCGCAAAAGAAAGTTACTAAGCATACGCGTAGAACCCACGGCAGAGAGTATACAGTCTGCTTGATTTTAGCTGTCACAGCAGATATCTCGGCTATTGTTAGAGATATGACAAAATGCTATAGAAGAAAAGCTGTTTTGTATTTAATTTTCTATTATTGCCATAGCCAAGAAAACAATTGAGAATCAAATATCTTAAATGTAGGAAATACATTTAAAATTTTAACTGAAACATTCTTAATTTTGTTACTTATTCTAAAACTGTAAACAATTCTCTTTACAACGATATATCACATGTCCTAATTATCTAATCAATTAAAGGCATCAATCGATAAATAAGTAACAAATGCACGCTTATGTAGATTAGAGCTTTATTCGAAAAAGTAGGCGGTCAAACAAATAAAATTATTTGTCAGCTTCCAGTTGAACAATGTTCCTTAATACTGTCTTGACAACATATGCTATTCAACATAAAGACAACATGAACAAAGTAACAATAAATTAACAAGTAACCTAAGTTTAAAATTTCAGTTCATTATAGCTAGAGTGTTTGTTCAAAGTGCCCTCCGTTGTTTGCAATACATTCTCGAGATCTGCTTATTAAGTTTTTTCTCGCTTTCTGCAACATGTATTGTGTTGTTATTTGGTACAGGCCCTACGAAAATGATTTTTAAGATCGTCTAGATCTTGTGGACAAGTAACATAAACTTTTTGCTAAATACGTATTTCGACAGTCAAGCTGTCATCGTCGGTAGCTACGAAAAACTTACACAGCAAAAAAGCAACGATATACTCGTTGACCAAATTACAAATGGAAGTGGGCGATGCCTGTGCATTTAACATCTATTTATACTGTCCGTAACTGCAACAAGCGAAAAAACTGGCAATGGATAGAGGAAAATGGCGCAACTTCTATAAAGGAAGAACGGAAGGAGACTAAGAAGCATAACCTCGACACCAATTCGTACAAGAGGAATCGACTATGATGATGATGATGATTATACTGTCTGACCCGGAGAGCGTGGCCGAGGGCGAAAGAACATGGCCGACGGTCAATGTAACTTCAACATACATCATACGAGATGGAGGACGCTATTGGTCCACAATCTTTGTTCAAAAGTTTATTATCTCGGTTCTTAAAATTGGCGAAGATTTAAAAAGAATTTAGTTGCTTTGTTGAAGTTAATGCCTTTGCAATTTTTAAGTCATCCTCTTTTATACTATGACCCGTTTCGTAAATATGTTGAGAAATACTCAATTTTTCGAATCAAAAGAGCTAAATGCTTTTTAAACCTAGTACTAAAATTAAGACTTGTTTGCCCAACATATTTAGAATCACAATGGGAACATTTAATTTCGTAAATTCCAGATTTCTCTCCAGTCCTCAGTTTGTCTTTTGGATTTCCCAACAAATATCTAATATTGTTGTTTGAACCATACACAGCTTTATGGCCCGATTCTTTAAAAATGTTTGCTAGGCCCTTTGTAGCCGGGTGAAATGGAATTTTGATGTACTTGAGTCTTTCACTTCTAAGATTGACGAGAGTTGTGGAATTTTAAACGTGCAATTTTGTTTTTTGTTTCCTAATGAAATTATCGATAATTTTAGAAGAGAAACCATTGTACACAGCGATGCTTTTTACAGTCTGAAGTTCAGTGGTATATCAATCTTTGTTTAAAGGAAAGGTTAACAGTATATGCACTAAGAAATTTAAAGCAGCCATTTTGTGTTGAGAACAATGATTTGAATCCTCTAAAAGGAATCTGTTTACATTGGTTTCTTTTCTATAAAATATCTAGAAATGGAAGTTGTCCTTCGTTGTCCATTTCATATGTGAATTTTATGCTAGGAAATTTAGAATTTAACTGATTAAAAAAAATATCAATGCTACATTTAGATAAATCAAAAACAGCAAAAATGTCTTCCACATATCTAAACCAAATCCTTGGGAAATACTCTGTGTTATTCTTAAATTCAGTTTCGAATTTTGACATAAAAAGGTTGGCAACGAAAGGGGAAAGGCTGTTTCCCATTGCTGTTCCTCAGTGCTGTTCATAGAATTTTCCATCTATTTGAAAGCAATTCTGGGACATGCAATGTGTAGTTAATCTAACTAACTCGTCAATTTTGTTTGAATCCAAATTATTATCCGTAAGTAATTCCCGCAAATATGTCATAGTTTGTGGGACTGGTACGCTTGGAAACAAAGAACACACGTCAAATGAAACTAGAATCTCGCTTTCACCAAGTTCCAAATATTTAATAATATTTTTAAACTCCGACTGAAACTTTCGACTGAAAAATTATTTAAAGTTTTGGCAAGTGTCTAAATTCATTTGTTAACCATTTAGATAAGAGGAAAGTCCGGGAGTTAATACCAGAAACAATATGTCTCACCGTTTTGCCTGGCTTATGTATCTTAGGCAAACAATACATGTTTGGAATTTCTGAATTAGAAGGAGTCAGCTTATATCTAAGGACTGGAGTAATACGTGTGGGACAGGACTTCATCACATCCTGTGTTTTAACAATCATGCTCCTTAAGAGAAACTTTTTTAATGCTTTGTAGGGTCCATTGCTAAGCAATGTACCTACTCTATCAAAATAGTCCTGTTTATCTAAAATAACAATCTTATTACATTTGTCAGCCTTTAGATAAAGACATCCCTTGTCGCGCAAGCCCTTAATAAGTTCATGGTCTTTTTTAATCGTTTCAGTGGTTTCACCTTTTATATCTTTCAGGTTTTCCGAAATTTTAATTTTGCAAGCTCTTCTAATGAATTCTTTAGACTGTTCCTCTAAAGTGGCAATCGAACTTTTGATACCGGCAACGACATTGTCTAAAGGTGGTTTAGTATGACCTAAATTGCATTTTAAACCCCTATTTAAAAAAGCCAATTCGTCCTTATTAAAGGATGCTGAAGACTTCGTTTTTAACAATTAAATTGGTATTCAGATAAATTGCATGTGAGAGCCAAATGCAATTTATACATCTGCAATTCAAGTCTGCTTCTTTTGCTATACAGATATTTAATTTCCAAGTCCAGCCATTTTATTTTAGCAAATGTTATAACTGAATTACTCTTTTCACATTTGGCACTAACGTTAATCTTAATAAAATTTGAAAAAACACCATTGATTTTACAGTCTTTTAGAAATTTATTATCTCCCTGCAAATTCTTAACTTTAGAACTTAGCTTAGGATACCTGTTCCGATAAAAATAGGGACCTACTATAGTATCGCCTAATACGCCAAGCGACACATTAATGGAAATTCTGTATTTGAATCTGCATTCCCAAAATTGATACTCCGTATCCCAGAAATGATCGTTTTTTTCTATTAGAGATTCCGTTATTATTGAAATTAGATTCATCTCTCCAAAGAATTTAATAAATTTTGATTATTGTTAAGCCAATTACAAAATATCGCCTTCCTGCCAAAATCACCAGCTCTTACGCCTTGTACTAATTTAATGTCACACGAAGTTATTTTATGTTTTTTTAGTATAGAAAATGTTTTATACTGACTTATTCCTAAATCAGCAACTGCTTGACGTATTGAATTTCGTGGATGTGCTCTAAAATACGCCAATACTAAAATATCTTCATCATTTGCGGCACGTCAATTTCTTCGTAAATTACTTTCAAGCCTTGTAAAAGTACGAGGATGTGGATGTCTTATTTCTGGATACATAGATTGATACACTATACAAGCTTCTCTACTATTGTCATTACATCTGATGTACACTCTTAGCATATCCCTTTCTTCATCGTTAGAATAATTATTACCCATTTCGTGCTACTTAAGATGAAAATATGGGGCGATAATCAGAGGCCTTAGGAATTGCAGAATTGACTACAGATACAGCAGATTGTTAGAAAATATTTTAAAAGAAGCAACCGCCACTTACCAGCTACACATCACCACGAAACCAATAAATCTGCAGAGAGGAGTCAGACAAAGAGACAGCATATCGCCAAAGCTGTTTACGCTAGCAATGGAGGATGTCTGTAAAAGACTGAATTGGACCACAAAAGGAATTAATATTAACGGATGATATTTAAACAACCTCAGATATGCGGACGATGTGGTCGTTATTGCAACATCAAAAGAAGAACTGCAGGACATGCTGCAAGAACTTGATGTCGAATCTAAAAAGGTAGGGCTAACAATGAGAAAAACCAAAGTCATGTTTAAAGAAGAACGAAATATTGAAGTTAATAACAATATCATCGCGAAAACCAAATGCTTAGTTTAGAAAAAGAAAACCAAGAGATAGAAATATCAAGAAGAAGAAGACGAACATGAGTTTCATTTTGAGAAACAAGCGAATAGACATGCGACATGAACGAAAGACCTTTGACTCGTGTATCCTGCCTGTGATGAGCTATGGAGCAGAGAATTAGGTAGTAACACAGAAAAATCTACAAAAATTAAGAGTAGCACAACGCGCCATGGGAAGGGCTATGATAGACATCACATTAAAAGATAGAAACCAAATGAATGGATTAGGAACGTCACGAAAGTGACAGACATAACAGAAAAAGCCTTAACCCTAATGCAGGACACATAGCAAGATCAGATTCAAACAGATGGCATAAAGCAATCCTACAATGGCGCCCATACATGCACAAACGCCCACCAGGAAAACCACCGATGAGATGGACTGACGACCTGAAAATGTCAGCGGGACTCAAATGGATGCAGAAGCGGGAAACAGAATTCAATGGAAAAGCAAAGAGAAGGCGTATATCCAGAAATGGAGTAGTATTAAACGCTATTATAGAAGAAAGAAGAAGATGAGAATAACAATACGTAGGAATTTACTCAGTTAGTTTGACACTAAAGCTACAGCAATTGTTTTCACCGCCTACCTTCTCAAAACAATGTATTCAATTTGCCTAAGCGTGCATTTGTTACCTAATTATTGATTTATGGTTTTAATTGATTAGATAACTATGTCATTTGATATATCGTTGTAAAGATAATTTTTTACAGTTTTATAATATGCAATAAAATTGGGTACATTCCATTTAAACTTTTGAATGTATTTGCTACATCTAACACATTTGATGCTCATTTGTTTTTTTGGCTATGGCAGATAATAGAAAATTCAATATAAACAACTTTTTTTCTATAATATTTTGTGATAGCTCTAACAATAGCCGAGATATCTGCTGTAACAGCTAAAATCAAACAGACTGTTTAATAACGGAAATGACCTTGCAAGTAAAGTTACACTTATGGAACACTGCTTACTGCAGTAATTCCGTTTGGATAAATTTGAATAAAAGTCCCTAAGGACGTATGGGCATATACTTAACCTCTAAATCTTCAAAACAAACACTTAATTTGAAACGAGTAAATATGTAAGTTTATGGAGCTAATTGGTCAAAATAATGCTTCTAGAGGGGTCTCGCAAAACCAAGAAACATCACATTACTCGTGACAACGATATCCTTTAAACAAACCCCAACAATTAAGTGGCTGTTAGGGAAAACTAAGGTGAGGTAGTTCACTAAGGCTAAAGCTAGGAAATAAAACAAAAATAGATGTCTACGGCAAAATGTCAAAAGATGACTCAGAAGTAACAACCCAAATCGAAAGCAACAAAGAAAAAGTAACAGAACAAGTATGACTACCTATTAAATCCTCGGCAAGCAGCCGGAAAAGATAATATACTACTAGAACTAGTAAAACTGAGTGGAAACCCAATAACGGAATGGATAACCAAAATTTATATAATTACCTGAGGAGAAAAGGAGATTCAAAACGAATTTGAAATATAATAATGCCTATACATACCTTTGATTTTTTCTTTTGGAATTGTAATATAGTGTTTCTAATTGTGAAATGTCTTTGGTATCATTGTTAAGTTAATTTGTTTTTTATAAAAAAATTAATTCCTTTGGGATTTTAGGTATCTTTTGGACGAGTGATTTTAGATTTTTTTCCCTTTCCTCTTATGTTTTGGTGTTCTTCCACCCTAATTTTGAGGTTATTTGTGATATTTTTTTTAAATAAGAATCCAAAAAAGAATTATTTTGGTATTGTCGTGCCACAAAATCTTTTTTTCTTATTTAATTTGTTATCTCTTAATAATCTTTATTTTTATTGGATTAATTTGCTAATGTAGGGTTAATACTTCTGTTCGAATTAACTTTTTATGTTCACTTGATTTTTTACTTCCTTTTACCGTAAAGGAAGTATTGGATTCAACCCAAAAATTCGAAATTGAGCTTTCAACAGATCTTCACGTTTTAGAGTCCCCTGATCCCAAAAAACATATTTTTTTTCATTGGTCTGTGTGTCTGTCTGTCTGTGTGTCTGTCTGTCTGTGTGTCTGTCTGTCTGTGTGTCTGTCTGTGTGTCTGTCTGTGAACAGAATATCTCAAAAACGAAAAGACGTATGGCGTTGAAACTTCATATATAAGTTTTTTGTACTATGTAGATGAGACAGCAAGCTTTTTAAAAAAATCGCATAACCGGAAGTAGGTGTTTACTCTTGTGATTTTTTAGTTTTTTTCGATTTTTTCAAAAACGGCTCTAACGATTTTTTTCAAACTTTACATTTTTATTACATTTTTAATGTGCATTAACGTGAGATAGGTGATTTTCCAGTTGAATACTTCTAAAGTGGGTTTCTTTTGTTTTTTTTTCTATTTTTTTTATTAACTCCTATTTTAAATAGAACACCCGGTATATTATTACATTTTTGAATTCTGCTTAAGATTTTAGAGAAAATGTGTCTCTTCAACTAACGCTCTATTTTGTACCGTTTTTGTAGAATTCGTAATTTTTGAAAATTTTTGACAAATGCTTAAAAATTAAAAATTAAATATTTAACTAATTATAAGATCACTGTAAAAGGAAGTTGTGTGAGTGTATCACACCAGATTTTTATTCTTTGTCAAACCTTCTTGGATACACGCGAAATTTACAATGCAACCTCGATTTTTACTTTAGCTGTTGAGCGATCTCAGGGAATTATTGTTAAAATGCGAGTTTAGTATATTTATTCTAAATTACAGATAACTGTCTTATGAATACGGCAAATTCAGTCAGCCGTCATGGCTCAAAACCTTGAGCCTTGAGCCTTGATTCATAAGACAATAAAAAAATACTGCAAATGAATAGAAGACAAGACGCAACACCCTAAGTCATTTCTTAGTTTCAGAGATTATCCCAACACCCTAAGGACATGAAGGGCTAGATGAAGAAGATGAAGAATTAACATAATTATATATTCATACTAGCATACCTAATAATATCAATTTGTCTGAGAAGATCTCGAGTGATAGCAAAAGAAACTTCTTAAACAAGCATTTACGTTTGACAAGGCGACTGATTCTGTTTCGTGGAATTTGCACCTAAGTGGAACCCCATTCTTTCTTGGACATGCTGTATAGGAGTTCCTGTAGGGAATACCATGCTCTCACATGAATATGTAAGTGACGCAAATGACTTACGTTCAGAATGAAACGTGCAACAAATTATAACTGTGTGAATTACGTTTACAGCTAGTGTTTTATATCACGTAAACTCTCGCAACAAGACGCGACTGCTATTTATATGAGGCGGCAGATTTAGATATTTAGCTTTTAAGCGAACAAAAATACTCAGATTTCGACATTTAGATAAGCAAACCTCTTTGTTCGCTGGAAGTATATCTCGTTGCAGGCGAGTTTTGCATGAACATTTGATGATTATCAGAATTAGAATACAGGAAGACTGGGCATTCTTGAGGTCGAAGTTCTGAAAATGTTCGTATTGCTGGTTTTCGGATAATTAATTTCTTTATTTTGGGAACTAGACGGGTCGAATGCCGACATTTTTGTCTGGCCGTTGTTAAAATATTTGCCGGATGAGGTTACAATATGCAAATGTGCCGAATTAAACTCTGAATCTTGAAAAGTCGCGCTCGAATTTATATTATAACCCTTGAGTTAGCAATATAAAACGCAGGCAACTTTAGTTTCTTCGTAGTTATCTTACATATAACCTCAAAACTTATTTAAGTCTTTCGGCAACAATGTATTTGAGCAATTGACTTTGACAGCTGATACTCATTGTTAACGTCAAGTAACACTTTCATTATATTTTCTAAACAAGAAGCTTCGGCCCAACACATTAATCAAAATGGCGTTTTGTTTAGACAGTGTTTACTAGATGAACGATTGCCTCAATTCGATTAATTTGTATTGTATCAAATATATTACCAGAAATATAAACTTACATCAAGAAAGTAAAATATCAGGCCAATCTCAAGATAATTCATATATACCACTTCTACAAGGAGCAATCATAAAAATGTTAACTAAGAGTCGAGTTAACGATGTAGCATCAGCTGATGGTATATTTAACTATATAAAAGTTGTTCGATGCTCTTTTCGTTGGCGATTTGATTGAAACAACAATTTGAAAATGATATTTTGAATATGATAATTTTTGCATATGAGGGGTGTTTGCAAAAGCGGCTGACATACAGCGCCAGCTAGATTGTTAAATCCCAGTAATTGCAATAAATCAAATTACAATAGTAATTATGCTTTGTATACGCGATTAAAATTTTAATTGTTCTGCACTGCACCTTTTAGTATAAATAAACGTATGATAAGGTGAAACAACAAGCTAATACTTTTTTAGTTATGCAAAACAGTTTCCAGACGTCTAATCTCAATATATTTACATCTATGATTCAAAAATTTGCATTTTAGACAGATCATGAGAATTTAGAAGAAGTTAAATGTACGACTTCGTTCACACAAACGTCTTTATGTCGATAAAATTTAAATATCAACCGCAAAACATGGTGAAACATTTTTCTGAATCAATGTTTATTGAGTAAGATCTGTCAAATTCCTAATAACTGATCAAAGTATATTATTCAAATATTTAACTTTTACCAATTGACCAACACGTTATTTCAGTCTGAGCAAACTATAACGGGAGTTGACAGCAAATTTAGTAACAAAAAGATACAGAATAGATGCACTCACATAGTTTTTTTATACATCTACCAAGTTTGAAAAACTCCTGTAGTTTTTTAAAGTATGCGAAATGGGTAACAGCAATACTTTCGTTTATAAGACCTGCGGAAGTTATTCTACCACCCTTTACAAGTCTAGATATAGGTTCATCACCAAGGTAACTCGATATACTCCGCGCTTTGAGGTGGTAAGTTAAATTAGATAAATGGTTCTAATAAGCTACTAAACAAAAAATGGGGGCCAGTTGTGGTCGTGCTTCAACGGCAACTTCAATCTAACCAGTAGACCTAACAAACCTCACTTATCATTGAAAATATACATCTCTTTCTCACACACAATCATATACACAAACACACGCACGCACGCACGAACGCAAACACTCGCGCACACACGACACACAAAAGCGCGCGCGCACACACACACACATTTTTTAGTATTCTTGTCAAAATAATTTGTACTTTAAGCAATCTAAATTAAGATGGGTTGTAAACACTTTTACAGGTCATATGTTTAATTGTGATTCCGAATAAAACCTATGAAATAACTTAAAAAGTAGAAATAAGTGTGGTTATTTGATTACAAACGTTCAATCAAAAAGACACTATTTACTAAGAATGTTAATAATTTATTGAACATAGTTGGGATAAGTCACTTATAAAATGTGAATACTGGTTAGCTATTAGCATTAATAATACCCTAAAATATGAAAATTTATAATAACATGGCAGATCTTTCATAAGTTGGATTACGATTTAAGATTCCTCAGCGAAACTACATCGAATTGGACTCAAATGTCATTTACATGGGCTTAAATTTTCTTTTATATTTGATTAACCCTGTGGAGCATCATCTGAAAATCGAATCTGATTAAAATATGTGTTATAAATGCCTCGCAAGTTAGAAAAAAAGTGCAGACATCGGTAATTTGACGCGTATAAGCCGGTTACTATTATTGTAATCCTATAAAATATTTTTCAGTTTAGGAGTTTTAGCGTTTTTCTTTAAAAGAAGAAATTTTCCGGGAAACGGGTTGCTGGCCCATACTCCCAACCCTCTACCAGGAGGACCAGTTGATTTGAATTAAGGGTTTTGTTCCCTTAGACTGATTGTTATCCAAAACTGAAGAGGTTGGTTCTCCCCTATTATTGGCTATTCCGCTCTCTTGGACATAGTTTTTCCATTGAGACCGTTGGCCCGGTTTCACCTATTACCCTAGGCGGGGGCCCTTACTTATAGGATGTAGTGGGAATAAAGTGGTCTAAAATTAGACATCAGAAAATAAGAAATTGATGGTGATTGCTCGGAGAGGAAACGTCCGATAAAAAACTTGATAACGTCATCTTTAAGTCTATTAAAAGTTGCTAGAAAGAAGTTTTGTCAGTTGCTCTCTGACTTTAATATTAACGCCAGAAACAAATTGAATTGACAATCCAAAAATAAGGTTTTTAAGATAACTCAAAACGAAACGTATCGACGATTTCTAGGCGTCATTTTGTTACTACTTTAATCACTCAACTTTGTCCCTATTTAACCAAATTTGTATCTCTTACCATTAAAGGAATCCACATGCTGGCCCTCTTTATCTTGGACACACTGTATTTAGATTTTTTAAATCACTGCTGTAAAAAATCAATCGCTGAGTAAGTCAGACAAATAATAGTTACATTTATATTCTGATCGTTTATTTATGTATACCGGGTGACAATGAGACTAGTATCTTGGTATACAATTTTATCCAAATCGATTCATAAATAAAGAAGGTATAAGCATGGCCCTAGTCTCATTGTCACCCGGTATATGTACACAATAAATGCAAATTCAATGTTTAAAGTTAAGTTACGGGTAACTCCCCGTAGAAAGGCACCTGGGTCGTATCTCTGTACACAATTTAATAACCCGGTGTTACCGTCGCGATAGTTTTTTTTTTGAGCCGCTGGATTTCTTCCTTGGAGGTAATGTTCTATTAAAACTTCATTCAATCGTTGCTCTTTCTTCAATTTATCGATCAATTTGCATATAGTCCGGTGATGCGCTCCTACCATTTCGTTAAACCTTCTGTGCCACCCTTCCACAGAATGATTAGTGCTTGGAAGATTTTCTAAGACCGCCTCATGACAATTCCATAGAGCGTGTGGAAATAGTGGTGGCCCACGGCGATTTCTTTGGCTTTGACTTTCGCGATGTTCCTCAAATGAAGCGGTCACATCTTGGACAGGAATGAATACAATGCTGCCAGATTCTTATCTGAAAGGCGAATTCTTCGTCTTCGTATACCACATCACCTTCCCACACTCGTCGCCAAATATGCTGAGATAAATGGAAAAAGCATCTTGTGAATAAAATTTTTTTAAATTAAGTTTGATATTATATCCAGCAGTACGCAAAAGTCAAAAATTGAACACTTAAGTTATTTATTATTTGAAAAAATCAACCTTACTTCTTACAACGGCGTTGGAACATTCCGTGGAAAATGCATTAATTGCAGCACACTCAAAATCCATCATAATGCTTGTGGGCTGAAGTCCCATTTACAAGTTTTTAAGGCAATTATGAATCGACGATAGGTTTCAGTATATTTATCTGCTAATAACACAAATACGGATGGGATGACGTTATTACATTTCACGCCCTGTACTGTGTAAAGTTGACTAAATAATGGAGGAGTTGTTCTGCAAGTTCCATCCACGTACCAATGATCTGATCTGAAAACAAATTATTAGTCGTAGCGTAGCACATATTAAAAGTATAAACAGTGAAAACCATATGAAACATATTGGGTATATTACCTGCTGAGAAATTCCAAATTTTTCTGGGTTGAAAATATCAGCATTAGGTTAACAGCTGGTCGACTATCAAAGAGCAGAAATTGCTTTTCTCTTAAATTGCTTACTACCGTAATGAAATAGTCCGGAATATTGAGTTCTTCTAAAGAATTAGGACTGGGGGGAATGATGTCCGCGTTGTTGTCTCGTTCTACGAATAATTCGTTTCATTTGTTCCGCGATGTCGATGATGATGATGATGATGATATTTCAGCAACAATATTATGACGGGTTTCTTGGGTTGTTACTGTAAGCTCCTTCACTTGCAACATTACTTTTATAACTTTGCTGGATGTCGCATGTATGGTTATGTTCTCCAACATAACGTATGTCTCAAAAGTTTTCGGAAAAAAGTAATGGTTAAAAATTTCGTACAATTTTTTTATTTATTTTGCATTTCAACAACATTACCTTATAACTGCGTTTATTACAAAACTGATATGTATTAAACGTCAATCAATTTGATACAATTTGTTTCCAACGGCAACTAGATGGGACGTTATTTACTGTAGGTACATTTTATTGGTAAATTTTCCGAAAACCTTTTAGACATACGTTACTGTTTCACTATATTGTTCTGTACTTGACACTGAGTTCGACATTTCCCTTTGTAATACTGAACGCATCTCCAAAATGTTCATCTATCAGAGTTAACTCTACTTCTTTTGTAAAGAAAACCACGATCAGCCAGAAGATCTTTGCTTAGAGATAACAAATCAAATATTAATAACAAAGAAAGAAATGCACAAATTAGTTTAAATATGCAACAAAATTCAAAATAAGCAACTTACCTTTCTGGCATTTTGTAAAGTGAACCTCTTCTTCCATTGCCAAACTTGTCAAAACCTATAAAATCAAACTCGCAACCAACTTAACAATTTACTAACTGCATGCTGAATGACTAAATAATAGACGATTCCTCCGTTTTAAAGCTCAGTCTTGGCCAAACTGATATTGCTTAGGACAATTTTAAACAGGTAATTACCTCATTCCTATTAATAATTCTATTTGGTCTGATAATATTATTGTAATTCGGATTTACACTGATGACTACCTGATATAGGGATGGGCGCGTGAAGTGAAAACAGTGGTGTCACGTCGTGAACGTAACTAATATTTGAAAATCGTGACGTGAACGTGAGTGAATATGAGTGAAAATTTCCAAGGCGTGATTCATGTGTCACGTTAAATATTTAGTAACGAATAAAAAACTGCAGGGTGCAGCAACTTTTAAACGTAATTAAATCACGAATTGTGCCAAACAAGTTACATAATGTGGCTTTATTTTTGGACCCTAATTATAAAACACGGTTTTCGTCGATTTTCATTCTGAAGCACTGGTTTTTCTGCAAAAGTAGTTATACCCTGTGTTAAAGTAGAGGAAATTCCAAACAATTTAAGATCAGAACGGTGTCGGTAGACCTAATATTTTTCAAGGCACAGCTCATCAAAGTTTCACAAATTTTTCACATTTTGCCATTTTTATGGATTTTAGTCGGTTCTACCTCGAAAGGTTAGTAGTAAAACACAAATAATGTTAAGCAAATCAATCTGCATTCAAATTATAACAATATGAGACCAAAATGGTCCTTGGTACCTCGTTCTGTCATAAGATAAGTTGCATTGTAGAATTGTTGAGAAATAACTCAAAAACTGTCTGTACTTAAAAGATATATTCTGTATATATTGCAATGGTACATAAAGGCTGATATTTATGTAAGTCAATGTTAAAGATTAATTTAAATGAAGTCGTTATATCAATATAATCAAATTGGGAAAATTTATAAAAGAATTGCCTGTTTAATTGAAAGTCATTAATAGAATTTAAATAAGATGCAAACTAAGATGAAAGGTATAGTATTTGATGGTGTTCTTAGATGGTTTTATAAGGAATAAGATAAATACAAGCTCATGTAGCATGTGACAAATATAAGTTCTATTGAAAGAAAATAATAAAGTAGGTAGCATTCAGATAAGCTAAAGTTATAGATGGCAGAAATAATTGTAACTTAGAATAGAAATAAAATTTTGTTATGATTATTGAAAAAATAACAGATTTGAAAACAACATGTAATTTGGTATTTTTTGGTGAAAATAAAATAGAAATTTAGCCCTGTTTATTTAAAATGTATTTCGATTAGATAAAATGGTTATACTTAAATCTACGAGGTAAAAGCATATGAAATATGAAAAGAAGAATATAATAATTACTCAAGAAAAGTTGAAATAAGGTTTAACTAGATACTAACAAGAATAAGAAGCAAGAATAATTAATAAGAATTGGATGTAATTGACTTAATTTCATACTACAATTTATAAGAAGTTACGTTAGTTGGATGGTCACTGATTGCTGGAGTTCTTGGGGGATTGCTGAGGACGTAAGGACCAATTGACTGACATTTACGGAGGAACTCCTGCATGTCGGAGAGGCTGTTGGCTGCTGACGGCGTGAATGGATGGAGTACTAGCTAAGGAAGGAGAAGATTAATTTACATTCATATGTGGAAGCATACTTACCGTGGGGACGTTGGAAAAAGAGAAGCTGAAGGAGTAACAGAGGCGTAGGTATAGGAAAGGAACAATTTCTACAAGCATCCTAAGGTTTTACGAGTTGGTGGCTGATTGTTCGTGCATCGTGGCTGAACTGTGAGGAAGTCCGAGTAGTCGATGTAAGGAAGACTGTCGTCTTAAGGTGATTTGGAGTTGTTAAGAGTGAAAACAATCCAGGTGGGTTTATAATTAGTTATATTAAAGCAATCTGAAATAAACGACAATTAGAGAAGTATATTGAACTATAATTAAATACTTATCATATAATATTGAGTCACAAAGAGTTGGAAAGAATTTATATTTGTCATATTTGATTCAAAGTGTCGTACAGCACTGTTTGGAGTAAAAGGTGACAGCGCATGTCATTAATCAATTTAAATTCATAATAAAAAAAATAGCAACTAAGAAGCAACTAGATTTATGAACTACCTCTGATAAGAGTCTCAAAGCGATACCAGCATTATTATTTTAAAAAAAAATTAAGCTTCAATTAAATAAATCAATTTATAAGAATATCATGAGCTATCACTATAATATATATTATATATGTTTAAACAATTAATGATTTAATATGAAACTTTTAATTACGAAATGATGTAACCAGTGGCGTAACTAAGATTTTGCTCTGGGGGGTGTTCTGGGAGAGTAATCATGTGATCAACCTTACACAAAGAATTAAAAAAAAAAGTGTACCATAAAGTATAGTTGATTTTATTTCTACAGGACTTGCGGTAGGCCTTGATTTAACTTCTTGGCAATATAGAACACCTAGTTACATTTAAGAATTTATTTTTTGCTTATTATTTGCTTATTAAACAAAAGAAGTCAGAAATAATTATTTGCTAAATAAATAACAACTTAGCTTTGTAATGCAGCATACCGTATGAATGATGCATTTAATTTAAATAATATCCAGCTATCTAATGTATAACAAATGATGTACCAGTTGTATGTTTTAACTAGTGGGGTTGTAAGGGCAACCAGACAGAGGGTTGTTTGTATTTAGTAGTACTAAAATAACTTGATTTGATAATCTACGAGAAATAGTCACGTTAAGGGTTAAATTCCAATTAATTGTGAAGCATCATAATAATTGATAATTTGATACATAGTAGCAATATAGTATTCTCAACGATCAAATTTGACTTTAAGTCACAAATATTATACAAATATAAAATTCAAAACTATTTGATTCCATTTAATGTGGTATATTACTAGGAAGCCAGTAAAACCAGTGAAAGCCACTGTTACGGTATGCTCAGTGCTGTATTCCTATAAAATATTTTGGGTATACGTCGCCCATTTTTTTTTGTATACGGTCATATACGCAAGGCAATGAAAAACGGTGATTATACAAAAAAAGCGAGTAACAAGAACATACAGAATGGTTTATTAAAAATTACATCAAATGGTTTACAATTTTATTTCTAAACCTACCTACAGCTACAGGCTACAATTAACTACTACCTAAAACTATGATATACATTAACATTTTACACCAAATAAACAATCATAAAAATGCAGAATCGTGATTCACACAACTACTGACTGTTACTGACAACTAAACAACAGTAAACAGGTAACCACCAAACAGCTGCATTTGCATTCTATTCTAGAAAGCCTTTCTGAGAAGTGATTACTGATTGCAAATAACACAGGCTTATACCTTGACGATTTTTTGGATATACGAATTTGAAATGTTCATTTTTTGGGTATACGACGTATACCCGCGTATACCCCGGAATACAGCACTGGGTATGCTGTTGAACTGTCTATCCACATAATAGAGTTTTCAAAGAACTACAACGAGCTCTGATTTGGCCGGGAACAACGCAGGCAGGTGTTTTCTGAATAGAATTTATCCAGTTAGAAGCTGAGGTAGAGCGTTCAGGTACAAGAGAGACAATCAGAAGGTTAGTGCCCATTTCTTACGAAATATTAAGAAGTTATACAGCAAGTTTGGTGCTGCAAATCATTAAGATAATTGTAATTGTATTTAGAAATTAATTTAGAATTATTTTTCTAAAATTAATAGTGATTCGAATACTCGACGTTTTTCGACAATTCTAGTTTGAAATTTACTTCTTGGAATTAGGTTATTTTTAGGATTTTCATATAAATCAAGTTTGGACATATTTAATATTCGATTAAATTGGTTTTGCCAATTTGTATTTTATTTTGTAATGTCAGATCAAACTTCAATGTGCTACTAACAAACTGAAGTACCTGAAACGTGTATTTGATTCATAAAGTCTAATAGTTATTATATTTTAAAAGTAATTCAGTCTTTAACTGCAAGATAATTATGAGTCCCATTGCTTGTAAAACTGACTAGTCGAGGTTTCAAAAAAATAATCGCTTGACATAATTTTAAATGTCAAATTTGATTTATGAGATACGTCAATTACTAGTTTACTAAGAAGTAGGGTACTTACATAAGTGAGCTATACTTGATAGTGCTTCTTTTTGATAATTATAAAAAGGGTATATTTAATTTGATATGTAATAGTGCTCCAAAAAGAGCTATTACAATTTGACTTACACTTTGGGGTTTGATATTAATTGTAATAACACCGCGAGAAAGAGTTATATTACAGCTTGCTTGCAAAACAAAATTCGAAGATAATGCATGTCCTTGCAATAACTCTATAACCTATGAAAATGTTAAATGATATTTTGACTGTAGAAAATTAGTTAAATCACGGCCTACTGCAAGTCCTTTAGAAATTAAAGCAACTATACTGTTTATTTATAACCAATGAAATCATTACAATTTCAATACAACTTATAGCAGTAATTCAAGTTCTCTTGGCTTTTTTTGCTAACTCGTTTATAATTTCATCTACGTTCACCTGCAGTTCTCTGTGAATCGAGAGCATTGCCAATCCATTCAGCCTATATTGCGCTGTTGTATTTCGGAGGTAGGTCTTAATTATTTTTAAGGTGAAGAATGATCTTTCAGCTGTTGCAGTTGACACAGGAATCGTTGCAAGAATTTGCAGCAACTTGAATATGCTTGGAAACATGTCCTTATTGCACGTAGCTAGCGCATCCATTGCTGCCTTATATGGAAGATTTTGTACATTTTGGCAATTTTAACTTAGCAATCACGTCCGAAGAAGGTTCGTTGAGATCGAATTTTAAAAATGGTCGAGTCCGAATTACGAATGTAATAATTGATATTCAATTATTATACCTAAAATGTAATTTTAGATTTTTTTTATCAAAGACGAATTTTAGTTATTTCTGAAGCCTCTGGGGGGTGTTCCATATCACCCCCATAGTTACGCCACTGGATGTAACTGTTTTCTGTCTTTTTGTTGGCCCGGGTGTGTCCTCCATCTCATTGTCACTCTCTTTCTCCTTTTCACCATCAGGTTCCGTCCAGGGACATCATCTAATTAATCGTCATCAGGTAATGAAGAGTCGACGTCTGGGGAATCAACGTCATCATCAAGACTTAATTCTGGCACATTTACACATGACTGGCCGCTACAATTCTTGCACACTGCTGAAAATTTCAAGCCAGTTTTTCTACACCCACATTGCAAGAGAGATGGACAGCAACCGCGGAAGTACTCCATGATGGGGGGGGGGGGCACAAACTTCTTTGGTCACCCCCTTCCTTCAATCTCCGGCCCCGGCTTCCTCCGGTCAATTACTGCAGTTATAAGACGAAACAGAGATGACTAAGTCAATCAAACTATCAGTCAAATTATAAAAATATTTATTTCTCATATTGCAAAGATAATGCACAACCTCAAACGCTTCGCGTTATGAGGCGTGCAATTCACTGGACGATACGAAAGACATTGCGCCTCTCAGCCGTCTTTGAAGCGAATTCCCTAAGAATATCATTTAAATCTAAAGCAAATGTTTCTCTCCTATGCACGTGCAGTATTGCTAAATAGGTTAGTCTTCTCTGCTTCATTGATAGTCGGAGGAATGTTCCGATGCGTCGTAGGGCACTCAGCGATCTTTCACACGACGTAGACGTAACTGGAACGGTGAGGAGCAAGACTGCTAACCTTTCTACTTGATTAATCATTGCCCTTAAAACTTTGCGTAGATTAGCCAGTTCTCTTGCGTACTCTCGGATAGTCTTCACTTTAGGTATTGCTGTCCTAGCTATCTTCATTTGCAGTGCTAGTGTTTTCGAGTTAATTGTTTTGTATTTACTTCTTGTAAATGTAAAGAGAGGGGGAGTCGGTAAATTTGGCATGATTTTAAGGTAAAACTCGTTGATCCTGAAGATCCTGGTCAGGATAATGGGACAAACTTATCAAATTATTGTATTGTCATCGGTCCTTGATAAGTGTGCAAAGTTTCAGTTCAATCTGACGTTTTGAAATGGGTGAAAATCGCGTTCAAAGATTCCGTTACAAACAAACATACATACAGGTGGAGCTAATAAAAGCGTGTTAAAAAATATTTTTATGCTCTGCCCTCTCCGACAATTTTTCTTACGTACAAGCTCTTTTTCATTTAAGAAAAAACAAAGCTCTGTGAAGGATAGCACAAAGAAACCTTCTTTACCAAGTAGTAAAATTAGAGGGGACGCCTCCCCCCCCCCCCCTCCCGTTTGATTTTAGTGGGGGGGCATTTGGCCCCCTCTTCCCCCCACTTTCACGGTCCCTGGGGATGGAGGGGCTGCATCATTTTCCGTCTTTTGTAGAATGAGACCTAGTGGGGTGCGCACCCACCTCCAATCGAAGGGATTCTTGTGGTTTGAGGAAAGTTCGTTCCCTACATTTCGTTCCCGGGATATTTCGTCTCCCCACATCTCCTACCCGGAAACTGCTTTCCCGAGCGAGCTCAATTTGTCTCCTAGATTACAGGGTGTTGAAAAACGAGTGCAGAGATCGGAATGCAGAAAAATGAAAGATATTTTAATTAATTTATTTATTACAATAAACTTGTAAGAACTATATACAGTATGTCCCCGGCTTGAGTGTACAAGAGGGATTTAAATTTGGTTTTTAGTTTTACATAAAAATGTTATAGGCATTATAATTCCTATACAAAATATCAGGAAGATACTTAGATTAAACCGTCATTTTTAATAATTACAATTTATTTTGTTCTTATAAGTTTAGACTATTATAATAAATAAATTAATTAAAATATCTTTAATTTTTATAGCTGCATTCCGATTGCTTCACCTGTTTTCCAACACCCTGTAATCTAGGAGACAAATTGAGCTCGGTCGGGAACGAAATTTCCGGGTATGAGATGTGGGGAGACGAAATATCCCGGGAACGAAATGTGGGGTACGAAATGTGGGGAACGAAATGTGGGGAACGAAATGTGAGGAACGAACTTTCCGCATCCCGCTCCAATACCCAACCACTTCAGTACCTGAAAAAAAACATACAAATTAATTAAAAGTCATAAAGATAAATCCATAAATTAATTAATAACACAATAAATATAGAATACAAAGAAATCTGATAAATAATGTTATATGAAAAATTAACAGGAAATGAAATTGAAAAATGTATATATTTACCTGGTGGTAGGAGTGAAGTCATGCAGCATCTCGAGTTGGAGGTAATGTGGCAAGGTTGAAATTAGATTTTTTCTGCAGCCCGCGCAAAATCTAACACGCCACTTTTTTTTAGACAAAAGTTTTGTAGGCATTATAAGAATGTTTCTTATTAAATAATATATTTTTTAAAATTTCTTTAAACTGTATTTTGAAAACGAAGCCGTTTAGGTCCCAATAACGTCCAATGAACGAAATTGCAGTATCAGATTTTTCCGTTTTTCTGGAAAAAGGTTTATTCTATAAAAAAAAATAAAAGATAGGTAATAGGTACATCTGTTGTATAGTTTCAATGGATGAAGCTAAAACACTTGTCGTATTGGCTACAAAACAGTGACGTACGGGATTTTTCTAAAATAAGGTAACTGAGGTGGCCCCGATGCACGCTACTGGTGAAAATAAATTAAATGTATTTTGGCCAAACAATGCCACTTGATGAAATACTAACCTACACCAAGTTTCATTAGAATACCTATAGGCGTTTTCCAGATTTTTGAAAAAAATTATTTTTTTTAAACTACAACATTCTGTATCTTGAAAACGAAGCCGTTTTTTTTTGTTTATTTCGTGCTTCAGAACACATCCCTGAAATAGTGCCATGCAATTCCGAAACACCCTGTATAATATACATGTACAGCTACGGCCAATGAAATGGAAACAGTAAATTCAAATTTCCATTTTTAAATTTCATTGTCCGTCTTTTCTAATTAGCAAATGATATATTGGTTTTAAGGTACTGTCCATTCTTGTCTAACAATATTTTAAGTCACTGTGACTTCAAGATCGTAATAATAACTTAAAAATGAATAAAAATCCATCACTAAATTCGTGCCAATGTTTCCATTTTTTGCCGTAGATGTAACTACATAATATACGTAATTTCACAGAAATGTAGGTATGTATGTACTTCAATCTAGTTTAACACTATAGATACCATTATTTCTTTCGCAAAACTGATTTTCTGTAGTAGAAAAGACTAAATTCGATATAAACGGTAAAATGTGGTAAACTTCTAAAACTTTGAAAAGCTGTATCTTGAAAACTATTATGTTTAAAGAAACCATTTTGGTCTTAAATTGTTTCAAATTTCCTCTGCCTTCACACCGTATATAAATATGTTTACTGAAAAACCAGTTCTTCGGGGTTAAAATTGACGAAAACCGAAACAAGGTCGAAAATTTTGGCTTTTTTGGTTATTTGAAGCACTTCCGGCACTCGGCCGAGGTCAAAAACTTAGATTCATTATTAGGCCTCAGCCATATAAGACATATAAGAAAATCAGAACTACCAGATTTGATGCAAGGTTGACAGATTGACTGGAGTGATTTTTGTTAAAGTAATTTTGACCAGAGTGGTTTTGGCCGGAGGGATTATTCCCATATGATTTTCACCTAGACCCCATAATATGGAGCAAGAATGCCAGCAAAAATGTTAAAATAAACTATTCAAAACAATAGTGAACAGAATTGCGATTTATAGCGCTGTGGTATGGGAAATAATGAGAGAAACAGAAAGAAGTTAAAAGCAATGGAGATGGAATTCTGGAGACGTAGTTGTGGGTTGACGAAAATGGACCAAGTTAAAAATAAGAAAATCAGAAATAGAATGGGTGCCAATATGGATGCCATGGTACTATTGAAAGAAAAATATTGAACTGGTATGAACATATGAAAAGGATGGATGCGTAAAGATCCATCAATAGTACAACTGCAACAACTGCCGTGACTTTTTTATTCGCCACTGGGCCATAATATTTAAATCGAAGCTAATTAACTATTTAACCGGTTTAATATAAAACTCAATCACAGTATGCGTACTTTGTAAGATTTGCTGTACAACTAATCTAAATTCACGTTGAACCGTGAGTGGCGAAATTTTTATACTGCAAGTCGTTCCAACTGCCTGTCCAGTTTGTTGTACTCCATGCTGTACAGCAAATTGTATCATGTATGAGCCGTTTTAGTAACAGAAATCCGTGCAGAAGGCCTTATGCGTCTGAATGCTTGTATTATATTTCAATTCGCGTAATAACCGTCAACCGACAAAAGTTTCAGCACTCCATCTCAAACAAAATTATCATGCAGAAAAATAATTAATAAATAAAATAATTAAGTGAATGTTTCGTGGTACAGCAATTAAGTAAAAATCCCGATTGCAGCAATGCATACATGCAGTAGCACAGACTTGGGTTTTTCAGCGCGATGCAGGCTCACAAATTACCGCAGCAATCAAATGCCACAATGATGTCAGAGCAGATATCCTGCAGGCAATAATGTAAAACTTAACACTATCTACCCTTTGTTTCACAAGTTTCTGGTGCCAAATTGTCGCACGTTAAAGCAATCCAAAAGGTTGTAAACCCGCAAGTGCAGAAGAGCAAGATCAACATTCTGTTACTACAGAAGTTTCTAAAATTCAATCGAGCACTCCTTGCGGATTCCACCAATCCAGTGTTGTCGACTAGGCAGTAGGCCTTAATTGACCAATCGGGTGTGATCACCCGATCGTTCTCAATCCCGTCTGCCGATTCAAAAATAATTGAAGCGTTGGTTTTGCGAGGCCTTCAAGGCAGTTATAAGATATTACGCTTCTCGCAGGCCTAAATACGGTTCACCACGTTCGGAACCCCTTTCTTCTGTTGTGTAGTGCAGTGCTCTTTGGAACACAACAAGTTAATTAGTGGACAAGAATACATTGGTCGATACGGTCAGTTCTAATTAAGAATCTCGTAGAGTGAAGTTTCAGGTGGCATTGTGGGGGAGTAAGTGAGTCGAGGCCGCTGCAGGTTCAATTTTCGGAAAAGAACTCTTCATATTGCTTTATAAGTGCATTCCTAGACAAAGATGAATTTTGGAAGTACACTCGTGCAATTTTGGAAATCAAAGGCCACTTTGTGTTTGTATGTTTACTGAACAGAATATAAAACTCTACCTAGACATGCACGAGGCATACAATAAGTAGAGCTGCAGCCGATGTAATCCTCAACGAATGCCTAGAATCGTATTGCAATGCGATTCAAAATTCACAAAAGATATTTCACCAGTTATGCGTCTCGCCGTGTTAGAAATGGCTCGACCACGATAGGAATCGTAAAGAAGGTATCTGGATACGCCCAATCGTGTAGGGCGGCCATGAAGAAGCCTCTGGAATTTCTAGTCCTGAATACGGTGGTGAAGTTGCCCCAAAAACTGCAGATTCCATATACATGAGAGATATTTCGCCAGTTTTGCGTCTCTGCGTGTTAGAAATGGGACGATGATGAGAATCGTAACGAAGATATATGGATGTGCGCAGTCCTGTAGGGCAAAGCCTCTGAAAGTTCTAGCCCTGAATTCGGTGGTGAAGCTGCCCCAAAAACTGCAGGGTTGAAATCTGCGGGCTTTTCCCTAGTTGACAGTGTGAAATCCTACGAGGGAAACGTCTATGGACATTTTGAAGAGATGTATTTTGTCAGCGTAGCTGGACAGCACACCCATGCCACTTGCAAATATTTTCTCCAGGTGTTTCTCGTAATGATATTAGAGCCCCAAAAGGGAAAAACACTAAGCCGGGTAGGCAAGCAGCCTAAAATATTACCAAATCATCACGCAGTGTGCAAAAGCGAAAGCAAAGTGGCATATCAAGATTGGAGGTCGGCCGGAGGTGAGTTTTGTTTCTGAAATATTTTTGAATTCTAGCATAACATTTCAGCTACTGCACACATAATCTATAAGTGCTAGAATAAACTGTTCACGATAGTAAGGGATTTTAAATTAGCATTTAAGCGAGTTCTTAAGAGAGATCCAGCACACACCAAAAGCAATCAATCATTCAGTCTGCCCAAGACCGCTAAAATCAATGATTTTTGAAAATGTACCTACACACAAATGGTTCAGGAAGATAGGCAACCAAATACACACCATCAAATAGCTGAACATTCAAGACAATTTCCGCATAGAGCAACATTTGCAGGTAACACACTGGTACTTAATACTCTGAGATCACAATAAATTTGCAACGACTAAATATTTGCATTATGTGATTTTTCCATAACGTCAGATTGCATATATGCACAGGTTATTATTCTCTTTATAATCAAATCAGCGATATAGTTGTAACACATAGTAAAAACATCCTTCGTATTGATTTCTGTATTGAAGTTTGACAATAACACATAACCCACGAAAAATATGTATAATATAATATCCAATAGCTAAAAACCGACGTTAGAAATTATTTCAGAAATTTATAAAAGTGTTAATAATTACCTATACTCGTAAGTAGCGTTAAAAAACTGTCAAAATTTAAATCTAAAGAACATTTAAGTTATTCGTATATTTTATTGCATTCATATCTGTTTTCTTTTATTTTACATTAAAATATAAACATTCAATTGTACGGGACTCAAATTCTGTTACAAAATAAAAATAAACTGTATGTTCCTAAAGGTCATTAAGAGCAAGAAAAAATAGTAATAGTTAATAACATCTACACTTCAAAATGTCCTTTAACACGGAACATTATATTCTCCTTATTTACAACAGTTTAATATAGCTCAATAACTTAAATTATCAAGGCCTCATCGAAAGGAACCGGCCGCTCTTTTAAATTGAAAATTAATTTTTTAATTAAAAAGTGCCAGCACTCCCTTCTTCCCGCCCTTTCTAATTTGAATATTCTTCATTCGTTACACCGTCCAGCATTGATTATCGAACTATTATAAACCGTATTCGTGAGATTGCAGCATTGAATTGGAGCAACACATTCGCCCATGATGAACGCGAAATTCGCACCACTCTGTATGGTGTTATCGCCGAGTTGATATTTAAATGACCGTGTCTAATTGTGGCGACGAGGGTGTGAGATTGGACATTCTCGGAATAGTTCAAAAGCTTGTCTGACACCTCTGGACACCCCGTGGACCGCACCAACAGCGCCCAGGAACATAAATCATCCCTCCATAATTTATTTTATTCATAGCTAATGCACAAACACCCACGCTTACCGCGAGTCGAGTTTTTCGCTTTTTATAGTTTAGCGCGCCGTAAATTGCGAAAGGTTAACGCTTATATGTGCATTATCGTCTATTAAAAGGTTTAATAGTGGCTTTAGCACCGTCATCTCGCTCTCTGCTCCTTGTAGACCTTTTACCTGCAGATAATCCAAACCGCGAATTACAGACGTGAATAGCCTAATGTACCACTGTCAAGTCAGGCGAACTGGTGTTGTTCCTAACGATTAAATTCCCTTCGCCTTTAAACCAGTGGCGTACCATGACCCGTTACCATGTGTAAAACGTTTCATTCAGTCCGCAAAATTTACGTTTTACAAATCCAGCTAGACAAAAACTTCACAAATATTATGAGATCGTTTCAAATGAAGCTGGTTGTTTTAGTCTTAGAAAACACAAGAATTAAAGACTTAATTTGGATCGCCACTGGAAGTAGAAAACAGTTATTTTTATTTGGGTTACAAAATAGAAATTGGAAGATATTTTGATAGACTGACAAACCTGACATGGAAACTTTCAAGATGAAAATTTCTTAATGTGTTATACCAGTGCTAACATACGAAGTCGAAACAATAACATTGATAAACATTTCAGCCAATAGATTGATCTAGCACAAAGATCGATGGGGAGAGCTACAATAAACATCAAACTTAGCGACGAAAAGGATTAGAAATCAGACAAGGGTAGAGGCTGTTAAAGAACGATTAGCTACGGTTAAAATGATAAAAAGTATACGGGAAGATTACCTTAAAGCAGACAAGACCAACAAGAAAAAATCATGGATGACCAACGAAATAGTAGAAATGATGGAGGAGAGGAGAAAATGCAAAAAAGATCCAGACAAGTACAGAACAATAAGGAATGCCATCAGAAACAAAATAAGAGAAGCTAAGGAAAAAGAAGCGGCAGAAAAGTGTGATGAAATCGAAGCTCTACAAAAGAAACACGACAGTTACAACTTGCATCGAAAAGTTAAAGAACTTACCGGCAATTTCAAAGACAACCAACGAGGAAATATCACAGACTCAGAAGGACGAATTATCGTTGACAAACAAACAAAAATCAACACCTGGAAAGAGTATCTAGAAAAACTGTTCGAAGACCATAGAGGAGAACACTTTGTGATGGAGGAGAATCTAAGCGGACCAGAAATCTTGTGAGAAGAAGTACAAACAGCCATTGCACAACTAAAAGAAGGTAAAGCCCCCGGCCCGGATAACATCCAAACAGAACTCCTCAAACTATTTGATGAAAGAACAATTACGCTGATCACAAAATTGTTCAACAATATTTACGACACCGGAAAAATTCCATCAGAATGGCTGAAATCTGAATTTGTTGTAATCCCAAAGAAAACAAAGGCAAATAAATGTGAAGAGTATCGCACAATAAGCCTCATGAGCCATCTCTTAAAAGTATTCCTTAAAATCATCCACAAGAGAATATACAACGTATGTGAGAGCCAAATATCCCCGAACCAATTGGGCTTCATAAAGGCGGTCGGCACTAGAGAGGCACTGTTTGCAGTGCAAGTCTTGTTTCAAAGATGCCGAGACATGAACTGCGATGTATACGCATGCCTGATTGATTATCAGAAGGCATTTGACCGAGTAAAACACGAAATGATGGTCAAAATACTGAAAGAGACAGGTATCGACAACAAAGACCTAAGAATAATTGGAAACCTTTATTGGAACCAGATCGCTAACCTTAGAGTAGAAGGAGAACACACAGAATACGTACAAATAAAGCGAGGAGTCCGACAGGTCTGCATACTTTCACCTATTATCTTCAACCTCTACTCAGAACGCATCTTCAATGAAGCCCTAGACGACATAGACAAAGGAATTCTGATAAACGGACTCCGGCTAAACAACATCAGATACGCCGATGATACTATTGTCTTTGCTGACAATCTTGAAGACTTACAAGCCTTGATGAACAAAATCACTCATCACAGCAGTCAATACGGCCTTGACGTCAATGTAAATAAAACCAAACTCATGATAATCAGCAAAGAGAAAATCATGGGGAGCCGCTTATTCATAAACCAAGCTGCTATCGAAAGAGTTCATCACTACAACTACCTGGGAACCTTCATTAATGAGGACTGGAATAACACACAGGAAATAAAAGCAGGGATAGGAAAAGCCAGATCAACCTTCAACCGCATGAGCGCCTTCTTTAAAAGTCATAACCTCACCCTTGACATAAAAGTAAGACTCCTGCGATGCTACGTCTTCTCCACTCTCCTTTATGGTGTAGAATCCTGGACACTCAATGAAACCACAACTAAAAAACTCAACGCTTTCGAGATGTGGCTGTACAGGAGAATCCTGAAAATTCCTTGGACGGCAAAAGTGACAAACGTGGAAGTTCTAGGAAGAATGAAAAAAGACCTAGAACTTATGAATACAATTAAAGCCCGTAAACTAGAATACCTAGGTCACATCATGCGAAACGAAGGAAGATACGCTCTGCTGCAGGCAATCCTACAAGGAAAAATCTTTGGAAGAAGAGGACCAGGAAGACGAAGGATATCATGGGTCAAGAATCTCAGAACCTGGTTCAACAAAACATCCCCAGAACTTTTCCGGATTGCTGCAGACAGAGTCAGGATTGCTATGATGATCGCCAACATTCGCAACGGATTGGCACCCTAAGAAGAAGAAGAAAATGATTTGACGAGGACATGTTGCTAGGATGACAAATAACAGATAGACAAAACAAGTGCTTACATGAAGACCCATAACCAAAATATAGATGTGACGATCGCTTACCCGCTGAAAGGACGACATGCAGAGATTTTCCAGACTAGAATGAATGAAAAAAGCCCAAATTAGAGATTTCCCGTCAACTCGCCTGTCCAATTTACCGAAACTTGGCAGGTTGTGCTACTGACTGCGGGAATAATGGCTCTAATTATCTGTATTTTAGTTATGTGCTCTCTCTGTATTTGAGAAAAGGTTTAAAAAACCTATAAAAATATGAGCCAATATCAATGGTTTCTGCTGCATGTAATTCGCAAAATATTAAAAATGTCTGCCTTAAAATTAAGTGTACATAATTTCATAGAAAAACACAAACCAGCGTCTGAATACACCTTCTCATCTGTCAATTGTATCGGAGGAGATTTTTTTCGTTTGTGTGAAACCACTCACTTCATTTTCTTACTTTTATAAATTGCAAAATACGGCCTACCTAAACCTTTCTTAAGCAAAAAAAAAAACAAAATAAAAATTGCTTGGAGTTGCTGAATAAAAATGACCACTAACTTCAACTCTGATTTTTCGATCACTGCCTTGGTTTCTATGGGGGAGTGTTATGCTATTGGAGCTAAATACTTCTTAGCAGAGTTATTTATGGCTGATTTTAATTTAGTAGGCTACAATATGAAGCACCATTAACTGTTATACCCTTCATCAAGAGACCATCGCAAAACATTACCTTTCCAAACTATGGAGTAGCTTAAATTTTTGTCAGTTTTGGCAATGAGGGATGAAACTATTCTGTAGCTGATTATTTTCATTCTGATTGAAAATTAGTTTCAAGGTTCATGGCTAGTTACGATACGATTTAAAAATGCAGCTCCATTCTTCTTGTCAATGTGCCCTATCCGTTTAACAGATTCTGATCTTGTTGACGGTGACTCTAAAAAGTCCCATCTATTGTCGAAGATTCATCAGCCACGACGTTTTATTCTTCCAGGGCCTCTCTTGTCGGTAAGTTTTCCTTGTAGGGTGAGGTATAAAATGTTGGACGTCTCCATATGCCTCATCACGTGTCCAAAGTAGGCCGTTTCTGAGGTTTCACTGTTTTCTGCCATTCGCGGCAGTACTTTCCTATTGCAAATCTTGTCTGTCCAACTAATGCGTAGCGTTCGTCTGTAGACCCACATATCAAAATCTTCTAGTTTTTTATGGAGCTTTCTATAAGTATCCACGTCCTGCCTCTGTATACATGATTGAGAACATATAACACTTCACCATATCATCTGACTCGTCTCATGGTCGTGAAGGCTGTTCTAGAAAACGGCATTCCCTTTAATAACATGCAATATGCCGACGACACCATTCCCATTGCGAATAGTGTAGAAGACGAATGACAGCTATGAGACAAGTTTTATGTAGCCAGGACCTCACAATATAATACATAGCGATACAAATTAATAAATTACAGTTTCATAAATTTATAGGCATTTTTAAAGTTATTTAGACTAGAAGAATCAGTAATGTATGATAGTAATCCGTTCCAAAATTACTGACTATTTTAACACAGAAGAAATCATTTTAAACTATGCCCTTGCAATTGCTGTCACCATAACGAAGCACATCAATAATTCCATATGGATAAGAAGTGCTTAAAATTTTAAATGTTTCTATCATGTCAGCACGTAATTGCCGATCACTGAGCTTCATTAATTTTAGAAATCGAAGGTGGAGAGTTTAGCCAATTAAGCTATGTGCGAACCTCATTCTAAATCCTTAAATATAACAACCAGTAAATCTACTTTTTAACGATTTCTTATTAAGCGACTATCTACAATTTTAGATTATTATGTTCCAGATATATAACTACGCACTCCTCTGTGTTAAGTGACGCCATTTATTAGATCATTGACTAGATTTTCATTATCCTTGTGAAGTGAATGAATTGTTATGGTCTAAACCGGCGTTAGAACAGGCAACAGTGTTTGAAGGCCCACAATGCAAATAGCCTCCGTAAAGTTATTTCTGCGTGCTATTTCATCACGATATCGAAAACTCGGAACAAAACGAAAATATAACCCCTCTTCTTTCAGCATTGAAATTTTTTAATTCTTCTAACAACGATAGAAATTTGGAAACAGAGTTATCGTCAGAGATGAAGACTAAATTAATGTTTATAATAATAGATCTAAATAAGGCTGTGCAATTGGAAAATACCTAAAAAACGTTTAAACATTTTTGAGGAGGAAAAGTGTCAGCTATAAAGATCCAAACGTGATTGCAGACATCGATAGAAATTCTTTAAATTTACAAGTATTCTTAAAAGTTTTTCTAAACGTTTGCTTGTGTATATAGCGTAAACTAAAAGTGACTAGAGGCAGTGTTTTCGATATTGTGATCCAACCGCAGGTGGAAATAACATTACGGTTGTCAAGATGATCGCAGCGCTTTAACCCATGTGGTTCCGTTTTCGCTATTTAAATTACCGTCAAACCCTGAAGATCAATTTCTATCGGACCAGCATTACTCGTCGTTCCGAATCTCTTTATTGGCTTTGGTTTCTGCTCAACGCTAGCTGATTTCCAACGTTTGGCCAAACTTGTTACCTGCATAAGTTTAAAACTAGCATCATAAACTTAAATTTAATTCTTATCTGACACTGACAATAATAGCTATTTATGCAACAAGTGCTAAAAGTTGATGTTTATGCACGAGACATGAAAATTATGAAGCGAAGCCGAAGGCTGAGTTTCATAACATGTCTCGTGCATAAACCACCTTTAGCACGAGTTTGCATACAATATTTTTTTCTACGACCTTAAATTTTCTGTTATTAATTCATAAATGTTGATTTAACAAAGGTTTTCATTTATGGCAGTTATACTTTATGTCATAATAAAGAGATTGCATTGACGCGTAGGTGAATGTTTGTGGAGCCAGTACTGTCAAAATCAGTTATCAAAGGTAATTATAATAGCACACATCTGACTTGATTCAAACATAACGCTTTAATTATTTAAAAAACACTTTACCTCTAACACAAGAAGTAACTAGAATAACTTTACAACCTCGCTTCCAGTTCGAAATTGTATGTAGTTTTATAACCTCACTTCACTTTATAACGCATGTTCTAAACGTAAACAGCTGTTCTCTTTAAACACGCTAAATTATAAAACGTCACTTTTAGTGAAAAAAGCTAGCGCTAAAAGGCCTACATTTAGTGGTGGTAGTAGAAAAATTAAATTATAGTATATGACGCTCGAGACATTTTCTAGTGTGCTGATACTTTAGAAAGTACTTTTCGACTGCATTGAGTATAACTTCTCAAATGCCTCTCTGAATCACTGTCTTCTAGCGAGGGGGTTGCAAGTTTACTTCGGTGTATTAATATCATGTCTGTGTATTCAACACTGTATTTTGTAATGTTTGATTATATTGTCGGTATGTCTAGACCTTTATACAATAATGTGTTTGATACACGCCATGGTGTTAACTATGGTGCACCTTATTCTGGTGTTTATGTATTATTCCTATATTGGATCGATTAGCATATGTGTGTTCCACGTCAACCTTCTATCCAAATGAAATTCCTAAGTATTTGATCACTTTATTTTGTAGCATTTTCGTTCGGTTTAATACAAGGTGATGTTTCCGTAATTTAAAGTGAATGTGATGTGTAGAGTTTTCGTTTCGTTGGTTTTTATTCTCCAATGTCATAGCCATTCTTAAAAGTGATGCAAAAGTGCTTGTAGTTTTCTGGAGGTAACAATGGTGTCTTAATGTGATGCTAAAATTATTATGTACGCAGTATACGCGGTAATCATGGTGTAACTGGTTTTTGGTAAGTCGGCTGTGAATATTGAAAGCAAAAAGAATACCCTGTGGAACTCCCGATAGGACACGAGTCAGTTCAGTGCAACCTTCTTAATATTTTACTAGAAGTGTTGTGTATGTGAGATAGGATTTTAATAGTGAGTACACTGAATGAGCCATACTTTGTCGAAAGATTACTCTATATCTACATACACTACTCAACACTAGCATCTGTTTTTGAAATCGCAATTTGTGCAATTTTCCAATGACAGAGAAAATATGCAGGCCGTAATATTGTGTTAAAAATGCATATTAGTACCTATAGACTAAGAACACATTAAATATAGAGTATATATTGGTCTTTCTATTACATTCCCAGTTTTAAACTAAATTTAATGTATATACATATTAGAACGGTAAATAAAAATGCATTCCTGTTGGTTTGATGTGGAGGTGCTCTTGAGGGATATGCAGCCCACCATACATGGAATATTTTTGTTATACTTGATAGGTCTCCTTACGGTCGCCAAATCATATTTTCCAAGTGCTGCATGCTATATTTCGGAACGGGCGGTTCTGGAATTAAACATGACATCACCGAATGGCTGCGTTTGTTTTTGTTTAGTATGAAACCAGTATTGCCAAATTTCGACAAATAATCTAGACGGTCTCTGGAGCCACTTTTGACGGCATCCGGAGTGCCACCATATGTTTAACCTTTACCTTGTAAAAGGCTGAACGCCAGCAGGGTATAAAGTAAATAATTTAATGCCTGATTAATAATTACAGTAAATAAGTGCGAATAATTTTTCAGAGCTGTTAAAGTAAAATATTTGGTGAACTGCCAATGTGCAATTGAGACAAAAGATGTAAATACCCGATTTAGATTGAACGTAAAGATATAATATGAAATTTAAGAATAATTAAAAATGCACGTGCCAACTTGAGTAAGGAGTTCCGCGTTATAATAATAAATTATTGACTGACCAATTTTGAGATTTAATTAACATACATATTTGGTACACCGACTAAATGATTAATATGACAGAGAACATAACCATAATATCTTGGGCTAAATCATTATGACATCTAAAAGCTGTAAAAGAAAATAATCTATTTCAAATATCTACTAAGCGTAACACTGCAGTATACAAAATTCGAGATTCAAGACTCTTGAGTTATGTGATCGAAAATCGACGTTCGAGAACTTTCCATTTCAAGATCGAAAATCAACTTTCGAAAATTTTCGTAATTCAGATGGAGAATGGGTACAATCTGGTCTCGTCTTGTGGCGCACTAGCAGTAAACACATAATAAATAATTTCTTTTATACGATTATCGAATATTTTTACCCTTAAACCGTTTTTATTGTATAACATGACATGTCTCCATTTAGGGTTAAATTTTTACTCGATCTAGTCTACTATAATTTCTAGTTAGTAAGAAATTTTATAGATTTCTAGCAAGCTCCGTGTAATAGTTGCAATTGAGCAGCACCGTATGAAGGTTTTCGACCGTTGGACAAGCCCCACTTCATTGACAGTCGCGTCCACATTTATTAGGGCTGTTCCTATAAAACTTTTATATCTTTACATATGTAAATTCAATTAGTTTGTTTCTTTACTCCTTTATTTTATTTGTTTACCTGTGAGCACAAAAACCAGCTAAAGAATGAAAAGCATAATTTCCAAGTGGTAATGCTTCTTCGTCTCTTACCATTTCTATTACTTTGGTTTTTGTACTTCGCTCTTTTTTTATTGATCTTCAAACCATATTTTTGCACTGAATTACATTATTGTATATTTTTCCTTTCGTATTTGTTGTGTTATAATATTCTCTGAAGCCAAAAGTAATGATGAAAGTGAGTATGTCTTTGTTTATTTAAATTTTTTGTGTAAGCCCTTTATGCTAATAACTGAGATGTTTTATTTTAAATACAGGAATTTTCCGCCTGTTAGGTCGCAACCTGCATTGCACCGTAGGGGGAGAGACAGTAAAAGCAAAGAGCATGTAATTATATGCTCTTTGATAAAAGTTTTAAGTTTCGTGTTCTATGGGGCTGTAAATTACTTGTGCTAAGGGCGAGGAAATTATTCCGGATGGCAGCATATAATTTTTAACTTCAAAATAGTATATTGTATGTTAAGAGCTGAAAGTGCATTCTTGCCGCTTGCGCATGAATATTGCTGGTTGAGGCAAAGCCGAAACCAGCAATCATGCAAAAGCGGCAAGCGCACTTTTAGCTCGAAATATACATACTATTTTTTCGACGACTGAACATATTATTAATGGAAAATATCATATTTCATTTTATTGCAAATATTAATTTACAATCAGGTTAACATTACTCGCTCAGTCTATTAAACATTCGGATGTGGCTACCTATTTTGTTCACGCGGAAACCCAAAACTCTCGGCGAGCGGCAAAGTGATGAAAACGCACGCTCAGCAAATGTCAACTTTCTGTTGTCAAATGACAGTGAGAAAAATCTACTTTCGATGTCACTCGTCGAAAAAACCATGTACAGCATTCTTACTGCAAAATTTATTTTTTAAGCTTAGGATTTAATTTCGTTATCCTTTTTTGGAGCGGAAGCTTGAGTGCCCAAATTTTTCATTGTCCACACATTTAAAGTTATGGTGGGAGTCCTGTTAAGCTGGGCACCATGTCCAGGGACGTTGTTGTATCAGAGGGATTTTGGCCCCGCAACTTTCTATGCAACGCGTAAGGCGAGCTTTGAGGAGACGTTCGTTTCGGCTAAGAAGCCTCACGGGCCCCGGTAGCAGCGCTCTAGGTGCACCGTTCGGTGTGACTTGTTTAGTTAAGTGAAATTGCAAACTTTATTCTCGTGCCAGCCAGCATTGAGGCTTCCCTCCGTACTTTGTGAAATTGTATGCATATATCGAGGCTTCACCTGTTCACGTTGATGAGTGAAAGCTGGGTTTATTTTTAATGCGGCATTCGCTTAGCATACTGGCCCCGCTCCTATGCGCTTATTTACTCACCCCCTGCTGTCTGACAGCCCTAACGTTACTACGGGATTTGGATCCTACAAATAATTATTAATATAGTATTTTGAGGTCTCGGATAGACCATAAAGCTATTGTAGGACGTTTATACTCACCTAGGACACGTTTTAGCTGTGGTTTTCGTCAGAAACCGCTGTGTTTTGGGCCACTTGTGCTTGAGTTCAGATTTTAGGTTATATGCATCTCACTACTAGGTGGTGGCTATTGAACTGCCCGCGGTCACTTATTTGCCAAAGTTTAAGTAAATCGTGATCCAGAATTATTAGTTATTGCTGTTAGGAGCCCATTCAATCCGTTACTTGAACTGTCATAACACGCCTAATGAGTTTATCATAGAGATCTCTTCGAACCTTGTATGACCATGCAATCTGAAGATTTTTCGCCACTTCTAAATTTTGAGTACTGTCATAATGTCAGATCGAGGTAACAACCGCGGTTAAGGTTAGCTTATCGCTTGCATCGCTCTGTTCTGTGGCACCTTGCTTCACAGGGTGCGTGCTAAATTGTACCTGCGAATTTATAGTTATTTGCTCGCCGGAATTATTCCAACGCAGTCGGCTTTGTGTGAACCTCCGCTTCACGGAGCTTCTCGTTAATTGATTTCATCCCTTAGTGGGCAACCTCAAAATTTGGGTATCAGCTTGATTGCTGTTGCTTAAAACTAACTTCACCTGTCTATTATTTTATTTATGCATATATTGTTGTAAAATTAATTGTATTTATGCAGATTGCTCCTTTTATATTTGCTTATGCAGCGTCTATTTGTTTTAGTGTGTCTAGGATAGTTATTGTATTGTTTGAGCTCATATTTATTATCGCCTATTTATGTCGATTTACTTGTCTATTTTAACTCATGTTCGCACTATAGAACCAGTTGTTGAAATAAATACTGTTACTAGTTATTGGTTTTGCTATTATTTGGTTTGCTGGGTTTATCTCTTACATTGGGGAGGTCTGACTCAAGGATGTGTCGATGTCGAGGACCTGGCGCCCTCTCCCATAGTTTTTTTTTGCAGCTTAGCTGGAACTCCGACCCTTCCCGACGAGTTAGTCAACTTAGGCCGATAATTACCAGCCGGCAAAACACCAAATATAACTTTCGCCACCAGGTAAGGCCGACCCTTAATCCTTCGTCACAAAACCTATGCCCTGTGACAGCCTTAGGTACAAGTAATTCATATTTATGGAAACATTCAAGGGTAGATGATGAACCGAATTGTGAGAATGCATATTTTTAACTATAAAGTCTTAATAATTTATTAATTACCTTATATATCTGCTTTATATCAGCCATGCTTGAATTTTACTGAAGTCGTATGGCTGTTTAAGAACTCGCTAACGCTAGTCTCAAATCAGCCGTATTCGTTCAGTAAAACATCAATTTTCTAAACTAGTTCCGTAATGTATTATGCTTTTTCAATTAACTTCTAATATATTCTCTTGCAAATATCTTCAAACAAATATCTATCAAATAATTGTTTCATAATGTTGTTGTTTATAAAAAAAAATCGAGAACTGTTAATCTAGATCTAATTTTAAAAACTATATTAAATAGCTGCATTTCGGGCAACCGTTCCCATTTGTTCACTGGAGGGAGCCAAGGTGTAACTGCTCGGGCTTAAACTAACGATACGCTACTGCTTTACAAAAGAGAGGCAGTTTCTGTTTGATTTTCAGAAGACCACAATACGACCTAATGAGTTCTGCGCCAGAAAGAAACCATGTTCGAAGAATTCCGCGAAGAAAAATCCGTCGCCCTGGATTTTGTAGAAATCCCGCAAAACTGCTCGTCATTTCTATGATTCAGTTCGATACGCTTAGATTAACTAATTAATAGCAATTCAGCTTTACACCATTTCTAAATATAAATGAGCGATCTCGAGTTCAATTTGTAACCGCAACAAGGGTCAATTAGGAAAAGCGCGTTAAGAAACCCCGGATCCGCAGACTTTAAAAATTTTATTTACGTGGGAGATTGATAAGTAACCCACCTTCCGTCATAAATATAGAACTTGCAGGAAAACGTTCCGTTCTGAAGTTTTTGCAGATAGATCGAGATAAGTGACTGTCACTCCTAATAATGTTTTTTTAGGAATGATTTCATCTAAAATCTAAAGCAAATAAAATTGGACTCTCGCCTGTCACGTTCACTTGCTCGATCCGGGAGCTGATTCTTTTGATTTGTATGTTTTCATGCAGATTGTTAAATTTCCTTAACGAGTGTTATGAGAACATTGTGTTTCGTTGTTGCGTAACTTCCGCGACATTTAACGCAGTGGCGCACTGTAATATAGGTACTTATATAAAAGCTTCGATAATGACTAAAAACTATGAGGAATGGAGTAGTGCTTTGTTGGAAAAAGGTATCGGAAACAACTGTACACATATTTTGAACGAATTCCAAAAGGTGCGTCCTTAAGATCTTTTAAAGAGTGGAAAAAGAAAATATTGAAATCCTTTGCAGCTACGTTACAAGACTTGCTTCAAACATATTAAAAATTAATTTGTTAAAAGCTATGTTCTTCAATCTCATTTGCTTAAGAATAATGCAAGATGCTAAATGTCACCCAGAAGACCATTAATTCTAAACTTATCTTAATTAGAAACAATTGTTTGCCTTAAGATAAATTTATAGTATCCATTCGCACTTGTAAATATTTATTTATGTGCGATAGTTGAAATCGCGTTAGAAATTTATGTTCGTGCTGTGCTAGCCATAACAGAAATAATAAATAGGTTTCAGTGCAGCTGAATATGCAGATATCGTTTTTATTTACGGATATTACAATGGGTATGCTCTCTGTGCGTTCACGGAATGCCAACGTAAATATCCAAGCGGACGCCAGTCTTCTCGAGTATTTAGCCGTTCGCTTCCAAGACTACGTGTGACCAGAACAACTGCTTTACATAATAACGATGGTGGAGAAACTTATATATCCAAAAAATGAAGTTGAATAGAGACAGCTTTTGGTAATTCTAAATTTAACAGAATGACAGCTTTTCCACAGCTTTTTATGACGAATACTACACCGTAAGAAACTGCATTCATACCAGTTTTAGAATATTCAGATGTTGCCAATGGGATAGTATGCTCAAGGTGTAAATTTTGATTATGCAAGTGCTATCAAGCTTGTATCCAAGCCTAATATGTTTCCAGCTGCTTATAACCACTCTTCAGGTTAAATAAATTTATAGATATGTAGTGTATAATATCCTATGAAGATATGAAAGAAATTCTCAGACGAAGAACCGTATTGGCTCCTGAATGTGTATGAAAAGCAATGAAACTAAAGTGAACATTAAATTGATAGTCCACTTACAAGGATACAAGGATGCAAAGAAATATTTTAAAACCTTTTTGAACTTAACCTCTAACGTTGCTTGCACACAAAAGCAAGACTTGTCAACGATGGGTTTTTTGTGATTTCAGTAATTATTATTATCTCCATTTATCATGTTGATTTAATGTGACTTAAATTATCCTGCATTACACCATTACCGTACTTAAACATTATTAATTATAACTAGCATGTATCACCAACGACAGAAAAACAAGGACAATTTTGTTGTAACTCAGAATTGCGCTACAACGAGCTGTCCCGGAAACTGTGACAGCTACTTTCTCATTTATTACACAGAAATGGACTGAAAGCCTGGTTCAATCTAGTAAAAGCAATAAGTTTATTTGTTGCAAAACAAGTCTGCGAGTGACAGCAAAAAACAAGCAGTAAACTTATAACAACCATATGTATTTGATAACTTGTTTAATTTAATATATTTGAAAATGTTACTATATTTAACTGTTACATTCGTAATTGCCGATAGTAAATCGGAACATGCACTCGCACTAGCTCAGAGGATGGGCGTGGATGACTTAAGTACCTTTAAAACTAAACGGTTGAAATTATGTTTTTTTCAGGCCCATGTTCCATGGTTTATTTGAGCGAACAAACCAATAAATTGCTCAAGATTACAATACAACATTAACAATGAAAACCTCCAGTTCGATAAATCGTATAATATTTCAGATAGATAAAGGATCATTAACAGGGGGCATAAACTCGATTTGTAATTACTGGCATTAAACGTACAGGCTATCACAATAATAAATATATCACATCGGTAAATATCACAATTAATCGATCACAATTTGAACAGGGTGCATTCGAAAACGCAGCCTATGCGGAGGGCGTGTAAAGCTAATTTCCAAATTGATTCATTTTAAACTGTAAGTGGGCGTTCCACCTATAATGTATTAAATTAATATCTCGCGTGTACTCACACTTATGCAGATATCTGCATGTCGTAGTGGTATATCAAATAATCTGCTGGCTGCTGCTCCAGCGAACTTAATTGCTAAAACGATAGTGATGGAACAAACGTACCTAGATTTACCATTTGCTCAGCTAATTTACTAGTATGTAGAGCTACGTTAATAATAAGTGAACTAACTCAGATTAAAATTGACGGTTCGTTTAACACACCTGATTTACAAGTAATTATAACAACGGTGAAGCCGCTAACTTTAAAGTTTAAGCCGTGTATGAATTAGAGTGGCTTCAAAACAAGAAGTACATAGGCGTGGCTAGAGTTATGCGCCAATAGACGGTATCAGTGGCATAGCAATAGCTATTTTTAGGGGGGCACATTAAAATTCTCATTTTAAAGAAAAGCTTTTCATACTGATTTATTTTTGGTTTCAAATGCTAAATAAATTAGCATGTCATAAGAAGTACAAGCTCTACCAGACGCTGGCGAGGCCGCCCTCCCCTAAACGCTTTCCGCCGCGGGAGGACTCACCGTGCGTTACCCGCTCCATTCCGCGCGAGGAATTATTACTAAATTGCCCGTTTTGCTGTGAATTTTTGCCAAAGCTGTGCATGGAACTTTGCCATTTGGTCGTGGCAGCATTTTAGACAACAGCTGGGAATCTGGCAGAGGGCGCAGGACAAATGCTCTTGAATACGCGTGCGACCTGAGAAAGTTCGAATATGGCGCTACGGACAATAAATGACTAACCCCAATGCGTCATGTAGCTACCAGACTGTAAGGGGCTCGCCCAAACTCCTTTTTGATTTTATTAACGGGTTAATAGTCATGGAAACATGTAAAAAAATGACACGACGAACGGCAATGAACTAAATACAACAGCGGAAATCACCTTGTTGAACGTAATGGACTCGTCCGGACATTTCTAGCGTTCTGCGCATCTATGACGCGGTGTACTTTACAAACTGAAAGGCTTCTACCCCCAACGGATTACTGCTTGCGGCTGCTCGAACGATATCGGGGCCAACGAAAACCACATACTAGAATGCACGTCACTCAGCGATGCTGTAAGCCTCTGCTTTGGGCAGTTCTAGCCCGTACCTTGAAGGCTAAGTAGATATCCCAAATTAGCAATTTTAGCAAGAAAGAATAAATATCTTACCAGAAATTAATCTGCCTATCGTACACCAAAAATGTTCTAACACAACAACTTATTTTCCCATGGTTGTGGGTGAAAAAAGTGGCCAAATCGCCTATGCTACATACGCCTGATGCAACAGTTAATTTCTGCAATCCATTAATCTAATTCTGCCATGTCCACAGGGCCCGATGATTCGAAATTTTTCCTACCGGCAAATCGAAGTGTTTCACCTTTGTGACATATTTTCGAAAGCGGAAGCGTGTAGGTAACACACATGTCGAATTTAGCCGAGCGGCAGAGTTCTGCTTAAATACAGTTTTCTATATCATTTGCAATTCTTTCCGCCGAGGGACATTAATTGTCGCTAGATGGCGCTACAGTTTAGCGTCGCTCAGAGCCAGTAGATATAGAGAGTACCGCCATTCTTTGATCCGTGAAAATGCCGCCATCGCCGCCATTTTTGTTCCCATTAGCAATGACTGATTGAGTTATGTCTAAATTTTTACTTGAAATTGGCAAGACTGTAAGTTTATGTCAAATTCGAGGTTATCAGGTTATGTTTTCCATCAGTTTGTGTCAAATAACAAACAAAACCTAACCTACTAACCTCGAATTTGACATAGACTTACGGTCTTGCCAATTTTAAGTAAAATTTCGGATTGCCAATAAATGTCACGTTGACGGAATTGTGTTACAAAACCTCAAAGTGACGCATATGACAAAGGAACAAACATGGCAGACGTGGCGGTACTCTCTATATCTACTGGCTCTCTGCACGCTAGGCGCTTTCGCCCGTGAAATTACTAAATAAATTACAAAATGACAATAAATTGGTTTCATGACATTACGAAAACACTGCTTTCACTGTATCTACATTTTTTACTAGTTGATTTTGCCTATTCAAAAAAAGTTTCAAATTTTAGTCCGCTCGCGTCGCCGACTGACACCGTTCAGCCCCTTCGCCGCCGCCGCCGCTGCAGCCATAGCAGAAGGCCGCCCGACACCACCTTCATAGAGAGAACCCCTTACCACGCTCTCCGCCGCAGCATCCGCAGAGGACGCTCACCGCCGCCCCCTTGTAGCCAAAAGCTACGAGATGTCAACCTAGAGCCCGCGCCTTCCAGCGCGGCCTAGTCACCTTTCACGGAGTACGAGAAGGATGGACAGCCGACGCCCAGATTCGCCGCCCGCCTTCCCCAAGCTCGAGATTCGCTGCAGTAGCCCGCACCTGGAGTGTGCTGTCATCACACGCGTTCTGCTCGGCTCCAAGGCGCCTCAAGCTCCAGAGCGACGCTAGCTGCTTGCGGACCAGAGAGGGTTCAGGCCCGCCGCCCGCCGTCCGGCTCCACTTCACCACAAGGTCACTCCCAGGAATCCAGGAACTCCACGCTACGAAGAGGACTTCACCTGAACTCGCGTTCCCAGGGGTCGACGCCCCAGCTTCGCACAGCTCCGCCGTGGATGCCCCTGGCCACGGAAATGACGCCTCAAGCCTCCGCCGCAGGCCTCGCCTGCCGCCGAGGTGTGTCATCCTGCCTCCAGGTCATCCGGAACGTGGACACCGTCTCGCGCCCAAAGGGCCTCGCTAGGACGCGAGCCTCAGGTCCAAGGAGTTCTGGCCGAAGTTTTCCGGCCTCCAGGCCGACCGCCCCCTACGCTTCTCACCCATGGAGATACCCTCCACCGGGCACGCGCATTGTATAGCTCAAGTTTGAGGCCTGTAGCGTGTTGTGTTAATGTTACCGTACTCTACCTTGTGTACTTGAATATCTTGTTATGGCTGCCATTCTGATTTAAATTTTGTAATCGATTTAATAAAGTGCATTGTAATAGATTCTTCACTGGACAGTAATCAAATTTTTGACTAACTGGGGTGTTTTACAGAAATAGCGAATATGTTGAAACAATTTACCAGGATTCTTTTCCAATAGAATGGACCGTCCGTTGATAGACAAATGAGTTTAATCGTAACAGAGAGAGTTTCAAAATGATGCAAGGAATGGAAGTCCTGTAACGGCACATAATTACTGTAAAACGGCAGTCAGGACTGTAGACATTGACAAGAAATCGGATACATCGAAACTGCATGACATTTTGTATATCAATAAGGTCTCATCTAAATGGGTGCCTCAAAAGTTGACACCCTTGCACAAACTGGATTAAGTAAACATCTTTCGTGAGTTTTTGCCTTCGCACCAATGGCAGAATCGTCACTATTGGCGAAAGTTGGGTCTACCCCTAGGACCAAAGAAGCCAGCATGGAGTGGCAGTACTTCAAGTCTCCGCCTTAAAATTGGGAGTCTGCATAGGTGGGTCCAGTCCTACATAAGTAATCGGAGCCAAGTGGTAGCTCTTTACGGATATACATCCTCCTCTGTTACTATACGTTCCGGCGTGCCGCAGGGCTCACATCTGGGTCCGTTATTCTTTTTGATATTTGTTAACGACCTAATTTCTCTTATCAAATGTGACTGCTTACTTTACGCTGATGACCTAAAGATATTTAGGGTGATAAATAGCGTACAAGACTGTCAGAATCTTCAAACTGATTTAGATACAATTTCCAACTGGTGTGTTTTGAATTCCATGTCTGTAAATGTCGCTAAATGTTTCGTGATTACATTTACAAAGAAGATCAACACTATTGATCATAACTAGCAAAAGCCATTCACTGATGCATTTTGTTAACAATTTGCCCAGATCTGTATGCTTTGCTGTTTCTCATAACTTTTTCTAATGTCAAATTATTAAATAACACAATGAACGCTGGTCTTCTTGTCTCAGTCCACTACTTGTTCTAAACTCCTCTGTGATACCTTCTGGTGTTCTTACTTGATTTTTTGTATTTGCTTATATATTTATTTTTATTAATATATGTAGCTGCTTAAAATCTATAAATAGTATGTGTAGGTTTATATTATTTTCGTAGTACTTTTCTTGAATTTGACTGAAGGTAAAAACTTGGTCAGTTGCTGATCTCTCTTACTGAAACTCTTCCTGGTGCCCTCCTACAATTTTTTCGGCTAAGATCTACTAGAATTTTGTAAATTCTTCCTAGGAGAGCTGTTAAGGACTTTATAAACTTTTGCCGCCTCTCTTACATTCTGAATTCATACTGTGCGCAGTAGAAGGTCGAGCGGGCTTTGCCTCGCCGTTCACCGCACTTACGTTTCATCTGTCAACGTGGCAGCATGCAAACCGGTCCGCTCTACGAAAGCTAATTCTTGTAAATGTTCAAATGTTCAGTGTGTTGTTTATTGCTAATAAAGTAACATATTTCCGGCTTTCAACGAGTGTATTTATTCAGTGAAACCAACAATTCATACAGTCCACAAATTCCAAGGCGAGCTGGCAATCAGGAGTTTTCCAAATAACGGAAAACTGAGAAGGCTACAAACATTGGACCTTCGATCCGGATTAGTGCCACAACATTGGTCCTACAGAGCCAGGATTGAACCACATTAGGTCATTGCGAGTCCAGTCAACAGCGACAGCATTCGACAACATTGGTCATTGGCAAGTACAAAAGCATATTCAGTTTTGTATTGCATCGCATGTAATCGACCACAGCGTCCCATATATGCAGCAACGCGTGGAACGAAGAGGGCACATGCGGTGCCCGTAACGAGAGGAAGGAAGACAGCAGACGGTGCTATCAACGCCAAGTTCGTGCACGTGGGCATTGCAGCTGCAAGCCAGACGGTAGTACGAAACACAGCAACGAGGAAAACCGGCAAGGCGGCACACACCAATATCAATGTAAGCCTAATTTCCTATTTTTGTGATTTCCTATGCATAAATTTGGTTTATTTCGTCTGTGTTTGCACATGTGCATAATTTCAGCTGCGTATTATTGCGTAAACAAATGGTTTATGAGTCATATAAACATTTTAATTGCGTGAAATGCCAAGCTATTACGTTTGTTAGCGATATCCCCTGCATTTTCAAATTGCAGAGCCGTTTGCGTTGTTAAAACAGTCTCGCGTTCGTGGCGCAATTTGGTCTTGCGTAGTACACGGCCATCCGCGTCGTGATTCATTCCGAGTACCGGAGGCGTACCAAATTCGCGCCAGAGGCGTGCGAAAGGGTTTCATCATTAAAGAATATTTCAGATTCTGCAAGTAGTAAGGCTACCACGCGTAGCATCTTGCCTGAAATATCACAGATAGTTAACCCCTTGGGTCCGCGTACCAGAAGCGTACAAAATTCACGCCAGTGGCGTACGAAAAGTTAGTTCGATCTGTTAAGTTGTTTTCATTTCAACAATTATGAATTCGCTTGTTAGGGCACGTGGCTCTATCAAAGGCAAGCTTACGAGTTTCGCAAAATACGTGCAATCGTTGCAAGCAATTTACGAGGTAGATCAATCGTTATCTAGCATTCAAATTATTCAGTTACAAGAAAGATTGAATAATGCAGCCACATTGTTATCAGAATATGATGCGGTTCATGAACAAATTTTAGAAGCCAGTGAGGATGCAGAACGGGAAATGCAACAGCGAGTCGAATTTGAAGACTCTTATTATTTGGCAATCGCACAAGCTAAATATTTGATTAATGAATACAACAAGCAGTCTGATATTGCACCAGATCGTTCTGGATCTCCTAATGGTAGCGTGAGATCAACGCATTCAAATTGCAGTTCGCATTGCAATAATCAAGCTGTACGCCTTCCTGCCATTTCGATTCCCAAATATTCAGGAAACGTTTCAGAATGGTTAGAATTTCGTGAGATATTTATTAGTTTAATTTATGAGAATCAAGCGTTAACTAATATTCAAAAGCTGCATTACTTAAAGGCTAGTTTACAGGGTGATGCAAGCCAAATTATAAAAAGTTTAGAGTTTACTGCGGGTAATTATACTCTAGCTTGGGAGACATTGTGCAATCGATACAATGATCCAAAAATTCTGGTTCATAACCACCTCAAGGCTATTTTTGAACTTGAATCTTGCAGTAAGGAATCTGCAACTAAATTACGTACGATTAGCGATATGTTATTCAAACATTTTGCAGCAATCAAATCATTAGCTACCGAAAGCGAGCTTCTTGATTTTGTTATAATTTATGTAGTTTCTAAAAAACTGGACCCCACTACATTTCGTGAATGGGAGGTCCTTAGAAACCGGTCAAGTTCTGACCTGCCTAATCTTGATGAGTTCAAGGAATTCTTACAAAATACAGCAAATCTTCTAGAAACTCTGGAAGTAAAAAATGTTAAGCTTGTACCCGAAAAGTCTTCCAAGGTACATTCGAAATCATTTGTGTCAGGTACCCCTTCGTGTCCACTTTGTAAAGGATCTCATTCCTTGTACAAATGCGATAAGTTTGTCAAGCTGTCTGTTCTTGACAGAAAGTCAAAGGCAAAAGAGCTCCGCGTATGCTTTAATTGCCTAACTCAGGGTCACCTTGCGAGCCTTTGTAGCTCCAAATATACGTGTAGAAAGTGCAAATCAAGGCACAACACACTTCTTCATGAGGATAAACCTCAAAATGCTTCTTCTAGTCAACCAGGATCTGCGATGTCGGCAGAAACCCCTGTTGAACTAAATCAATCGATTTCGGCATTCTGTTCGAATGCTTTTCAGGTACTCTTACCTACGGCTACCGCTAAACTCATCGCTGATGATGGTACGCCTCACGTTGTGCGAATCCTGTTGGATTCCGGTTCCCAATCGAACTTTATACGTTCAGATTTGTGTAAAAGGTTGAAGCTTCCAATTCGCGAAGTCAACGTTACTGTTTCTGGCTTAAGTAAAGCCACTTCTCAAATCAAGGCTAGGTGTGATATCAAGCTGCAAGCCCCTCACACTTCATACGGCATTGGCCTATCCTGTCTTGTTCTCGATGAGATTACGGGTGTTACCCCAAGTTTTCGCGTCCAGCGAAACAGCTTCAAGGTTCCTGATAACATCAAGTTATCAGATCTGTCCTACGACCAACCGGGCGCCATCGACATTCTGATTGGTTCGCCCATTTTCTGGCAGCTCCTTTGTATTGGACAAATTGGTCTAGGCCCAAATCTTCCCATCCTCCAAAAGACTCGTTTTGGTTGGATTGTTTCTGGCCCTACAGGCCCTCCTTCTGCGTACCCTGTACAGTGCAATCTTGGCACGATCGAGGATGCTTCTGACCCCATTGCTAGGTTTTGGCAACTCGAACATTACCCAGAGGAAAAGGTTCGCACGAATGAAGAGAACGCCTGTGAGGCACATTTCCTGCAAAATACTCAACGAGAAGCGAATGGTCGATTCGTTGTCTCTATCCCTCTCAAGGAACCTGTAGAGGTATTGGGTGATTCATTGCAAATCGCTCATAAAAGATTCTTATCATTAGAGAAGCGGTTACAAGCGAACCCTGACTTGTCCAATCGCTATTCGAGTTTCATGAATGAATATTCTGAATTAGGTCATATGTCCGTTTCAAACCCTAATTCAAACGAGATATCCTATTATCTACCCCACCACGGAGTCTTAAAAGAGGAAAGCCTGACAGCTAAACTCCGAGTTGTATTCAATGGTTCTCAAGCAACCACTTCAGGGCAATCTCTGAACAGTATTCAGATGGTTGGCCCAACCGTGCAGCAAGACTTATTTTCAATTCTTGTTCGCTTTCGCAAGCATTTATTCGCTATATCAGCTGATATCGAGAAGATGTATCGCCAGGTTCTGGTGAATCCTAACCATAGGCCCCTTCAGAGAATCTTGTGGCGACCCTCCTCAGCTGAGCCTCTTCGGTCGTACGACCTGAATACGGTTACGTATGGCACCGCTTCAGCATCTTTTCTTGCTATTCGATGCTTAACCCAATTGGGCATCGAATGTGAGGCTTCAAATCCCGAAGTCTCTCGAATCATAAAGGAGGACTTCTACGTCGACGACCTTCTGACAGGTGCCGACACTCCTGAGAAAGCGCGTACTCTCTGCTCAAACTTGGATCAGATTCTTGAGTCAGGCTGCTTCAAACTTAGAAAGTGGATTTCTAACTCTCCAGAAGTTCTCGATGGAATACCAGATTCCGATTTGCATCCGGGTGTTCTTGATTTCAGTGCACATGAGCACACAAACACCCTTGGTTTGATTTGGTCCTTTAAAAGCGATCATCTGATGTTCAATATTTCAAATTCTACAAGTAGTAAGGCTACGAAGCGTAGCATCTTGTCTGAAATATCGCAGATATTCGACCCGTTGGGTCTTCTAAGTCCATGCACCATGGGTGCCAAGGTTCTTTTGCAACAGCTTTGGATGGAAAAGCTGGATTGGGATGAACCCGTTCCTAAAGCCATACAAGAAAAATGGTTAACCTATCGCAGTGAGCTTCTCCTGCTCAATGACTTAGCAATTCCTCGTCACGTCCTCTGTCGGAGCGTGGTCGAGATAGAGCTCCATGGTTTCTGCGACGCCTCTAACAATAGTTACGGTGCGTCGATATACCTACGTTCCAAGAATCAGGAAGGGGAAGTACAGGTTCACCTTCTCTGTTCCAAGGCCAAGGTAGCCCCTTTAAAGCCCTTGACAATCCCGAAGCTCGAGCTCTGCGGAGCTGTTCTTCTAAGCAAACTTTCCGTGCAAGTCATAAAGGCACTTGATTTGCCCATATCTAGAATCGGTCTGTGGACAGATTCCACAATAGTGCTAGGATGGTTGCAAACCAGTCCAAATCTTCTTAAGACCTTTGTGTGCAACAGAGTTGCTGATGTTCAGCAACTCACCTCTGATGCCACTTGGCGGCATGTTCCCACAACGTCTAATCCTGCTGATCTTCTCACTAGGAGAATCACCCCTTTAGGTTTGAAAGAATTGAGCCTTTGGTGGCATGGTCCCACCTGGCTAAGCGAAGGTGAGGCCTCTTGGCCTGCTTCCAAACATGTTCGTGCTGAGCTTCCAGAATTCAAAAAGAAGTTCAGAGTCTTCCTGTCACCTCTGTTGAACCATTTCCGTTCAATCAGTATTCAAGCTTTGCTCGCTTACAACGAGTTATAGCTTATTGCTTTCGTTTTCATAACAATGCGCGAGCCCCTAAGGCTGATCGTCTTTCTGGTCCCATCTCTACAGATGAACTGCAAGCATCTATTGTAAGGCTTGCCAGGTTCTCCCAACGCGAGTCATTTCCTGACGAACTTAAACTGTTGTCACAGAGCAAGCCTGTGAAACAATCTTCTGCTTTGATATCCCTGAATCCCTTTCTGGATTCCGAGGGACTGCTAAGAGTTGGTGGTAGGCTCCACAACTCTCAATTACCCTTTGACAAGAAGTTTCCTTTAGTGATTTCTGGCAAACATCCATTCGCCAAACTCCTAGTATCGCATGAGCATCTTCGGCTTCTCCATGCCGGACCTCAAATGCTGTTAGCTAATCTCAGAGAACGATATTGGATCACCTCTGGCAGAAATATCGTCAAGCAAGTGGTTCATCGATGCTTACGGTGTTTTAGATTCTCTCCTAAGTTAACTGAACCCATAATGGGAGATCTGCCAGCCTCTCGTATTCAATCATCGCCCCCATTTCATACGACTGGTATCGATTATGGTGGACCGTTCATGATAAAGGATCGCAAAGGACGTGGTTCTAAACTAGTGAAGTCCTACCTTTGTCTATTCGTTTGTTTTATCACAAAGGCAGTGCACCTTGAATTGGTCGCTGACCTTTCTACTGAAGCCTTCTTAATGGCTTTTCGCCGGTTTGTGGCTCGACGAGGCAAACCGCTCCATGTCTACTCAGACAACGGCACTAACTTTGCAGGCGCTAATTCCGAGTTAATCGAATTAGGCAATTTTCTCGCGGAACAAAACCCTTCTATTTCCGAATCAGTCGCGAACGACGGAGTAGCTTGGCATTTTATACCCGCGCACAGTCCCCACTTTGGCGGATTGTGGGAGGCCGGAATCAAGTCCTCCAAACATCACATACGTCGCGTTATAGGTAACGCTAGTCTAAATTATGATGAATTTAGCACTTTGTTAGCACAGGTGGAAGCGACCTTAAACTCCCGACCCCTGTCTCCTTTGTCCTCTGATCCAAACGACCTTCAGCCTTTGACTCCTGCTCATTTCCTGATTGGTCGTCCGTTGGTGTCACTGCCTGATCCCAACGTAACTGAGATAGTCGAGTCTCGGCTGTCTAAATACCAGAGAATACAACAACTACACCAGAATGTGTGGAAAAGATGGAGCAAGGAGTACATCTCGGAACTCCAACAGCGCACCAAATGGCGCACGCATCTTTCGGACCTCCAGCCTGGTTCCATGGTCCTCATCAAGGATGACAATCTACCCCCTCTGAAGTGGAGGTTAGGCCGGGTCACCGAGCTGCACCCTGGCCTTGACGGCGTTACGCGTGTGGCGTCAGTGAACACTGTGTCAGGGATCGTGAAGCGATCCTTCGCCAAATTGTGCCCGCTACCTAGTGTTGCGAACTAGTGCGTTAGCGTTCAGCGCAGTTTTCGTAAAGCCTTTTGGCTCCCCATTGTTCGGGTTTTCTTGTACTAGATTAAGATCCATGTACTATTATGCTTTGTATATATGTGTGTTCATGTTACATGTTTTACTCTAGCTTTTACATGTCAACTCTGTACTGTTTTATTTGAAAGGTTACCCTTTCCAAGGCGGGCGGTATGTTAAGGACTTTATAAACTTTTGCCGCCTCTCTTACATTCTGAATTCATACTGTGCGCAGTAGAAGGTCGAGCGGGCTTTGCCTCGCCGTTCACCGCACTTACGTTTCATCTGTCAACGTGGCAGCATGCAAACCGGTCCGCTCTATGAAAGCTAATTCTTGTAAATGTTCAAATGTTCAGTGTGTTGTTTATTGCTAATAAAGTAACATATTTCCGGCTTTCAACGAGTGTATTTATTCAGTGAAACCAACAATTCATACAGTCCACAAATAACGGAAAACTGAGAAGGCTACAAACATTGGACCTTCGATCCGGATTAGTGCCACAACAAGAGCTATTTCTCTATAATTGCCACAGCTCATGTTATCTCATCTCTTGTGGATTGGACAAATTATAACCTTACTCCAGGTGTCAAGCATATAATCGTTCCATATCTTGTCTCAGTTTAAATATGCATTACTTTCTGTAGTTAGTACTCTTCATGTTTAATCAGTTCTGCTTATAGTTCGTCTGTTCACGCGCCTTTATTATTTTTCATGTGTTCTATTATTTTTTTTATTTCCTATAAATTCAAATTTTCAGTTTCTTCATTCTGTCCTTTTCCATTTCCTCTTCTTCTGCCGATGTTTGATCTTCTTCCTCTACATATAGTAATTCTACGGAGTATCCTCTCCATCTCACTAATATTTCTTCAGGTTCCCCCATTACATTCCCTTCTTTGTTCTGTTTTGTTTTCCATATCTCTGTAAAAAATCTAATTTTGTTGTTTTAAGTACCTCCCAATCTTCTTACGCATTTGTCAATGATTGTTCCTCTTTTCCTTTCTGTTTCTCTTAAAAAAATATGCTCTAAATTCTCATTTTTCCTCCTCCCCAAAATAGATTAGCCTTATTTAATTGTCATTACTTGTTTTGTTTTTGATGAATTTCTCTATTATAGGATTTTAGATTTTTCTATTCCAATCTGCATTTAAATCTCACACCAATTTTTTATCGTACTTCGGTAATTTGTCGAACTCGCTCTCTAATTCTGAGTATTTTTTTGTTATCGTTCTCATCAGTTAGTGCATGCAGATTTAATAAGCTAATTTTCCAATGCTTCCCCTTATACGCAGGTAGCACAGATCCTTCTTTATTGTTCATATTTTACTAGCATATTCTTTACTTTGTTTTTTATCAGAATCCCTATTCCTAGTCTCCTATCTTCACCTCCATTATAATAATGGTGAGGCACTAACACCCCATGAAGGAGCTTGGCCTGCAAGGCGGAAGGTCAGAGCTTCCGTATCCTCGCTCTCACACCCGGCTGTCGCGTGTCAAATTCATGACACGTGGTGAGCACCACGCATTAGACAACCGCATTATTACCCCTTGTTCTTTCGAACGCAGGTTCCCAATTATTTAAAGCGACTGGGTAGGCCGCCCGCCAGGCATCGATCTGGGATTTGAACTCCAGACTTCCGCGCCGCAGTCCGATGCTCTAACCATCAGAGCCACGCTGGCGCGTTCACCTCCATTATTAAACATAATATTTTTTAATACTTTGTTTTCTTTTTATGTTGTTTCTTGTGTACCCATAATATTGTTACGATTTAACTTCTGGGCTATTAAAGATTATACGCCGCTTCTTGTTTTAAGCATTTATTTACAGTAATTTAACTTAACGATTTAATAAAGACACAAGAACTATTAATACGGAACACAAATTATTTCTACACTAACAGGAACTATTTCTAACAACAAATACACTTTATTTATTTACACACGACTTAAACACGAATGATTTATATGGCAAGCTTCGCGCACTTCAAAGCTAGATTCGGACTGCCTGTTTTTCCCGCTGTTCTTGCTAATATATATTGCCGGATAATTCCTTCTGGAAACCTTGCGGTCTCACTCGATTTTTCTAGCAAATGCTGACGTGTCGCGCGCATTAATCACCGAAGTCGTTCTCGAATGATCTGGAAACTGACTCATCTGTCTGCACGCGATCCGCCTCGAAGGTTGTTACACTGCCCCCGCCTTAGGTCGTTCTGTCCCAGAACGAGTTGCAACGGGTGCCTGTCCTCTCGCTCGTGTGGGGGTTCGATGGCGGTATTTGCAGGCGGTTCCCTTCTTGCACACGGACTGGCTGAAGAAGCAGCAGTCCACCGTGGGCTCAATGCTTCGCAACTGGCTGTAACAGCAGACCTCGATCTGGATGCCGGTCCGGTCCAAGACTATTTCCAGCATGCTGCGTACAACCCTCCAGTCCAACGAATCCAGACCGCATCCTAATTTCGGCACCGCTAGCCGGGTTCCGCCGTTATTTACCATCTGCTCCTTAAGGTCCAAAATAGCAGACCAGAGCTCCTGGTAATTAGGTTTTTCGTACGACAACCTTTTCGTCAGCAGGTAATAAATGGAGCTATTTCTTTCCTTCAACCGCAAAGTTCTGCCAACCTGAGGTTCCTGCTCTCGCAGCTGGTCTAACCGGCCAAACTTCTCCCGAAAGGCAACGCCCATCGCCCTAGAAATCCAGAGGTCTTGGGCGACGGAGTGCGCCAGGGAATACCGCCGCAGCGTGTCGAACAGGTCACGCTGCACCTCTGTAGTGCCCCAAATTGTGCAGCCTTTGTACCCCCATAAACGGCCATAAACTCCTGGAAGGAGGTACCTCCGGTCTCTAGTTGTCTCAGGGGTTGCTCCGTGACAGCCTCCACCTCCTCATTGGTTCCGGAATATGGGGCCAACCGATTGAAGTGCACCACCCTGCACTTTCCTCGCCATCATGCAGGTGGCGCAGAACCTCGGCCACTCTACTCTTTGGAACCATCAATTGTGATCTCGTTGCCTTACCCTCCTCATCTTCCAAGATTCTGGTCAGGACATTGTTGTCCAGCTGCAAAAAGTCCTATTGCGCCCAATAGATCTTCACCGTTGGGTTGATGGCGGAGACCTCCTGCCAGGTAGGTCGACGGCATCTCGCTTCCAGGCTATAACCGTGTCTAAGTCGGGGTCGTTCTCTTGGCTGTTCGGCAACTCGTCTAGCTCCCACGAGTCGTCGACTACAGTGGTACAATTGATGGGTACCGCACGACTCTCCAGCTTCGAACAGTGGCCGCAGTCTGCAGGGCAGGGCCTCCTAGATAACGCATTGGCGTTGCAGTAGACTGTGACAGGTCGATGATTTATTTCAAAGTCGTACTCTTGTAGGCGCTCGATCCACCTATCCACCGGTCCTTCAGGGTTCTTGAACTGCAGCAGCCATCTTAGAGCAGCATGGTCAGTCCTCAGCAAGAATCTTCTGCCATACAGATATTTATAAAAATGCTCCACGGACTTGACGACTGCCAGAAGCTCCCTCCTGGTTACGCAATAATTCCGCTCTGGCTTGGACAGGACCTTGCTGAAATATGCCAGGACTTTCTCTTGCCATCTTGGACCTGGGGCAGAACATCACCTATTCCAGCATTGCTAGCGTCAGTATCGAGGATAAACTGGCCTTCCTGACGTGGATAGTAAAGCACAGGTGAACTGGTTAAGGCAGTCTTGAGCGTCTCAAAGGCGCACTCAGCACTCCATTCGAACTGTCGTCCCTCTTCCGTTAGACGGGTTAACGGTTTTGCAATGTTTTCAAAGCCCAGAACAAACCGTCGGTAGTAAGTACAGAGGCCCAGGAAGCTTCGCAGTTCATGCTTATCTTTCGGGATCGTCCAATCCTACACTGCCTTCACCTTACTCGAATCTACTGCTACACCCTGGCGGGATACGGCGTGCCCCAAGTACTGTACCTCCTTCTGAAAGATGTGGCACTTCTTTGGCCTTCGCAGGTTGGCACCTCGCAGTCTACAGAACACTTCCTCCAGGTTTTTCAGATGCTCGTTGAAGGATCTGCTCACCACTATGTGTCGTCCAAGTATATCAGACAGGTCTGCCAAGATAGACCCTTCAGGACGGTGTCCATCAGCCTCTCAAATGTGGCGGAGGCATTGCACAAACCGAACGGCATGACGGAGACCAGTTCCGATGGTAAATGCAGTCTTCTCCCTGTCCGCAGGTTCCATTCCGACTTGCCAATAACCGCTCTGCAAGTCTAGCGTCGAGAACCATTGAGAACCGGAGAGCGTGTCCAGGATATCATCGATTCGTGGCAGAGGGTAGCTGTCTTTCTTGGTCACATGATTCAGCTGCCGGTAGTCAACACAGAACCTCGTTGAGCCATCCTTCTTCTTGACAAGAACCACAGGAGAAGCCCACGGGCTGCTGGACGGTTCTATGATTTCTTGATTTCGCATCTCCTGGACAACCTTCTCAGCTTCTTCCCGTTTGGGGAGGGGCAACCTTCTTTGATGTTGCCGTATCGGTTGAGCATCCCAGTATTTATTTTATGTTTAACTACGTCGGTGCGGCCGCTGGGATGATCTCCGCACTCAAAGATGTCTTGCTACCGGGCCACTAGATCTTCGGTCTTCTTCCGTTCTTGTTGGCTCATGTCCTCGCAAGTAGACATCACGGTGTTAATTAATGCCTTTGGGCAGCTCTTCACCTTGCTCCCGCTGTCACTATTAATCGTTCTGACAACGGCGGAGACCGGTGTGCACCTTCCCAGGATTGTGTTTCTCCTGACGGTTGCCTGTTCCCTGTTGACATTCATCATCTTTACTGGGACCTTAAGCCCAGTCTTTACCAACGTCTTCCCAACCAGGATAGCATGATTGAGCTCCTTGTCATAATCGGGTTCAATCATGCGCACTACGTTGCCATCCAGGTATGCATCCACGACCCTCTCGGTTCGTCCCGGCAGAGTAACATTCTCCGCCAATACCACTCGTACTGCGATCTCTTCACTTGGGTGTAGGGAAAGTTCTTCCCCACCCACGTACAACACGCCGCGTCCCAGGTGTAAAGTAAACCCACACTTATTCATAAAATGCATTCCCAGGATGAACTCGTCCGCAATGTCAGCAATCAGGACCCGATGCTCGAGGGTTTGATTCCCAATCTTCAATGTCAAATCAATTTCACCATGTGTGGTCACTGTGTAACGCTAGCTTCCGTTTGAATTTGATTAATCCAATATCAAATAATATTTTCAAATTTAAACGTCGCCGAACTTCGCGTTATCAAGAAACACGGGGTGTTGCAGGGAGATAAGCCAGCGTGGGTCGAAGTTCCGCCAGTGATAACAGCGCTAGACAAAGGCGAGCCGCGCGCCGTCTCCCCACCTAGGAACTTTACAAGGCATATAAAAGCAGTTGCAGAGCTCATTTCGACAGATTTTCCATACAGATTTTTCCATACAGATTTTCCAGACCGATTGCCCCAGTCCGCCTCCCGTCTCCGATCATCCCTTCCTGTTTTCCTGTTCGGTCCGAAGAGATTTTTCCTGGATCCTCTGCGAGGATCATTTTCCTGTTAAGCCTGTTAAAACCCTAAGCTAATTTCGACCCGGTGATCTGAAAGAGGATATCTAGGTCATTAGCTTGAACTTTCCTATTAAATCTATTAAAACCCTAAGCCAATTTCGACCCGGTGATCTGAAAGAGGATATCTAGGTCATTAGCTTGAACTTTCTTATTGAATCTATTAAAACCCGAAGCTAATTTCAACCTGGTGATCTGAGAGAGCATATCTAGGTCATTAGCTTGCGTTTTCCTGTGAGACCCGTCCCCAACGCAAGTTTCGACCCGGTGATCTGAAAGAGGATATATAGGTCACTAGCTTTGAAATTCCAGAAACCGGCGTCATAATCCGTTTGCAAGCCGGCAATTATAAACAAAGTTACAAGTCCTAATTTTCACCTTGTATTTTAAATTAAATACTTCGCTAAGCCGGCAGAACTTAAAAGCTGCAAACGCCTGAGTCCTGGAGATCGAGTTGCTAATAGCATCTTCGCAGGGGTCCGAAAGCACATGAATATTTCGAGGTTATCAGCCTCGAAACTGCGTTACGTTTGCAAATAGAACTCCGCCCGTGGTTTCAAATTCACCACGCTGCGGCGAGCTTCCCAGGGCATACATTAGCAACAATAGTAGCTACACAAACCGGGTGAGAAATAGCGTAAACAGTTTTAATCTGTATTTGTTTACAGTAGCCAAAATTCGAAGCCGGCCAGAAACTGGCAGATTTCACGGCGCCGTCGCGGACGTCTCGACCGACTCCGAATAAGAAATCCGACCGTCTACGACGTTCCTAAACGAATTGCACACAAAGTCTGCAGGTACACCTAACGCGGGTGTAAATCTGGTTGTAGCATCCGCAGGGACAAGCAACGCCGTTTTATTACACGAATGCTAATTTATTCAATATACATTTCATTCTCGTTATTACATAAATATTTATTTTGTATTATAGCTAAATATAATAAATTGTTATACAGGATACTCCGTTGGTGTTGGCTTAGTTATTTACGTATGTCTGAGTGAACAATTAAACATACCTCCGATTTATGAGCTATCCGTTGGTAATAAATTTTACAACCCTTTATAAGCAGGGGCTAGTATTACAACTGCGCCTCCCGTGGCAGTGCGAAGGCATGTCTTGGTGGGCAGCAGCTGACTCTCTTCCCGTATTACGTCAGACCTGGCGATGGACTTCGTCGCTCCAGTATCCAACAGCAGAGACCGAACTCTTCCATTTATTATCCCATCAATGAAGAGGCTATCAGGCTGGTTTTGCACGGAAGACACATGGATGGAAATCTCCGGGGCATGGCAATCACGAGTCGACTTTCGCCCCTTCTTGTCGACTCGCATTAGTTTTCCGATTGCTCGTCAGACGCTCGGGCTCCGTTCTTCGGACAGCGAGCCCTAAGACGACCCATCTCTCCGCAGCTCCAGCAACGGGGTCCCTTCTCCCTCGTCTCCTGCTTTATGAGTCGTCGCAACATGTCCTCCATGGATTCAGGCGCCATTTCTGTCGTAGTGACACCGCGGACACGACCATGGCCTCTGGAGGCACTCCTTGCCGCTTCAACTTCCAACGCATGGGCTAAGGCCTCTTCCAGTGTCCTATGGCGCCCCAGACGTACCGCTTGCTGAGTAATGGCGTCTCTCATTCCATCTATGAATGTTTGGACGGCTAGCTGTTCCAGAAAGTCCTCCGGCGCCGATGGATACGCGAGCCGAACCAATCGAGTAACGTCGGCCTCAAGTTCTTGCAGAGTCTCCCCCGACTTCTGAATTCGGTTCTTCAACTGGGCACAATGCACATGCTGAAGATGACTGTCGTCATAACGCCGTTCCAGACGATTCTTCAATTGCTGGAAGTCCTTCTGCTGATTTTCTGGAACCATTTGCAGAATATTCAGGGCATCCCCTCGCAATGTCAGAATCAATGCGGTCGCTTTGTCTGCCTCTCCCCAACCATTAGCTACGGCTCAGGCTTCAAATTGCTTCAGGTATGTTGACCATGACGTTTTCCCATCGTAAGAGGGCAGTTTCATATGCAAGCCGGATGTTGCGGGCCTCACTGGGGCAGTATCTTGAGAAGGAGCAACCTGAGGGGTAGCAACTCGCGATAAGGTACGCTGATTTACCGCAAGAGGAGGAGAGAAGTCAGCAGATTCAGAGCGAGTTGGTTGGCCACTTAGTAACTTGGTAACTTGTTTCTGCAGCTCCAGTACGTCACCTTGAAATCTGGTTTACTTTTCACTCCATTTCCTCCTGAATATCTCTGATCTCCTCTGCCAACTCGTCATGGCGCGCTTTCAGTTCTTCCTTGAGGTCTTCATGAATGGCTTTCAATTCTTCCTCAAGTTTTTGGACTACTTTTTCTTGCGCGACTTTCAGCTCTTCCTTAAGTACTTCCTGCCCGGCTTTCAGCTCTTCCTTAAGATCCTCTTGTGCTTTTTCTGCCCACTTTTGGCCGGCTTCCAATTCTTCCTCAAGTTTTTGGACTACTTTTTCTTGCGCGGCTTTCAGCTCTTCCTTAAGTACTTCCAGCTCGGCTTTCAATTCTTCTTGCGCCTTCTCTGCCTTGTCCTGGCCAACTTGCATCAGCTGAAAAGTTGGCTTAATTGGACCTCCATCTTGCTGCTTTGGGATCTCGTCACAGGCATGCACAACACACACTTAAATTTATGATCTGACTGTCGTTTATCGGTACTTGTTATTCAATTAGTTTATTTAATGTATGTCCAATAAATTTTTTATAGCCCCTGGTACAAAACTCCGACACCTGACGCCAAATGTTACGATTTATTTTCTGGGCTATTAAAAATTATACGCCGCTTCTTGTTTTAAGCATTTATTTACAGCAATTTAACTTAACGATTTAACAAAGACACAAGAACTATTAATACGGAACACAAATTATTTATAAACTAACAGGAACTATTTCTAACAACAAATACACTTTATTTATTTACACACGACTTAAACACGAATGATTTATATGGCAAGCTTCGCGCACTTCAAAGCTAGATTCAGACTGCTTGTTTTTCCCGCTGTGCTTGCTTATATATTGCCGGATAATTCCTTCTGCTGACGTGTCGCGCGCATTAATCACCGAGGTCGTTCTCGAATGATCTGGAAGCTGACTCATCTGTCTGCACGCGATCCGCCTCAAAGGTCGTTACAATATCAATTACCCTTTTAAAATATTTACACATCCACCTGGAGAATCGGAACTTTCACATTCCATATTGCTATTCTCAACTTATCTTTCTTAATCGCCAATTTTTACTCTGATCCGTCATAATTTTTCCAGTAATTTCCGTTGCCAATGTCTCATGGTTATGTACTATCGGTTGTCTTTTAATTAGTTTGCTTAATCCTGCTTTTTATTTTATTTGCTAACTCCTGCGAAGATATTTCTCTTATTCTATACACTCATAAGCGAAATATCTTTTCTCTTATGAATGTATGGAATACGTGTATGAATATGGAGGGAACTCGGAAGAAGTGGAGAAAAGATGTTACCTTGGTTTTTATTTTGTTTTCCAGTTATGACACCATCCACATTTGTCTAATAGAATGGTGCTGTAAATAATGCAAAATATTATAATCCCGAACATTAAATTAAGTATTGAAACTGTAAACGAAAATGGAATTTGGCGCAGGTGCTACAACTTTGAACTTTACCAAATATTTGATGAGCCAGACGTAATAAAGACATCAAGAATTGTAAGATTACAAGGAATCGGTCACTGTCAAAGAATAAGCCTGGAAGATCCACTGCGGAAAATACTAGAAGGAATACCAGAGAGTAAAAGAGACGAGGGCTGACCAAGAACGAGATATCTAGACGAGATTGATAAGTATCTACGAGTACTCGGAGTATGCCATTAGCAGACGAGAGCTGGAAACAGAAATGGGAGGAAGGAGGCAATAGTCCACAGAGAACTGGATGGCAACGATAATGGTGTTGATTCAAACTGTATGTTTTTTGTGCCAGGCAATATACGAAATTCTCATAAACTTTATGCTCAAAGCTTCACAGTTTTCTTAATATTTTCAGTCTTTTTTTAGAACGTTTAGAGAAGTTACCCCGAATAGTTTTCGATATTCGAAACCATTCTTTTTGATATATTTTATCTCAGAATGTTATGCTCTTTGAATGTCTAGCATAGAATATATCGATGGTATTCACAATTGCAACAAGATTTAAGTGTTTAGGATTTTTTCTATAAGTAGGTTGTTAAGGATTTATTGCATTTAATCCAACTGTTACGCCCTCACTGTGTAAGCAAACAAAATTTGCTTTCCTTCTGAAGATGTGGATAACATATGAACCTCGTTAGATAAAATGAAAAATGGCAATGATGCGCCCATGACTTCAGACGCGGCACTTGCGGAACACCAAGGCTCATAAACAAGTAAGTCTTGCACATATCTCGCCTAAAATAGAAAAATGAGGTAAGCATTTGACAGGCACAACTACAACTCAAAGAAGACTGTAGGGAAGTATGGCGTTTCGGAACATTCCCGGCAGAGTTTTACCGTAAAATACAGCAAGCAGTTTGCAAAATCCGCCGAAGTTTATAACCAGCGCAAACTTTGTATTTAGACCGGGTATGTTCGGTGTTCATCCATCCTTATTGGCGTAATAACCCTCAAGAAGGGCGAAGCCGCACTGACCCACATGCATGGCTATTTCACCTCCGCTTTTCAGATGCGAAATTACATTTTAAAAATTCATAAAGCCGCCTCGATAATGGAATTGCTTTTAAAGATGCATTGCGGTCGCTCCTCTCGGCCAGCTTCTGGAAAATCGCACTTTTGTAACTTTAAAGTAACTTGACTGCTGAATTAACCCCGGTGATAAATTCTGAACCCTTTTTTCTCTCGACTTGCTTACAGAACAACGCCGTAGCTCCACCTGTTCTTCTTATTATAAGCAATTTCCACCACAAAATTTTAATATTTAAAGCTATTTAAGAACACTCCCTACTTTTTCTTACATTTTGTACGCATAGGGCAAAAGGTATGTAATTCGAATAAATAAAGAAGATTTCTAGATTCATGTTTTATATGGAATTGCCATGCTCGTCTAAACAACTGGCAACAATTATTTTTATGAGCTATATAAGTAAGTTAAATATAATGTATCTTTATGAGCAACAACAAAGCATACCAGGCGAATCGAGACTGTCGATTACCTGCAAAAAATCCTTATAGAATTGCAGCTCGGCAGAGTGATAAGACAGCAACCAACCTCCGAAAGGAATAATTTGGGAACGAACTGTCTTCCCTGGGCAGCAAACATACTGCATCCGGAACCAGTACATATAAAAGCATTTAGACTATCCATTAAGCTATATAGAAATCTAGGATTTACGGACCGAAGTCGCTTGCTTAGAGAAATCCTACCCCCAAAATCTTAACGGGCTTGAAAAACAACGCCGACATTCACACAATGAACCATGGACAAATAAAGGCAGGATTATAAACTATCATCGTGCGCCTAGGAGTTGCATGAAGATAAGCCTAACATTTCACCTAGCAACCAAAAGAGAAAGGCGTCAACTGGTAAGACAAACTCAAAAACAGAAAATGAATAATATTTTCGTAAAACGGAAAACAACCTCAGTTTTCATTCCTATTTATGCAATTTTATGACGTTTTATTATTAACAACTTCAGATTCATAATAAAATAATTATAGGGGATTTATTTTTCTATCAGGAATCTCTTCTATTCAATATAATGTAAATTAACATCATTAATTGGCAGTGATGGTTATAAATTCATTATCTGGATGATCTTTGCCTGTAGCTATCTTCCCAGGGGAGTTACTAACAGCTTTTTGTCGGTTATCTCCTTCTCCATTTTAACGTGGATCACAGTATTACACTTCCTCTCTACTTCACTACGGGCACCAAACCCATTTCAACTTTTTCTCATTAATTTATATTTCTACTGATTTTTTCTTGGGCACGTTTCCACAGTCCTTCATTGGAAATAGTATTGGAGACGACTGTAAAGATTATCCTGAAAGATCTATTTACAAATTGTTTCCAGGAGGATAGATGTAACGTTGCTGCTAAATATATTTAGTTTGGTTAAAATGAATATACTGGGTGATTCTTGACTCATATGCATAATTGCGAGGAATGATAGTTCGTGATGTGTAGTGATGGGTAATAAAAAGAAAGTGTAGTAAAAGTATTTTATTAACGGAGAAAACGAATTAATTATGTAACTTAAACTGTAGTATCACAACAATTGTTCGAAGCGATTTTTTTCGTTTTCGATAAACACCTGAGAGCATCGAATCCACGTAGAAAAGTTTCTCGAGCCGGATGATATCATTGTGCATAAAGCCGGGTTGCAGCTACTGAATTTTGATGTAAATCCGCGTACGTTAATACCATGTCCATGAGTTCTGCGTTGGTGAAGCTAGGTGCCATAATTTTTCTTTTACGAATAAAAGAAGCTCCAATTTGACAACTAGTTATGGAGGGTGACAGATACAATTCAAGGTAAATGCGATAATTTTATATTTTACTACTTCACCACTTTTAACATAATTAACACGTTATCTCCGTTAATAAAAAACTTCTACTACATTTTTTTTAATTGCCCATCACTGCACATCACGAACTATCAGTCCTCAAAATTATGCGTATAAGTCAAGAATCATCTTGTATTTGCTGTTTCCCATATCGGATACAGTTGCATTAAAGCTCAGTTATCTGTCTGTATTCGTGCTCTAACGGCATCCTTTGTTTCAACAGTACATGCCACTTCACTCCCCAGATAAGTAAAATTAACCTTTTTACTTCCTTTTACAATAAAGGAAGTATTGGATTTACCCCAAAAATTAGCAATTGAGTTTTCAACAGATCTTCACGTTTTAGAGTCCCCGGAACAGAATATCTCAAAAACGAAAAAAGGTATGGCGTTGAAACTTCATACGAGGGGAGGTCCATAAATGCGCTCCCTGAATATCTAGTAGGCCAGATAACAAAAGAAAACTGAATGTTTTCCGTTTGCACATCTGTCATAACGGTAATTAAAAAGTTTGAACCATTTCGTGTAATTAGTTTAATTTTTACTTCCTTTTACTACTATAAAGGAAGTATTGGATTCACCCCAAAAATTCGAAATTGAGTTTTCAACAGATCTTCACGTTTTCGAGTCCCCTGATCCCAAAAAACATATTTTTTTTCATTGGTCTGTCTGTCTGTCTGTGTGTCTGTGAACAGAATATCTCAAAAACGAAAAGAGGTATGGCATTGAAACTTCATATATAAGTTTTGTGTACTATGTAGATGAGACAGCAAGCTTTTGAAGAAAATCGCATAACCGGAAGTAGGTGTTTACTCTTGTGATTTTTCAGTTTTTTTCGATTTTTTCAAAAACGGCTCTAACGATTTTTTTTAAACTTCACATTTTTCTTACATTTTTAATGTGTATTGATGTGAGATAGGTGATTTTCCAGTTGAATACTTCTAAAGTGGGTTTCTTTTGTTTTTTTTTCTATTTTTTTTATTAACTCCTATTTTAAATAAAACACCCGGTATATTATTACATTTTTGAATTCATCTTAAAATTCTAGAGAAAATTTGTCTCTTCAACTAACACTCGATTTTGTACCGTTTTTGTAGAATTTGTAATTTTTTAAAATTTTTAACAAATGGTTAAAAATTAAAAATGAAATTTTTGACTAATTATAAGATCACTGTAAAAGGAAGTTGTGTGAGTGTATCACACCAGATTTTTAATAAATAAAAGTGTGAGGTGAATTTCATAAAAAAGTAGAAAATGGACAAAATTGAATACAGAGCCATAATAAAGTTTCTGACAAAACAGGGAAAAAGTCCGACAACCATTCGGGAAGAAATGTTGGCAGTATATGGCGATTCTACTTCCTCGAACTACACAATTAAAAAGTGGTCCAAGCTTTTTAAATGGGGTAGAGAGTCACTAGAAGATGACCCTCGCTCTGGTCGGCCTGTTGAAGCCATCACATGAGAAAATGTGGAAAAAGTGGAAAATTTCATTTTAGAAAATGCAAGATTAAAGAAGAAAGAAATAGCACAGATATGTGGAATATCAGAAACAACAGTTTTGAGGATTCTTCATGATCATCTCGGTATGTCCAAGGTCACTGCTAGATGGGTGCAACGATTACTCACACCAGTTCAAAAACGAGCGCGCGTCACAACATGTAGAGAGTTTTTGGAAATGTGTAGGGATAATCCAGCAGAAATTATTGATAAGATTGTAACAGGGGATGAAACCTGGGTTTATTTTTATGATCTAGAGTCGAAGCAAGAATCGATGCAGTGGCACCGGAAGGGTATAGAGCATCCCAAGAAGTTTAAAGTCGGCCGGAAAAATTATGGCAACCATATTTTGGGACTCACAAGGAATTCTATTAATTGATTAGAAGGAAAAGGATACAAAGATAACAGGGGAATACTATGCCAACATTCTACATCGTTTGAAAGAGGCCATTAAAGAAAAGCGCCATGGAAAACTAGCCAGAGGCGTGCTGCTCTTGCATGACAATACCCCTGTACACAAAGCTCGAGTAGCAATGGCCGCACTACAGGCATGTGGATTTGAAGAAATTAACCATGCACCCTACAGTCCCGACTTAGCCCCCAGTGATTTTTATCTTTTTCCAAATTTGAAAAAGGAGCTAAAGGGACAAAGATTTTCGAGCAATGAAGAACTGATTACTGCTGTAAACAGCCATTTTGAAGATAAAGATAAAAGTTATTATTTTATAGGTTTAAAAAAATTAATTGGTAGATGCAATAAATGTATTAAAGTAAAAGGGGGTTATATTGAAAAATAAAATATTGAAGTTTTTGTAGAACCTTTTTTTCACACTAGGGAGCGAATTTATGGACCTCCCCTCGTATATAAGTTTTGTGTACTATGTAGATGCGACAGCAAGCTTTTGAAGAAAATCGCATAACCGGAAGTAGGTGTTTTACTCTCGTGATTTTTCAGTTTTTTTCGATTTGTCAAAAACGATTTTGTTCGAACTTCACATTTTTATTACATTTTTAATGTATATTGATGTGAGATAGGTGATTTTCCAGATGAATACTTCTAAAATGGGTTTCTTTTGTTTTTTTTCTATTTGTTTTTATTAACTCCTAGTTTAAATAGAACACCCGGTATATTATTACATTTTTGAATTCAGCTTAAAATTCTAGAGAAAATTTGTCTCTTCAACTAATGCTCTATTTTGTACAGTTTTTGTAGAATTTGTAATTTTTGAAAATTTTTTACAAATGCTTAAAAATTTAAAACCAAATTTTTGGCTAATTATAAGATCACTGTAAAAGGAAGTTGTGTGCTAGTATCACACCAAATTTATATCTCATTTTTATTGCTTGCCTCGTCTAAGAGACGAAGAAAGTATTTTTAATTGTAAAAAATCACCTTTCGAGATTTCTTCAGAAATTTGTGCCCCGCGCTTGGAAGGCCGCCCTTTAGTTTCAAACAACGACGACTGCCGCGACTCTTGGATCAGCTCCTGGAGAGCTATGATGTTGCTCTGGAATGTTAGCTTGACACTGTTAGTGGTCGATAGGAACTTGGCAACAATCGGAAGGTGATTATCGTTTGGATGATTAAACGGGGAAACGCCCTGGATTCATCACAGGTTAGACTAATGCGCCCTCAATCCAGGCGTTAACGTTATCGAATGGGATCTTTGTACTAGGATAGAAGCGGCATGCAGTTGTACTAACTTAAGATTTAGAAAAGCGTCTGAACTCGTTACAGGTTAGACTCAAGCGCTCTCAGTTAAAAACGTTAGGGTTATCAGGTATATAGGGAAGGTTTATATCGGGCAGTTCTACTTCTTAACAAGAAGCTGGAGTTTGTTTCGCCGGATGAAACTACTCATGTGGTTGTCCCTGGTGCTCACTACGCTCGATGCTGCTGCGCTTGGCTTTATGGTCTGGCAGGACTCCGTTAGCAGGATTAAGCGGGACTGGGCGGCGGCTTGTGGGCCCTTAAACCGTCCAGACCGGAAATTGCTTCCGGCTAGAGCTCGACTAAAATTTTTCTCAGTTTTAGGACTCAAGTTGAAAGAAGCCAAAATTTCAGGTGTATTATTTAAAAAATGTGTACTTGAAGTTTAGGTACAAGTCCAAGCCTTTAGTTTCAAAATCGAGATGTGAGCTTTAAAATTAATTTTTTTTCCGAGTGACAAGTGTTAACTTGACAATATTTTTCTACGATTCCAATCAATGATCATGACAAATTAATAGAAGTTCACAATTTTAAATTAGAAATCACGGTTTTTAAACCAGAGACTTTATGAAAAGAAGATATCTGCTTTCAAAGTAAAAAAATACAGTACTTTTTTCTATCACGCGATCGTTGAGAATTTATGCCCAGATAAAAATTCAAGCTATTAGATTAAGAAGGTCTACTGTAAAAATAACATTTGCATGTTGGGTGATCGTAATCCTTTTGAACTTGCACAATTTTCAGTGCGTTATAAAATTTTTAGGAATACTTTTACATTAGTTTAAATGGATATAAAATAGTACAAAGGATGTTATTCTTAACTCAGCAGTGCATTAACAAATTGAAGAAACGACATCATCCTTTGTTCTGATGTAATTTTTAATCATTCAGAATTTCACGAGAAGCATAGCGCACAATAATGAGCTCAACAAGAATTGCGTAGAATGACAACCATGGGTTCTCTGGCTATTTATTGTAATGGAATTATTAGCATTGTCTCATCATGTGAAAATTTACAACTGTAAATAGCTGCTTGCGCTTAATATTCAGTTAAAAAATCATTCCCTATTTATTAGTGGAACGCTGTGCATGCACTCAGTTTATTACGGCTGCAGACCATAAATAACAATAAGAAAGAGATTTAGCATTTAGATTCAATTTCAAAAACTGCAAATTGCATTCTGCGCTGCTTGCAAATAAACATGTCGCTAGAGACAGCGTAGGTTATTAACACGCTTAAATTGGTTTGCTTCTAATTTCGCGATTTATCGACCTGCCAATTAGTCGATCCTCCGATTTCGTGCGATACTTGCGCCTTCCGACAGCATTCCCAGCCCAAAAATGCGGTGATGTGCGAGAACTCAAATTCGCAGACACATTATTCCAGGTATTCTTCAGCCGAAGCACATGCAAGATCGCAATCTTCACAATGACACGCTGCTAATATGTATCCGTCTTGCATCGAATGCAGAAACGTCCAGCCTTTGAAGAAGGTCGGCGGTTCTGAGTTTGACTGCACCTCGCCTGAAAAATGGCTTAAAACCTGTAAAAATCCGATTCGCTTGTGCAGAAAATTCCAGCAGGAGCTGCGTTCCAGGAGCGGATTGACGCTGGCTTAAGCGGCTCCTGCGGCCATAATAGATATTTATGCATTAAGGGAGATATGAATATGTTTTTTTCCTGAGGTTGACATGTGTTACAGACCGAGGGCTGTGGCCCGAGGTCTGTAAGTCAACCGAAGGTAAAGAACATGAATATCTCCCGTGGTGAATACAATATTTTATCTACTAGCATATTCGTAAAAATAGTACGAACTTTCAAAATGTCATAATGACATTTAAAATTAGAATATGTAAGTAACATCAAGGATTGCCTCATTGTATGGTTGATAAGACGTTAATTGTAGTTGCATTGTTACCATGAGCTTGAGGGAGAGCTTTTCATATTTTGTTTCTATGACGAAAACGTACAATATTATGTTGCTAGTAGATAAAATAGATTGTTCTGCCCACTGGAGATCAAGGTAACGTTTTCTGTGTCTGGCTACTGCATTATAAACAAACTCAAAATTTGTTTAAAATGGCCAGTGCCGGCGTCACACTTTTAGGCCGAGTGGGTAGTAAGATGGGGGGGGGGGGGGAGTTCCAAGTGATTTTTCACAATACACTCATATGAACGGATGAGGGATACATGGTTACGATCAAAAATTGATAAAAATATACTTTGAGATGGCACAAAGTTCAATTCATTTGCTTTAGTTTAAAGGTACAAATAAATCATTTTCGTAGGGCGAAACAAGACGTTCGTTTTCTATTACTAACAATAAATTCATCCATTAAAGTTTCTAAATCGAGCACATCAACTGAATCCGGGTAGAAATGCAAAATAGCGACGTGGTTTAGCCGATTCTGTGCCATAGTCGATCTTAAATATTTTTTAATTCGACGCAAAACTGAAAAACGTCTTTCATTATAAGAAGAAGATCCCAGTACTGTTACTATTAGTCTCAGAAAACGCACGAACTTGCGAACGATTTTCATAAAATGTTCATTTTCCCTGAGAAACTTTACCATAGGGTTCAAATCAGTTGCCTCTTCCCCTTCAAGCTTCATGATACTCATAAAAAAAATCTCTATCATTTGTTAGTCGCGATTTGTCAAAATCTTCTCTATAGAATTCCACGATTTCGTCCGCATCTTTCATTTTACCAGTTGCAAAATTTTCTAAAGACATGAAAAACTTGGTTTTGTTCGAAAGTTTCGAGTGGGTAATTACCCACACGAATATTGTAGTACTACCCATACTACCCACGTCAACCGCCGGTCCTGAAAATGGCAGTCTTTTTAGAGCTCCATTTTTCACCTTCTACATTGGAACTTGAAATTGTAGCACAGAAGGTAGAAAATAACAGTAATATAGGAGTTCGCAATTTAATAAAGTAAAATTAGGAAATTTAATTGTACACCTACAGCTAGAACTTCCTCCCTTCTTCAGTCAGTTGCACAGTTACCTTTCCCTATCACTGTCTACGTTCCAGATTTTTCTTTTTTTCTGTCCATTGGGCTCCAGTCTGTGATCTTTCTAATCCATTTGTCTCTTCCTGTTCTTCGTACATGACCACACCATATTAGCCCTTTTTTGTTCTGTACTGTACCATACCTTTTTCAAATTCATCTTTCTTCAGATCTTTTCATTGGTTATTCTGTTTCTTCTCATAACTCCAGATCCAGATGATCTACCGCAAAACTGCATCTCTGTTGCATTGATCTCTTTTTTGTTTGTTTTCTTCATAGAATTCTTGGTGATGTACCTGTTCTATAATAATTAATTTAACTGCTTTACGCAGGTTCTTGTCTATCTCAGTCTATTTATAATTTCCTCCTTTGCTGTTGCTTTTTTTAATATGGTGAATTTTAAGTACTTACATTTATCTGAACAATAACAACATCTTCCTAACTGGTTCTGCTATTGTAATGAATTTGGGGATCCATTAAAGGGGACTTTAATGCGAATATTTGCAAACCGCTTCGTTCTTCGTCGGTCGACTGTGAGCAGACGATAGATCAGGGTCTTCTAATATGACCTTGAGATAAACGCTTAATCTTCTCAGTGGAAAACGCCGCAGAAAGAGGGGCCAACGATGCTCAGTGTTTTCTTTGACCACGAAGGTGTTGTTTCACTATAAATACTTTCCCTAAGTTCAGACGGTGAACAAGGAATATTACTTGGGAGATTTGAGGAAATTGAGAGTTGCAGTAAAAAGAAGGAAGTTTCGTCATTGGGAAATCAGTGACTAACAGCTTCACCAAGACAGCGCACCCATCCAATCATCTAATTTTGTTCAGGATATTTTGCTCAAATGCCTCATTACTTGCGTTATTTAGCATCTGTACAGCCCTTCCTACAATTTTTAGCTGGCCCTAACATTAAAATCGCAATTGAATGAAAATATATTTGAGGAGTGTATCAAGGAGAACACGGCGAAGCAGCTAAAGGTTATTCCAAAAATTGATTGAAAATTGGAATGAGGCTGTGGCTTCCCACAGGGAGCACTGTATAAACTGAGGCGTCGTTGTTCCAGGGTAGCTACTTATTTTTTTGTATAATAAGGCCGGATAATTACCGGACAAAAACCGTATGTACTTGTTATTTTACGATTTTTATCAATTTCGAAATTTGTCATGCCTTCTTCTGTTGTCAGTATCTCAGATCGTGCCCCAATTTTCTTATCATAGCACTTAAGCTTTTCTTATCCTGTGCAACAACCGTCAGATCGTCTACGAAACTTAGTGTATAAAGATGATTTCGCACTGGTACTTATTCCTTTACATCTTCTCCACTTTTTTAATGCTCTTTCTCTTTAAATGTTTGAAAGCTGTTGTTACCGATTCGCCCTGTTTCTATTGATAATTTATTGCGTTTGCAAATAGTTTTTACTGATCAGGCCTTCCATACCTCTTCTCTTGTAGCTTAGCTAAATATATTTTTAATGTATAAAAAAACCATATTTTGCTCCTTTTTCTTGTCTATGAGCTGTTGTATGGTATACAAATGGTCTATACAGAAGCTTGCTGTGCTGAGTTCTTGGTGGTCCTTCCTGATAATATTTTCTATATGTCCCTTTATTATGTTTCTAATTATTCCTTAGCACACTTTTCTCATCTTTGCTACTGTTACATTATTTTGTACAGATAATGAACGGAAACATGCTACCGACTATATAGGGAGAATAGATCGGGGTCAACTTACCATAAAAAAGATAAAAACTAAATTGGACAGAGCTAAGTGGTTCCAACTGGCAGTCCCTGCTGATTCCTTGAGGTAACGAACCACTGAGCGATTCAATCATCCTAACAAAAAAGGCCAGCAATACCCAAGTTTTAAAAAGATCCTATAATGATAATAACTCGTACTTTTAAGGTATAATAGGTAGGGTATAAATAACGATTTGTAATTACTGGCATAGAAAACTCTCGAGAACACTTAACTGAACAAAAAATATCATAAAGTCGGAAATGCCACAGATCAAGCAAGAAATGGCTTACACCTTTTTACACCTTCCCAAATATAACATATTTGTTTATAACCGAGGGCTCTTTATTCAGGTACCTGCATATTTTACACATTCAACTAATTATGTTACTCGCTGAGATAGAAAACCAGATTTCCATTTTAATTAAGAAAGCACGGAGCTGTAACAGCTTTGGAAAATGTGTAAAGGTTTATTTTTAGCAATTCACCACTTCTAAACCGTCAAATATTATTCTTAATCTGTAATAAACGTACCTCTCAGTACTGGAATTACTCCATAATCTTCTAAAAATGTAAAAGCACGAATCCCAGGTGGTTACACTGGATACCATGACATAGGAGCGAATAAGCTTGAACGATATGTTCAAATCTCTAAACAACATGAGGTCATGTCTCCAAAGTTATGCACTGATGTTTTATAATTACCATTTTAGCAGGCCAAGCTTTGTGGTACACATAAGGTAAATACTCGTCGAGCACATCTGGAGCTATGGCTCGGGTACCCGGAGATCTCCGCAGTAGCTATCGCAAGCCCTGACCTCGCTTGACTAAACTCCTGGCAGTGCTGCGGGACGAAAATTCCTGTAACGTAAAACTATCCTGGACGTGTAGCAATGCCCACAGGTCCCATATAGCAACCTCTAACGGTACAACCGGGTCCGGACTTGCCAATCAGGCCTTCGCACAAAACTAACAAAAACATACTTAGGGAGTAAATCCACAAGTGACAATAGTGGTTACCACAGCGCTGCCACCTGAATAGGTTTTAAAACTGTAACTTGCTCGCCCACGCAGCACGTGGTGTTAGGCTAAGCGGCGACCACACACTTCCAAATTTCATCACTGATAATACGAACAGTAAACTGCCTCACGTGGAACTTGCCACTCAATATTGCACAGCGATACGAACTATTTAAGCTCGTGAATATTTCAAAAAGAGGCCCTAAACTTGCAACACACGACTTGCGGTTCCGCTGTCTAAGCCGGAAGTTCCACGAGAAACAAAAAGAACATGAGCGATTTTTCCAATTTACACTACTTAATTACGCATGGTTGCGAAAAACTCATAAATGCATTAAAATAGTCTCACTATTATACAAATTTCCTTACAGCCCTCGTATTTCTTTGTCTCTTTTACTGTATATGTGTATTATGTAGATTTATGTTCGTTCACTTTGTATTCCTTCAATACAAAACAGTTTCTCTGCTCCTGCAGTTGACCATTTTCTGGTTCTACTATATAATTGGTTTATATAGACATAAGATTAATATTGCTTGGCCTTTCAAATGAATCTGTGTGGGATAAATACCATATGATCGAATATTTTTATCCTTTGTAGGACTGTTGTTATTGTTTACCTTTACTCATCACTGCCAACATAAATTTCATAGCCATCTGGAGGTTACAAGTATTCGATCATATGGTATTAAAGGTCGATAACCAAGTACTATCTAATTTAACCCTATAAAGGCTACCTCTTGACAACATTTCTTATTTTTGCGACAAATTCTTGCCTTATCTTGACTTTTATTGTATAATTTTGTTGATGACGCTATTTTTCTTTTCTTGAATCAAGAAATGCTGATATTTTTTAATTTGTATTATTTATACACTAAAGGGTATTCCCAGATATTTCCGGAAAATCCCAGTTTACTAAACGCAAGAAGCTCAGAGGGTGGTCGGCAGCACAGCGTAATGGGTCTTAAACTGAAATAAAGAGTTTCTCGCAATATTCGAAATAATTAGAAAACATGAGTGTGCGGAAATAAATTCGTAGTAATTTAAAGCGCCATCATGGTGTTTTGGATGTTACTGGGGTTATGGTGGAGTGGGGGTGTCACCATAAAAAACCTTCTAGGCAATGGAAAATGTGAACACAACTCCGATAATTGGACCTTACCTTGTGTCTGGATATCTGAACCGTACCAATGTATTTTAAAAAATTTCTTAAGGAATTTCTACTTGCTCGTCGACAACAAAGCTCACAGAAGTCTGCAAAATACATCTCAAAAGAAGTGATATTTATACACTTGGCACTGCAGATAATAAACCATAAATAACTTAAATGATGCTGAAACGCAGGCGGTCTATCACCGAGCATAAACAGGAAGGTGACCATGCAATGGATCTATTGCCGCTCACCAAAGTTGAGCTAGATTTCAGTCTTGCAAATGCAGCGGATTTGCAGCTCAATGCTACATGATATGTGGGGGGAGTTTTGCAAAGCTTCGTTAGAAACAACGGGTAGCAATATTTAGAAAATATCTACGAGTAGTGGTCGTGAATCCACACGCTATAAACGAAAAGTTTTTCCACGGCTTTGTCGAAATTCCAGAACTTTTAAAACAAGAAAATAATCGAAACTTTAAACTTGTATTAGCATGTATTTGTTCATACAGCGTTGCACTAACTATATGAAAATGTTTGTATATAAAGACCAGATTTTAGTTAATGAAACAGTATTAATCTTGACTATTTTACTCACTCAACGTCAACAAGGGTATGTCTTTTAAGCTATAAATGCTTGGTCTCTGAGGCTGGAGATCGACATAACCCTCTACTCGTCACTAGGAGATCGCTTACCAAGCCATAATTACTTGGTGTCTGAGACTGGAGACCGGTGATCTCTACATTTACTACAATTGTCGCAATAAAGAAGCTAACCTGCGATTAATTAGATAAAATAATCAATGGTAGTAAATATCGCAGATTAACCTCCTTAAAGTAAGTACTCCACAGAAGCTCTAAAAATGTTCACTTACCGCGCAGGCTGAACTAACTCAAATTCGGCGATATGGTCGTGGGTTCAAACCACCAGCTGTGTACAAATTTAAACTTTAAATATTGATAATAATAATGGAATGTGCGAATTTAAATTTCAAATATCGGTGATAATTAAATATATAAGATTTAATCCTTTACCACAAAAGTATCACTAACCTCCAACGCCCATGAGTTGCTGTTAGACAAATGCTGGCCGAAAGCTGCTATACCCGGTGGTTAAAAGCGCCGTGAATGCTTCAGTAATTGAAGCAAAGCCATTCTCAAACTGCAGGAGCTAGGTAAAACGTTAGCAGTGTTGAAAATTAAATCAGGACAGCAACTTTGCTTCCAAGATTAAATTTTTGGGTAAAACTGTCAATTAAGAGCTAAAGAAACACAATTAATACGAGAATAGCAAACAGCAATCGTGCCTGAATCAAAACTATCAGCCCTTCAAAATTAATCGTCGTGACGTAATAAAGCACGAACGGTACCTTTTTAGAAGCAAGTCGCTTCGTCGAGGTGCAGGAAAATAATGCAAGCGCATTCGGCCAACTAACGAAGACAGCTGGACGCTGCGACCTCGCGATAAGCGCGCGGAAGTTTTTGGGTTTCCCAGATATTGGTACGAATTGAGCGAACTGGTAGATTGAAATAATTCGAAATACGAGCTGATTATTATGCAAAGACAATATATAGGCTGGTCCTGAAATAATTGGTATGTGGAGAAAACATTCGAGCGAAGCCGAAAAATGGTTTCACAATAAGTCACCGATACTTGGAATTTACATCACTACAACTACTTAAACTGAACCGTCCTGCCTAGCTTGGTGTATTTTCTTCCATTCTTAATGTATTCACCGAGGGTTACCACAATAATTGTGTCGATTGGCTGTCATATTATTTCAGGATGTGTTTCATAACCTGGTGATCATTGTCATACTTGTTGCAATGTTGAGGGTCGGCACATCCATATCGTATATTATACCATCACCGATCAGACTTGCTTCGGCCACGATCGGACTTGCCACTTTCAGCGCCATATAACCACAATGGAGCAACCTTTACTGCTACACTGCTACGGTATGCTGTATAATTGTAAAGAACGACTATGGGCTGAAAAATGTGTCTAGGATGGGTGGTGCTGAGGGGAAACTGAGATAACATTCGAAGGTAGTAGAAGAAGAAAGAATAATGGTAATCAAAAACTCCTTGAGATTGAACAGTCAAAAACGATTTCTTCCCCTCTCGTCCAATGACGGGCAGGTTTCGTGTAGTTTATACATAAGGTCGTTTATTCTTTCTTGTACAATTCTGGTGTGATCTTGTGTGTCCCATTTTCTCCTGGGTAAGTTAAAGTCCTACCTCTGATGTTGCAGCTATGTTTTTATTAAGTGCCTATAAGTATACATTTCCAGCGATAATTAGCGTTGTCTTGGAGTATTCGATGTTTTGGAGTTATTGCGCTGATGTTTTGGAGTTATTGCGCTAATGTTCATAGTGATTGGTGCTAGTTTAGTCGTAAGAGATCTGGTGTAATGTGTGTAATGTGATCCACATATGAATGAACAGATGACACATTTTTCTATTATAACTGAATTATAGACGATGTGTTAAGTATGAGTGTAATATAGAGAACAACATGATATTATGTTCAGCCAATAGTAAAGCTAATTCTTGACAAAGCAATAATACCAAAAGGAATTAGTGTCGACGTACAAATGCCAAAAGATTTAAAAGATACTCAGTTAGCCCAAATCAAGTGCATTAGATGTCACGATTCAAGAACTCTTTATATAAAATATTGATTCTTGGTACGTATTTCTAGTCTTGTTTTGACATAAACTACACCTTTTCTCAAATTTGAACGATTCGCTCTCTTTTTAAAGCTATTGGGGTCTAATTAAAGATAGAATACAATTTCACAGACCGGCCAATACACGTGAAACCAAGCTTTCAGACGTTCAACACAGAGCAACACTCAAGGAGTTGAATATAATTATAGTTTTCCCTGTAGTGGAAAATACCGTTGCATACCATAAAAAGCTGCAGATTTTCTAGAACTAGCCGAAATAGATTTGTGTTATAAGAAAGAAAATATTTCTTGTTACGGTCAGAGTGCGTCTCTATAACTTTTGCACAGTCTATTTAATTTGGGGGTTTATAGCACATAATTTGAACTTTGCGGTTTCCTCTCCCGGTTGCATGTTATTTTATTCGGTGCCTGGAAGCTATAATGGCTTGGCTTGTTTCCGCGTTCTTTCCTTTTTGTGCAATGGTGGCAAGCAGTTAGCGTCCCTTAAATTGTCCAAAGTTTTTGCGGACATGTGGTTTTCGGTTGATAGAATTTGCCCTCGCTGATGGTGGCGGTTTATTGCAGCTCTGGCAGTTTATTGAAAAAGTTCTTCTCACGTTAATTCTTGTCAGATTTTCTGGGAGTGCACTGGTGATCCATTTTGGACGTGGCCCAATTATCAGGCGTAAGTCGATTGAAGCTTCTTTCGTACTGCATTTGAAACTTTCTTGATTCTATTTTAAGCATTCCTTAGCCGCGGGGTTGGACCCCCATTTAACACCGTTCGCTGTTCACTGGAGGTTTTGCAGTTCCACATGAGGCCAATGACCTTCACCCTCTGCGGACCTGAAGGCATAATCCGCACCAAACTTTCTGTGTGCTATTGGGCTTAATCTCCGATGTTATGTGCCGGCCCTACGTAAGCATTCAAGTGCGCCTGTGGGCTCAACAAAAGGAAGTTGCTTAATATATATGGGTTTCCTTCTTGTATTTAACACTACCTTAATGTTGTGTACAGTCATATCTGCTTTGCTGCAGTTCCTTTCAGAATCCCGTGGATTTTATTTTGGCCTTTCGCTGTCATTTACGATTCGCCGGATAAATTAATGCACTTAAAGATTTTCATCCTCTGAGCCTAATTTAGTCTCCGTTGCATTTTTAAAGTGTTGTTGCCTGTATTTTATGTAGTTTATAGTTGTACATTTAAACTGCTGTAATTGATAACTTACTCACAATCGACTTTATAGGTTTTGAGGTACACCTTATTTTTGCATATATTTATGACCTTATTTTTGAATATTCGCATGTATGTTGTACTGGCCTGTGTGTAATTTAATATGTGACTATTATACTGTGATATGAGTACAATGTCTTATTCATTGTTACTGCTATCTTAGTTCGTGTACTTTCTTTCAGATTATTGTACTACTTTGAATTTACGAATTCTCTGTGTTGCCTGGATGCATTTGTCGTTAGTTAAAAGATTTTTTGGAGTCCGTTTTGGCTTTTTAATTAACGTTTAATACTTAAAGAACTTCACACCCTATCCACTGAGGTAGCTCGGCCGGCAATTATATGAATGTAGTCATTTAGAGAGATTTAGCCGACGGATTAATTAAGGTATCGCTATAATAATAGTCTTATTTTAATCTAGAATATCTTTTAACGCCCATAGCAACGACCAAATGCTAACTGCCAAAAATGTCTATATATCTCATGGAGTGTCTCTTCATTGGACTCATGACATCACTGCATTAAAACTAAAGATGCTAAAAAACTGCACAAAATTTTATTGCTGTAAACACACATTAATTAACCATGTAAACACAACAACATTTATTGGGCAATTAAAAGCAGGAACCCGAGATAATTTGTGGCTTGCAAACAATATGGTTTAAAATCTGAGTTTCCGAACATGTTTTTATGACGCCTCGCCCGTTTCCATATTTTTAGCTTATTTTGCTTATAGCGGTAGGTCATATTAAGTAATAATTTTGGCGTTCGAAGACGGGGTCGTAAATAAAAAGCTTGCACGAGATGGTGGATGGTGTCAAGTTACTACTTAACAGGCGCTGGGAACAATAACCGCAATTAATTAATTTGTTTAATAAAATTTCCCTCTAGTTTAGTAGCCAATTGAGTCATTTCCTGTGCCGCGCAATAAATTTGCTTTATTAGAAAAAGATGAATGTGCAAAGGAGTGGTTATGAAAATATGCATGCAATTAAATTTTAATTGAAAGTGGAGGTAGTCTAAGAAATAAAAAGAAGACTGTTACTGTAGTGGTCTAAAGTTTGGATATTATTATTCATAAAACATTTATTTGCACTTATTCTGTAACAGAGAGACTATGGAAAATCAGAAACTGTAAAATTTACCTTATCTATAATTTCATTTAGATATAGCCATATTTCTCTTCAAGGCAAACATCTTATTACTGAAATTAAAGGCATCGATAAATGAAACTTCTTTTTCAATATTAGGTGTGTTCCAGGTTCTTATTAAATGGTCAGTAGACGACCAAGTAATTCTAAAGTTACACTCGTTGACATATACATATTAAATATCGAGTGATCAAATAAGTTTCACCTCTAGCGTGCTGTAGCTCCATGATGTTTATATGGAGCCACAGCACACTAGAGGTGAAATTTGTTTCATCACTCGATATGTACTTATAGTTACCAAATAAATAAAGTCGACATGCTAATTTTGAAATTGCTATAAAAAGTATTTTAAATTATACATAGATCTATTTCTGTACTGTAGAGTTTAATAACAGGCCATAAAATTTAATTCATTGCCAAACGCTCTTTTATAATTTTCTTGCTCCACTATCTGCATAGCACCAGTAGATCTCCTTAAATGTTTTTATATTGCCTTGCAATAATGTACGAATTTGACGAGTGTGAGAAAAAAAGACCTACACTAAAGGCTTTGTTTTATTATCTTCTTACTCCAGTACCTGCATGGTATCAACAACTCGTCTCCGTCAGTAGATTACATTGCAAGTATGTATCTATTTAATGAGAAGCATGACGAGAAACAGAGTCAATACGCCGGAGCTCCTGTTTTATTATTTTCTCACTGCTGTAGCTGTATGGCTTCGGCCACTTATCTCCGCAGTTGGTTTTGTATTGCACTGACATAGAAATCATATATCTGTTTGAAGTGTATGAAGAGCAACAGAGTCAGTACGCCAGATACACTCTTTTATTATCTTATTTCGGTAGCTGCATGGCATCAGTGCTTTTACCTTCCCCTGCGGTTTTGTATTGCATTGCAAGAGTGTGTGAATTTCAAAGGTATGAAGAGCCACAAAGTCACTACTCCAGAGATATTATTTCATTGTCTCTTTACTCTAATAGCTGCATGGCATTGTATTACAATTATATATAACTTTGGGGAATATGAAGAGCAACCGGGTCAGTACACCAGAGACAGTGTTCTATTATCTTCTTCCTTCAGTAGCTGCATAGTAGCAACAGCCTGTCTCAGTGAGTGTATTGCATTGTAATAATGCATGAGTTTGACGAGGAGTATCATCTTCTTGCTCTACTATCCGTATAGTATTGCCAGTTTGTCTTCGAAAGTATTTTTCTATTGCCATTACAATTATGTGAGTTTGAGGAGTTGTTACCTTACTCTGACAGCTAATTAAGAAGAATAACAAAGACAGCCGACTTCTCAGCCGGAGCTGGTCGTGGGAAAGACTTTCATATAATAACCATAAAAACATACGGACGCCAAGTAGCAAATAACCCAGGCACTTTGTTAAACGAAAAAAGTACACATCGAAAATGCGCTACTAAACCAATCCCAAAAAAAGAGAGAGGGCAAGGGCACGTAAATAAAATTCTAATGCATAAGTAAGGGACAGTATAATTACCTCTTGAAATAAGTAATCGGTAGTACATATACAAATGCAGTAATATCAGATCATATAAATAAGTAAGGGACTGCTTAAAACCCGCAACGAAATTTTAAGGTAGACCTATTAAAGTAAGTAACAGTTACACATATTATACAAATTGACAGTGGCTGAAGCAATTCGCATTACCGAAATGTTACTCGATACTCTATAATGAAATCACTATATTATAAAATAGCAGGTAAAAACGCATACAAATAGCGTTACTTACTAAAAGTAAAATTTTGGGTTCGGATTAAATTTGACCAAAAACTCATAAATGCAAGAACATTTTCATGGTTAAATTATATTATAATTCACAGCTTGCTTTCTTCGATCGCCGGCGTAAAAATTTTAGAAGTCTGGTTGTTTTTGGCATGCGACTTGCACCAATTGATTTAGAGGGTATTTGACTTCCGATCTTCCCGAAGAAAGTTAACTCAAGGGATATCCAGGCCACTCGTTTGCACCCGGTGCATCGGCTCACAAACAACGTATCCACTGTCTCAGTGTTACGTTTCGCTCTTGATTAAGCGCTACTGAATTTTAATTTCAAATTAAAAGCGCTTAATCTTCGCGTTTTTGGCGTTACGAAAATGTACAGTACGCTCGAATATGCAGGACAGCCACAATGCGCCAGCGGAACAAAGAAGTGTTCACAGCGCATCCCTTCCATCAAACGCTGCGATGCCCGGCCTAGCGACTGCAACATATACAATAAAATTTCTCGTCGACGAGAGCACGAGAAGATTCCCGTAAACCGTCCTGGACTTTCAGCCGATTTCCGCGGCTGCTCGCCGGCCAGACACCAGAAAACCTCGAGTAAATCTCAAAACAGTTCCTCCAGGTACCCCGCTTAAATTCAAATTATCATATGACTGGGAAACGGAATATGCTGGTTTGAATTATTTAATTTCCTTGGGAGGCAAATAAATGTTCAAATTTAATCAGTTTATGACTGAAAAATCGGAATAATCTGACTTGGATAATTTACATTTCTCGAGGCACATCCTGACTGTTGAGATTCAATTAATTTATGGCTGGTTATCGGAATAAATTAATTGGATTCATTTACCATTTTGGCGGCCCCTAGAAACTCGTGAAATTCAATTGGCGAATGGCTGGACTTTGGCTATTTTAAATTATTTCACGTTAACAAAACCTGCTTAAATGTCACTCACACCCGAATATTGAAGTGCGATAGTTCAAATTCGTTCAAAGCGCTAAAGTTCATATAAACTCTTAAGTAAACTTACGTACATCTGAGTACGATATTGTCAAAGCTTTCTGAGTTTGGATTTTTGAACCCCAAAACTCGTCAAAATAAACGGTTTCCTCAATTGTAAGAAAACAACGTACTTACCCTGTGGGAATCTATTTGGCCTTCTTGGAGCATAACCTTGACACACGCTCGACATCGGATAAAACCGCACACGAATTCGACCCTGCACTGGGTCAAATTGTCACCCGAGTTTATCGCAAGGACACCCACGTGTACAGAAAACCCGCGTATGGTAACGAGATCCTAGCCGCAATCAATTCCTTTTTAATTAAAACAAAACTAAAATTATCCCGCTTATTTACAATAGTTCCAGCTGTTATTAATTTGTTTATCGTGTGTCAGTTCTGCCAACACTCGGTCGAATTCACCGTTCGTTCCAACGACCGCACATAGCGAGGATTCCGGCCATACGCCCATACAACTGAAGTTGTCTATCTCGCCAGGACCAACTCCAGGCTTTGCGTCAAAAATAATAAATTAGTGTACATAATTATGCATATGATTTATTTTATTATTTTACCAGTTGTGCAGTGTTGAATAAATTTATTTTTCGTTAATTGTTGTTCTTTAAACCAGTCAAGGTATAGATAAATCGAACCTAGGTCCCAATCAGAAGCTACCATTTATAAGGGCACAATTAATCAATGCTACAGATTAAATAAATATAACCAGGTAGCATTGCATCAGTAGCAGAGGAACAGTGAAACTTCAGGCGCGAGAAGTTCAGAGTGCGCGTTTTGCCATCCCATTCTACAATCCTCTGTACTTTGTTGCACTCAGAGAAACGACGATTTTAAATACGCAACGGCTTCTACAAGTTTGGACAACGCAGCAAATTCCGAGAAGCCAAACGTCCGCTCAAATGGCACGGGGAGATTGAAAAAACTACTAATGCAGTTGGAATTTTCCCAGACGTTGCTGAGGCGCAGTGGCAGGCTAATTGGGCTACAAAATGTTGAAACAATCATACGTGTCGCCGCTGTGCGGTTAAGAGTTCAATTCTTTTAATACGATATGAACGCGCGAGATTTCATTCTCGAGTTATTTGAAGGTGTACAGGGACATACCTAGCCCAAGATGTTCAGAAAAACATTCGCTTAAAATGGGAACAAATAATCTAACATAGTATGAAAAGAAACAGAGTCACTACGCCAACGATACTGATTCATTATCTTCTTTCTTCAGTGGCGTCAATAGCTTTTCTTCGTAAATGTGTTTGTATTGTATTAAAAATTATTATTATGAAGATAATAAAACAATGTCTCTGGTGTACTGACTCGGTTGCTTTTCATATCTCTCAAATATGAAAATCTTTGTACTTCAGTGGCCATGCGTGTATTGTATTGTAATCATGTAGAAGTTTGATAAAGAGTACGAAGAGAAAGAGAGTCAATACGCGAGAGACACTGTTTACCGTCTTCTTACCTCAGTAACTGCATGACATCAACACCTTGTCTCCAGGAGTGTATTGAATTGCAATCATGTATGACTTTCAGCAGTATGAAGACAAACAGAGTTACTATCCAAGATATACTGTTTTATTAAAGTCTACACATTACCCTTTTTCTGTAACGTAGTGATTTTCTACCTTTATTTTACTATAAGGAACTGGACGAAACAAGGGATCTGCAGTTTTTGGTCAGGTCAGCTTTAAATTGTAATGCAACATGAAACGGGTCAATTCGTGTCACCTGTATTTATTCAAATTATATCTCTCCATTATATGATAATCAGCAATGATGCCTGACAGTAAGTGCTCTTGTATTTATGCACGTAGTTTAGTGAGTGATATTTAATGTATGAGCAGTCAATGACTATAAGTGCGGTGTGCTACGAGTGCGTGAAACAATGCGCCAACAATGCAGTTTTAGCGCGGGAATAACCGGTCAGTATGGAAAGCACCGCCGGAGGCCTGCAAGAAGGCCATTCGCGACTAAGTGGTTGAATAGCGCAGATCAAGAGATGCGCACCCAGATTGTTAACAAGTGCGGGTCGTCGCGAGTTTGCCGATCGAACTCGCGAATTGTCAGCAACACGAAGCGGGCTAATAACAACCCTAAACAGCGCAGCATATATTGTGTGGTAGCCGGCATTATTCGCCGTCGGCTCATAGTGCCTCTGAAAGAGACGCCTGCACCCAAAAGCAGCCAAATCCTGCCGCAGTTGCAGCCTTGTCAGAATACAGCTATCGTTGCGACATCATAGGAAAAGCACCTGCCTTAGTATACAGCTATAACACTTGGGAGCCATCAAAAGCCAGCACGGGGAATTACCTGCTGATCGAGCGTCGCAGTTACGTCATCCCAACGTGCACGCACTATCTTCGAAGGCCGGTTACGAGCCTGTTCAAGAAGGGACACCGTCGCGATGAGTTTACTAGTGCACGCAATTAATGAACTTCTACGTATCTGTTTGAACCATTTTCATATATGTAGCGTGTTAGCGCTGTATTTTGCATGTACTTATATGTATTTCCCTGTGTGTGTATTGGTTTGCAGATTATATGTCTTCATTGTAAACTGTTTAGCTTCTTATGGTTATTCATATTTGCATTGGTGAGTACAACATTTCAGGTGTCCACGAGCTGGCCTTAACCAATATTTGTTGGCCTCAAATAACATTAGCTTTGCGTTAGTCACTCTGCGAATATAAAAAAGAGTCTCATAAGCATACCGACTGAATCAGCTAGCGAACCCAGAGCAAAGTAAAGTAATAATTCAGTAAGTGTAGGTAGGTAAAAGAGGGGCAGTGTTACAAACATACCGTATGAATGATGAGTTTAATTTAATATTAATATCCAGATGTCCAATGGGTATCATGTGTTAACAGTTGTATGTTTTAACTGGTGGGGTTGTAATAGGCAACCAGCGTGGTTGTTTACATAAAGTAGAAAAAATAACTTGAATTTATAATCGAAGCTAGATAATCACGTTAAAGGTTAAATTCCCATTAATTGTGAAGAATAATAATTGAAAATTTGATACGTAATAGCAATATAGTATTCTTTACGATCAAATTTGGCTGTGGGTCACAAGTATTATTCAAAATAGAATTCAAGATTGTTTGAAGCCATTTAAGGTGGTATTTTACTTCGAAACCAGTAAAAAATTGCAAGTGAGTGTTTGTGGTATGCTGTTGAACTGTCTGTCTATATAATAAGGGGGTCAAAGAGCTGCAACGAGTTTTTATTTGGTCGTGAACAACCAAGGAGGTGTTTACTGACTAGCATCCAGTAGAAGCTGGCATAACACTCAACTGATAACTGATAAACTGACTAACCGAGGTATTAAAAAACTAGAATCACATGACATAATTCAAAGTGTCAAATTGAGTTATGAGATACGTCAATTTTGATTTATTTCGTTAAGAAGTAAGATAAGTACTTAAGGAGCTATACCTGATACTGCTTCTTGTTAATAATAAAAGGATATATTTGACTTAATATTATTTGTAATAACACCCCGCGAGAGAGTGGTATATTACAAAATATAGCTTGTTTTATGATGCTGTCAATGGTACATTTGTCCAAAATTACAGTAAAATAACGCGGAATAACGAGCAAGTCCAAAATCTAAACCATACAGACTTCTTCCAAGAAGAGAAACGTCGGCTTAACATAGGTCAAGAATATCTTGGCATGAATAATGTGCTATTTAGAGCATTCCTTGCATTAAAGGTTAGGTATATGTCAAACTCAAACTCCGATGTCTACTACCTGTGATCTAAATGTAATTTTCCCGCTGCTGATCATGTAAGTCAGTGATACAGCCTTAGTAACAAAAGGTGTAAGTCGGCGATTATATTTGTTTGCTGCTTTCTCTTGACAACGGAACTTAATATTACTATTAAGTTCCTAGAATAATAAAATTGGCAAGGCAAGATGCAGACTTAGACGTTTTGCTTATAATTGCAAGTGTTTATGTGACATGTGACACTCACAGGTGATACGACTCATGAAAATTAATTCTGGTGACAGGTGACAAATCAAACGATTTTTTCAAAAATTTAGGAAAATTTGGATAAGTAGCGGGAAAAATATGATAAGATAACTCGGAATGTATCGCCTATTAACATTTTCGGCAGGCAACAAGCCGCGGCTTTGCCTTGGCTTGTACTTGCCTACCTCAAATGTTAATAGGCCCTTACATTCCTTGTTACTTAAATAGCTATTTTCTGAATTTCACATTAATATAAGGCATGCGTTTCCAACGCTATGTTTTGTTATTTTTGACGTCACAGAAAAAGAGTAATGTGTAGACTTTACCTTTTTATCCCAGTCGGTGCATGGCATTAACTCCTTGCATCCGTGAACGTTCTTCTATTGCATTGCAACAATGTACGAGTTTGATGAGGACTATGAAGAGAAATAGATTCAGTACGCTTTTGCGTTTTGGTTGCAGTCTGCACAAAAGTTATATAGTTCCATGAGATATTCTACATAATTTTGGTTGGACGCAATTGATTGAGCGGTTACGACAAAAATTCTAAATTTGTAAAAATGTTCGAGGTTGAAACTAATTTTACGGTAGGTAGTGCTCAAGTAATTTCGTATTAAACGTGTGAAAGTTCAAGAGATGTAAATGCAAGTTCATTCAAAACCATTTTATGGACTTTATTAACCATATCTGGTGCGTTATCAATTTTTGGCAGCCTACTATAAGAATCATCTTCCAAGCTCTTTTTGTCGCATTTAAATTCATATCACTCATAATTTTTTTTTCGCGGATACTTGATGCCAGCACCTTGTGCAGGGTTTTTCATTTTATAAAATTTCAGTCACTCAAATGTAAATAAACTCTTGAACAGATTCAAAGGAAACTGTGTCGATTGCTTGCGGAAACGGAAACGGACACAATGACTGCCTACCACAACAGCATAAACATTAAGCTGTGACGCCCCTGGCTTTATGGACCTTTTCTAATAACATTCCGTGCTTCTGCCTGAAATTTTCCTCGTGCTCTCATCCCATTTCAGTTGTACCCCGAAGCTATTTCAGTAATTCTGGGGAAACTCGTGAATAAAATAGGAAAAACGTCCGACCATCGCCCGAACGTGCATGCAAGCGTCCGTGCTTACTTCGAATATTTACAAGTTCCAGCCACAAAATATATCCGAATGCTGACCGCCCTTTCACCTTGGGGCATTACTCGTATCCTTTCCTTTGTGAACATTTAGATTACTCGTTTTAAATTTGAGTATATATAAAATAGCTCTTGGTATTTTCCAGATTATTACTAGTGAGGGCTGGTTTTTAATCATATAATTTTGGTAGATTTTTACAAGCAGGATAGGATATGAATGGATGATAAAATAACCAGTCATTTTGTTTATGCTATTGTTATATTCAAATATACTACTCAGTATTTCTGCAATTAGTAGACCCAGCACAACTCCAGTTTTCATTCCTCATAAGCTAAACCGCTTTGTGTAGAACATACAGAGTAATTCAAAAGTAACTACACCTAGTTGCTTTTGATTTTTTTGAACTAGTTAGACCTTAAGAATACTTAAGTATTGACAGCTTTGGCTGATATTGCGGCACATAAAAATGTACATGCGTTTTGTTCGATCAAATACGACAGGATATCATGCATTACTAATAAATAGATAACTAATATTTTTGCGATCAGTTTTTCTTTCTCAGTTATCAGTCTCCATAAGCTTCGCACTGAAATGTAATTCCCCCCAGATATCTCCTTCTCTAGAATTTTTGGGTAGATACTGACTATGGGGAATCATTAATGCATATGAAGAAAATGTCGTCTCTGAAAATAATCAAAATGATACGGTACACAGTCTGGTACTACCGTCATTCTAAAGTTTCAAAGAACATCTTAATTTTTTATGAAAATCGGTCTGTAACTTTTTTAAATGTTAGGGGTCGATTTAGCCCTTCCAACTCAATAATTCGCTCCAAATTTGCTACAACGCAGAAAGTAAAAAATATTTAATAAAATAGGAGCTGCCATTGAAATTAAGCATCGCCGGTGTGTTGTTTTAGCCGTCGATGCTGAATTTTCATTCCATATTTTTATATTAAGGTTTGATGGAATATTTTCCGCTTTTCTGTTTTGTACAAAAATAAGATAATAATGAATGGGATAGACTAAAAATACCCCGAAAACTTTTCTATTTACACTTTGCTCTAGAATTACTAGGAAAGCCAATATTTTAGCATTAAAAATTTAACATGAGATTTCATATGTTACATAGTCCGCGTATACGTATGGTATACTATATTAATACCATTTCAATAATTTCAAATATTATTTTACAAAATATTATATAAATGTGCTAGTTTAATTTTTGCAAATTGTATGAATAGCATTGACTTTCAGTTTAAAACGGTATTCAAAATAGTATTAGCTTTAATTGAAACATAAAATATAATCAGAGCAGGCTTAGAAATAATGAATAACAAGGTAAGATGAATGAAAAAAAAATGAAGAGCGAAGCGAAACCAAGCTGTGAGTTGTGTTATTTTGGCTTGCCCACAAATAATCTATTTAAAAGCGAATAAATACCCATTTTTCCCAATTCAGTGTTTTATAATTAGTGCAGTGTCTTTTGGGTAGTCTATAAAAGGGTTGCTTTGATTCGTTGCATCCCTACGAGAATATAAAAAAAGCGTTTGAATTGTACGTCGACTGGTAGTTGGTGTTCCTGTGTCAGTTTTTGGAACTGTTGGGAGGTTAGCATAGTCCTAGAAGCGGGAAGGAGGCAGCGACATTCGTTCTAAGCAGTGCGGAGCTCTAGGACTGGATCAAATACAGAATTGTAAGCAGTTTTAGAGTGGTGCAAGTTGCAGGCGACGTTCGAAGAGGTATCTGGACTATCTGGATTGATACAGCAGGCCTACGGAGTGAAAGAGCAGCCCCTGTCCGTCGTGGGACTTGCTGTGGGGTCGCCGGGTGTTCTATTTTGCATCAGGGAAGCCAAATAAGGTTAGAAATTTATCCTAAAAATAGAATTTGGTGAAATTTTTCAAGTGGCATTGGTTTTTGCACATTTCCGGAAAAAGAGCTTGGTGAGTGTTCTGTTGTGGCGTCTATTTATTTACGTTTGTTAAATCACTTAGACAACGCACTCTTACGTAATCACTGACATAATTATAATTATTGATATGAAGCCAACTTGTTTTGATAAATTGTGAGGTTGGAGCGCGATGTTTGTAAAGTTGATCCCACCAGTTGAAGTATTTAATTTTGTAGCGGCCCCATTAGATAAACAATTGGTAGCTAAAGCGATTACTTTTAAAAATCATAAAAACCACGATAATTATCTTAATAGCAAATGTATTGCCTATAATTATGCATTCAATCATATTTGCTAGGATGTAGGAAACCCAACTCTTTGAGATAATAGAGTCATTTATTTAAATAAAATATAATAATAATAATATCAAATAATACACACATCATAACAATATATTACATACATAGACAGAAATCAATTTTCGTCCAGCCGTTGCGAAAACCCTCGCTTCCTTCGGGCAATAATAGTCTGATCAGGGATTATTAATTAAATTATGATGCCCATATGCACGGTATACTGTATCTCAGGGTGTTCTTGCTTTAAAACATGATATCAAAGGTGAGGTTATATTTCAAGTTGTGGTAAAGTAGTTCAAGTAGGGTGGGTTTGTAGGTTGTTACATTATCAGTGCAAATGTCACTGCAGTATCAAGTATTGTTTAAGCTTCGCTTAAAATATCTATTTTATTATTTACGAAATACAGTATGCACCACAAGTAGCTAAGTTTTGTGGTACCATTTATTGCTGTTTAGCGGTCTAATAAAAACAGTGTACGTTATGATGCATCACTATTACTATAAGTGATGTTCCTAGATCGTGCTGAATTGACAATACAGAATCGCACTGTTATGTTTACAATCGTGCAGCGCCGGATTAAAGGCAAATGTAACTAGAATCAGGGCAAGTACACAAATTTTATATTTCTCGCGGAATGAAATAACGCAAAAATTTTAATATTTGCCTCTTTATTGAAATACCAAAATATTGGAGAAAACAAAATTATATAACTATAAAACATAAACTTGTGGTAGTTATTTTCAAACCAAACCATTAAAAAACTCAGGCGATGCTAGTTTACGTTAGCGGTTGTTCCAGTTGGATGAAAATCCACGTCGATGTATATTTCGTACATTTATCACAAAATGTTTAAAGTCGGTAGTAAACTAAGTAGATGGTAGTTCCAGTCAGCGGTAAATCCACACTATGACAACTTTTCATTTTGTGATTTTCTTAGGCAAATAAAAATGTTTTTCTAGCTTCCCCAATTTTTTCTAACTTGTATTTACATCACTATAATGTTAGCAAGCCATTCCAAATTTTACAGTTTTTAAAATTTTTGAGCCAAAAATTTAATCTATGTTAACTTATGATAATTTTCAATAACTTTATATTTGTGATATGAGGTACATAAGCAGTCTCGCTCAAGCGTAATGATTATGCCCGCTCATTATTCCTTATGATTATGGAGTGTTTTTTTTAAAGCTTTTCAATTTAATTACATATTCAAACTGGAAAATAAAACGTTGCATGTACCACAGACACTACATAATGTTTATAGCCCGCGGGCTGAAACGTCTTCCTAATTCCATTGGTGCATAAATAACCATTATCAACCTGTTTAACTGAAACTATTGTGGATTCTCTCGAATACAGAAAAACTCTCTTAACCCTTAAGATTCTCTAGAATTGGGAACACTGGTGGCACTCCACATCGGTGGTAGTCTGCTCTCACCGTCTATTGGGATTTTCGAATTACCCACAAGCCATAGGATAATTTTTTACGCGATTGTCGTTTTTTATCCAAAATCTGCTGCCTCTATGAAATTTGCGCTAGAAGCAATCGCTTCTTCTGCTTCATTAATAATACGGCTTTGACCGTAAACATAGTTTAGCTGTAATGTGTTTTTTAAAATTTATTCAACATATGAGGCTACTAACGACATCCTGTCTGCTCCCCCATAATTATATTAGCGGGATCTGTGAATGCGGGCCCTAATTTGAAGATTTCGCTTAGCGCATGTCACACTTATTTAAGTTTTTCCACTAGCTAACAGAGGCCGCTTTAGGTCTCATTTTGAAATTTGTCGCTTATCAATGACGTCAAGTCTTTAATGAATCTTTGCCGTCGCTTCCACTACAATTCGATACGTATTGGCGTTTGTAACACGGCCTTTTACCTAGGCCTACACCTACTGAATTATTACGTTACAATGCACTGGTTCTCTAGCTTATCCAGTCGGTGAGCTATGAGGCTCTATTCACATCATCGGTGCGGCTAAGGGTAAACTAATATTGTTGAGGTCAGCCCGTTGACACCTGAAATGTACTTACAAATGCAAACACCAATGGTAATACAAACCCAACAGTTTACAGGAATACATATAATCTGTAAGCAAACATAGACACACAAAAAATATACATAAGAACAGTACAGTACATAAAGCAGTTATGCACTGCACATGAGAAAATGCCTTAAATGGATCCTAAATAGCTTGAACGCAAAGTTTTAGGATGCTTCGCTATTTGAAGTCCCTGGACGCCAAATCAACAAATGACGTAATGCCTGCCGGCACTGCCCGTTATCTGGCAGCGAGTCCTTTGCTCATAGTTGCGCAATGGTTCGTTAAAACAATTATGAACAATGTTGTAATTGTTTTCTAATTCCGTAGCGCGGTTTCAAGCAGGACTAACCTGGTTTTACTCCGTCACATAAGGACGCCAGGGAACCGCTGTTTGCTGGACGAAATTGCTGCTCCAAGCGCTGTCGTCTTGGACACCGTTGGCGCCTCCAAGGTGTTATTCACTTTTTGGCTTGCACCTCGCCTAGAGCTGCATGTACCCCGTGATGGGCACACGCAAGACTTCACTTGGTCAATTTGGGATCGAATAAATCGATCCGCGCTATTCACTTACTAGGGTGTGAATTACTTCACTTGCGGGACACAGCATCGTTTAAAACCCCCTGATCCTTGTTCCCCGAATTACATTGCATTGTTAGCACATTATCTCACGTGGCACTAACGCGTTCACACTCGGAAACTTATAGCCTGCGGTCACTTACATAGCAATTCGCACTTATAGTGCGGTTCTAATTGAATAGGACATAATAACACATTCTGTCAGGCTTGATTACTAATTGAGTCGATAATAAAAAGGTATAAAATAGGTAAATACAGGTGGCACAAATTGGCCCGTTTCACGTTCTATTGTCGACTAATCAAGAACATTTCCCAAACAATTTTATCAGCCAAATGGTCGTGCGTGCCGAAAAACGCCAAAGTAAGATAGGTAGATACGTGTAATTTCCTTTCGCTGGTGGGAGGCGCAACTGTCTGGGGTTTACCCGCGAATGGGATTCATTCAGTTTAAGTAGATATAAGAACTCAGAAATATTGTATGCGTGCGGGGCTCCGCGGCGTTCAAGCCTTTGAAAGCATGCGAAGTTAGAATCAGCTGTGAGGTTAATTGGTAGTTTGAACTCGGAAGTTGACTTCGCAGCAGCTATTAAACGTGTTAAGGCGTTGATTTTTCAATCGTCTCCCCAAATTGCCCTACTTTAAAATGTGAACCCATGTGTCTTTTCGATGTGCCGTGAGCTAAGGCTTTTAAGATAATTTGAATGCCAAGTGCAGTGGTTTTGTGTTTTAGCATGCCGTTTTCCCCTAAATTAACCTTCTTTGGGGCGATCCGAGGTTTGTGCACTTTGGGGAACTTTGTACCAGTTGCTGACCAAGTTGTGAATAGACGTTCCAGTGTGTTGAGATGTTATGTAGAAGTTATACTGCATGGGAACTGGTGTTTTGTTGTTTTATCGTACCTGGCAGCTTGCCAGTTATTTTCGGACTAATTCCTGATCTTGTTGAACTTGGGAAAAATACTCTTGTTAATGAAAGAAAGCATATGTATGTTTTCTTGCCGTCGTTTAAGCGGATATAACCGATAGCTAGAAGTACACCCGGAGCGTTTGTTTAACCAACACCGTGTTTGCACTGTGTCTACAACGGTTTGCGGAAAGTTCGTTCCCCACATTTCGTTCCCCACATTTCGTACCCCACATTTCGTTCCCGGGAAATTTCGTCTCCCCACATCTCGTACCCGGAAACTTCGTTCACGAGCGAGCTCAATTTGTCTCCTACATTACCGGGTGTTGAAAAACGAGTGCAGGGATCGGAATGCAGTTAGAAAACTGAAAGATATTTTAATTTATTTATTTATTATAATAAACTTATAAGAACAGTATGTCCCCGGATTGTGTTTACAAGAGAGAATTAAATTTTATTTTTATTTTTACATAAAAATGTTATCGGAATTAAAATTCCTGCTTGGTTTGTAAAGAATTTTAAGAAAATTTTCAGTTTTTCAAAAACAAGTCGGCCTTGACAAAAACAATTTTCTTTTCAAGTAAACTACCCTTTTTGTTCATGATATGGCAAAATATTACTAAGAAAAATTGTTCAGAATGAGAAATTATGGTCGTATACAAGACCGTAATTTTTAATAAATAAAATTTATTTTGTTTTTATAAGTTTATTATAATAAATAAATTAATTAAAATATCTTTCATTATCTAACTGTATTCCGATCGCTGCACTCGTTTTTTAACACCCTGTAATCTAGGAGACAAATTAAGCTCGCACGGGAACGAAGTTTCCGGGTACGAGATGTGGGGAGACGAAATTTCCCGGGAACGAAATGTGGGGTACGAAATGTGGGGAACGAAATGTGGGGAACGAACTTTCCGTATCTCCCGTCTACAACGACCCAAAGCTGGAATGACGTCAACCATTTTTGCGTAAAGCATTCCCTATTAAGGCTACTATGTTTAAGCACAGGTATTCAGCTGCAACTTAGATAGTAAAGTGTTTATCAGAGTTCGGATATCTCAGTGTGTGTTTAAACTAAAAAACATTTATTGGATCAGTAACAAACGTTTGCTTAGCATCACTGCACGCTGCTATCCTTTTAATTCAATAAAATTTTGTTATATGTAGATGGGCCCATAATTATAAATAACAGCAATTAACAGCAATGAGATAACATGAACAACAAACTAGAATGCTTGAATAAGAAAAAGATGACCATACAAAAAAATATATTTTAGTAGGCATGTTTGGTTGACATCTGTCATCCTATAACATAAAATCGTTGCTCTCTTTCTTTCTTTGTATGTATGTTTGTTCGCTATCTCCTCCAAAATTACTGGACCGATTAAGTTGTACGATGGCTTAAAAGTTTGCTAATTTTTAGACTTAGATCGTAGGCCTGTTTTTATTTACAAAAAAAGTACGAAAAAGTTTTAATCTAATTAAATCGTCTAAGCAGCGGAGCGGAGCCTCTGTCGCCGTGGGCTACGGTGTGACAGCTGCTGTCGCCGTGTGCTATTAGCTCGAGTGAATACGTATGTTCATATATCATTATAGCGGCGCATTATTCAAACAACCCAGGATGGTCCAGGGGTAGAGTGTTCGCCTGTCACGCGCGCGACCCGGGTTCGATTCCCGGCCGGTGCATCCTTTTTTTTCATTTATATTAATGAATCTCTCTTAAATTAGCGAACCAAAGCGTAATTCGGGTAACTCACTAGTAATTAATATGAGCGTCAAGTCTACTCGAATATTTGCTACGGTGTTTATATCTTTCTTACTCATGCAATACGTGTTAATTTCTTGTTCATGTTATCTCATTGTCGTTATATGTATATAATTTTGGCCCCATCGGATATAGAATGTATGTGTATATGTATTTTTGTCGACGTTCACCGATGATTATTGTGCAAAATGAAGTTCGAGATGTTAAACTCGAGGTCTGATGTTTTTAGTTGTGCACTCGAAGTTTACTATTTTGAGTCGACCTGTCTTCCTGTTATTTACAAATGCCGTTTATCATTATTTAACATGCTTTTACAGAATTGTTCACTTGTTTTTTTTAAATTGTGTAGGTTATGTTAGGTATTGTGTTGTTATATTACATTTTAGATTGCCTGTTTAGCATTTTGAATCATTCTTAAATAGTTTCATAAACCTCACTTGTAATATTTTGGCTTTCTTTGAGTCCCAGTGTCAACTATAGCTAAGCGGTAAGGCGTGTTGTATTTAAAAGTTGTGTTTAACCTTTGAGTATTAAATTGTTAAAGAGATTGTAAAAGGAAAGTTGCACTTTAATATTGAGGCAATTTAGCATTTTGCTAAGTATGTATTTTAACTAGACCCAATCCTCTTTTGCCGTAAACGGAGTAGACTTATCGAGTTATGGGTTAAAGTGATTTCGCAGTGACGCCCTAGTATTTTCTTATTGTGACTATCCCGAAACAGGGGACTTTAATACAGTTGCCCCCAACGTAAACTGACCTGTAGTAAGTGCTGTAGTTGTCGTAACATAATGTATAAATACAGAATTCAATTTAGAATTAATAAAACAATACAGTCTTGTCAATAGCGGTGTTCACTTCTTTGCCAAGAAAGGTCATCTTACCTCAAATCATCAACAAATTTGCAATTATCAAATTTCCACTCCTTCAGTACCTCAGTACCTATCAAACTTACTAATTTGGTCCTCCCAGTCAGCAGAACTTAATAATATCTAAATTACTTACTAAAGTGATTTTAGACAAGTATCATGATATTTCTAGAGTGATGTAAATATTTATAATAGAATGTCAACTCAATGGTCTTAGCTCGACCGTTTTTTTTTCTATAAAAATATTTAAATTCGATTAAATAGGAGTTCTTGAATTTAACTATCGCGCAAAAGAAATGTCGGTCTCATATGTTGCTACTAACTAGCATTCATATCGAAATAACATAACGAATCTCATAAGTTTGTTTTCTTTGTGTTTCTGTGTGTGTGACAGTAGCAACTGGTTGTTCGCCTAGTGTTCTGCGTAGTAACATCGAAGTTGAGAACGCACAAACGAGAAATTTTGTATTTGTTTAAAAAGTTTTAGGAATATTAACCATGCTTGAACAAGCGTGCATTACAACGCAGCAGTGAAGAGATATCGAGTTACCAAATTGTATAAGCATTTTCTGTAACCCATAACACGTACAAGTAATCTTGTAAAATGGATAATTAAGACAAAGGCATGTAAATGGTTGATTTTTCCTTATTATCAAATAATATTCGCGCAAAGTACAAGATTAGATAATCGCAACTTTCTTATTCTCTATACTTTCTAGAACCTTATCATTACCTGTTTCTGAGACGTGTTGCTATAGAAACAGACTATACCGTTAAATCGAGTGATGTTTTGCAATAACACATCGAGGTGTTTAGTATAGATGGTACATCGATTGTATTTATTTATTCTTCTTTTACTATCCTTATTATACGCTTTGATTATTTTCACCAATTTCCGTTGTAGGCAGATTTTACGCTTTTGATGACTCGGCAGCTTTAGGGTAGCCTGAACATTTTCTAGTACATCCCACATACATTTTTAAGTACTTGGTAGAACTCTCCCTAAGATATAAAAATAAAGATTAGATTTTGTTTTCATCTGTTGTACATGGTCTTGCGTTGTTTCTTCTTTCCAATTTAACTTCAATTTGCTCTCTAGCACAGTAAAATTTCAATAAAATAAATACTTTCACTATATTTATGCCTAACGACTTCTTAGCTACGTTTATGTAACGAGGAAGGATATGCGGCATACCTTTTTCTTCTTCCAGTAGCCCTACAACCATATTTGTTGGGCGTCCTTGTTAACGCCGACTTTCCATCTCCCCAGGGCCTGCCTCTGTCTCTTCTACCTTACATTTCTCCCAAGTATATGCATCGAGGTACTCGATGGGTTTCCATCCTTTCCACACGGACTGCCCATTTCAGCCGGTGTATTTTCACAGTTCTCATTATGTCATGTTCTGCATAGATCTGATACAGTTCGTGATTGTACTGTATTATATACATGTTATCTTCCTGAATAGACCCGTATGTCCTTCTTGATATTCCATTCAAAGATAGGCAATACCTACATTTTCTATTTGATTCGTCAGCGTCTACGTTTCGAATACATAGATGACTGTTGGTCTGATAATAATTTTGTAAATAATTAGTTTAGTAGTTGTACGTCTTCCTCAAGATTTTAGGATGTCCCGCATAGCGTAATGTGCTCTTTCTCCTTTTAATAATCTTCTTCTTACTTCTGCTATTAATTAATTTGGTTCATTAACCTTACTGCCTAGGTATGTACATTTGCTGTCTACTTCGTGCTTCTGTCGGCTATTTCGACATTTTGTCCTGTCCTTATTGGTTTAATGGCCATGAGCTTTGATTTTGTAGGTGAGCGGATGGCCACTCAAGCAAATGCTCGACTCTCAGGCGGCCGGTCCGTGTTCAATTCCCGGCAACTCTAGCAGGATTTTAAAAATCGTAGGCTCATCGACTACCACGCTAACACCTGTGGTAGTCGTTAACCCGTGACAAGAGAACTCTTCCTTGATATCGACGAGCAAAGCTAGCCACCTACCCGTCTTATGAGTAAATAGGGCTCATAGAACCACAACTTTATAGAACTGAACAGGCCACTGACCTAATGTAAGAGAAAGAAAAAGAAAAGGGCTTCACTTATAGATAGTGTGAGGAAGGATAAAGGTTTTGGCCTTACCTGTTGGCGAAAGTTTTACTGGGTATTTTGCCAGCTGGTAAATATCGGCCTAATTGAGCTAACTCGCCGAGAAGGGTCGGGGTTCCAGCTACGCTGAATAGAATAAAAAAGGAGAGGGCGCCAGGTCCTCGACGTTGTCTAATCCTTGCGTCGGACCAGCACAAGGTAAGGATAAATCCAGCTAACCAAATAGAAGAAAGAAACCAACAACATCTAACAATATTTATTTAAACACTGTTACTATAGTGCAAACACTCAGAAAAAGTAATACTTATATGTATATATACATTAGGTGGGCGCGGCATAAGCGACATCAAAATACTTGTATATATAAAAAAAGAATAGCCGAGCAGGCACAGGTATAATCAAAAAGCTAAACTATGACCTAAAGGGGTTCCGCGAGCAATAAATACAAAAACAAAGATAATTAGAGCAGAACATTGCAAGCCTACAGCTGACGTCTAGCCCCGAGTGTCAGCTCGAAATGACTCTATTATATTCAAGATTTCTAGGGGGCGAAAACACCGGGATTTATATGGACATATAGGTTTCCTATTGTAAAGACAGAATTCTGCTTGTGAATAATTAAAATAAAACCAAACGGCTTGAAAACGGTCTTAATTTATGTGTATAAGCAAAAAAAACTAACCCACGGAAGCTAGTATCCTAAGCGGTAATCTTCCGAAGTTGAGTTCTTAGCCACAGCCAAGTAAAAACGCTAACTTCACACGTAATACTGTCAAAAATTATAACTTCGGGCTTATGCAAGAAAGGGGACCCAAAGTGCCGCGAGTCACCGCTAAAACGTGCCACAGGTAAATCTGAACATCCTACTAAAATGTCTTACAGCTAAAAGCAAAATTCCAATGTACTAATCTGCTATAATTTTGTAGGAGCCCGATTATAGATTTAAACGGAGCCGAAGGCACTACTAATGGGGCTAGGGAGCAAAGAAAAAGCTAGGCAGCTAGCATGCACAATAACGGCGTCCCGAGTTCATAATTTAGCATAAATGAGGTGAGTTGTGGCAACTTTAGACAGTACCTAGCATTTCAGTAAACTACGAGCTCAAGGAATACAGCCAGCCCCGAATCTAATCTAAGACTACATAGAGTGGGACGAGCTGTATAACATTCCCTGTCAATTTCTATGCGAAAAATTCGCCTAATAAAATAAATGCACATGGCAAGACATTCGGCTTAGCATGCCTATAACTGTGCGAGAGGTTCGCCTAATCTAAATATAACACACAAAGCAAGACGATCGATGTAGCGTGCCCAATAACTGTGCGAAAGGTACACACCCAAGTCTAATTATTTCGCATGTTTTCTTGCAGAGTCGCATTTGGGGCTGGAGCCAAGTGCGCTGGCGTCCGACAGCAGTTCAAACCACGCAGGTGGCCTTGCTTTGTTCGGGAGCCGGAGTAGCTGCGAGAGCGTGGCAGGTATGCAATAGGCGAGCTCCTATTCCCTAGCAGGATCCGTGACAGGTAGATTGCGAAATCCAATTGCAATACGTCAAGCTACAGGAACACATGGCTGGCGGCATAATTGCGTCCCATCAAAAATTGATCCCAGTGAACGATTAATCCCAACGGGAGATGGCTAAAAACGTACAAAAAGTCCCAGATAAACCTTCGATTAAGAAACCGAGACTAGCGACAGCTTACCTAGGAATAACGGGTAGCCATGTGGAAGTGCAAGAATAATGCTAGCCCCAAACGAATCCGCAATTGCGAACGACGTAAGTACTAACAAATCAATTACGAACGTCTTAAAAGGGCACATGTGCTTATAGGTCCTCCATCAAATCGAAACGGAGCGGAGCTAAACTAATTAGCTTATAAATGAAGCACAGAGCCGGGGCACCAACAGCTTACACTAAATTTAAAAATCGGATAGAACTCAGTCAAGAGTAGGTGCTACAAATTTCAAGACATCAAAATTCTTCCAAAATTTGGGCAAAAGGAACCACAAAAACTATGCAGAAAAATCTGACTGCAGCAAGAGATAACAAAATTGCTCTAGCAACAAATCAGACCAGGGAATAGTTTATAATTATTGCGCTTACGGTTGCCTAACCACCAAACTTAAATATTTGTAGAAATGGAGCCAAAATAAATTTAAATAAAAAAATCTAGCTAATTACTAGGGGAGTTGCATGCGAAACCACCTATTAAATATAATGACAAGCTTAAAACTAAAATACCACCAACTAGGCCTTCACAAAGGCAGGCGAAATTGCATTTTGAAGCTACTGAGAAATGCCTCAAAATTAAATTCAGCTAACAAATTGTTCCAATACAAGGGAGGCTACAAAATATCCGTAACAATAGGCTTATCTTGCTTGCTTCTTTTTCCAATAGTGCAATAGACTTTTAGCGTTATCCATGGTTTACTGAATACGGTTTACTAACTTACTGGGAATTCCAAATTCTTCTAGTGTTATATAGGTACAAAGCTTTTCTATTTATTGAGTCGTAAACGTGTTTAAAATCAATGAATAGTTGGTACACGCTTACATTGTGTTCTCATGCTTTCTTCATCGGCAGTCGGATCATGAACAGTTGGTCTATCTTCTTTAAAACAGTACAGTACACAACCGAATTTATTACTAGCTAGCCAAGATCTTCACTTAGTTAACAATAATAGAAAACGCGAAAGAACAAGCAGCTCTTGAACTGCAGCTAGAATGTAGAATGTCAAATTCGAGACATCCCATTTCAAAGGAAAATGCCACACTACCTAACATGTCAAAGATACGCTCACATTACAAATTTTGCTAACACAAATAATTAAGTGAAATGTGTCGGTAACGATTTGACTAATTTCTGGAAACCTTAACAAAGACCAAATATGTAAAATATTCAAATTGCAAGTCCACCACCAAGTCAACTGTAAAGAGTACATAGTATATAAAGAACTCCGAAAGAAAACATTTTCACCACTGAGGGCAGAGCAATTATAATCTATCTTTTAATACCTCGGACAAAGTCATGCAACCCATTATTCATCTATCTATTACATATCTTAAAAGAACTAATCAAACCTTATGTAAACCGTCAAATTCCAGACGAAGAAGCGGAGTTTGTAAAAGACAAAGGCACAGGTGAACAAATTTTGAATATAAGACAACTCGTAGAGAAAGGAAGGGAATACCAGACACCCTTTCTCCTGTGTCTTTTAGGTTATAGTAAATCTTTGTTTGCGTAAGATGAGGAAAAATGTGGAAGATGCTGTTAAAAATGGGAATCCCAGAACATCTAGTGGGACTTATTCAAAAGTGTTATAATTCAAGTACTGCTGTAGTAAAAATAGAGGAGCAACAGTCAATTACAGTTCATAAAGGCGTTCCCCAAAGCTATGATCTTTTCCCTGACCTCTTTAATTTATACGGCAAGTACGAGTATATAACCAGAAGGGCGCTTGAGGGTTGGAATAGAGGAAAATAAACAACCTTAGGTTTGCTTATTATACTACTCTACTAGCCGCCAACGAAGAAGAAATGGCAGTCCTGATTAAAAGGGCAAAGAGGGAAAACCGAAAACTAGATTTTAATCTAAATAGAGCAAAAACAAAGCTGATGATAGTTGATCGCTAAAATACTCTCCAGCTCAATGGACTCTTGGATTCTTGATTCCAGCTTCATCCGGTGAAGCAGGCCAACCGCTGGAACCTAGAGTCCCGTTCCATCCAGTGAATCGGACTGGTCAAAGCGACCCCGTGACTTCCGCATCATCTCGAGAAACAAGCTTCCGCAGTAAAGTAACCACCTACTCCGCCACGAGCACTTGATGATCAACTGACAAGCATTTCCGGAAATCGCCCGGGTCTTACTTGTTTGCGTCTTGGGCACGCTTGATCTTCAAGTGACACGCGATTTTCGAAACCAAATCCAGATTTCTGTTTATCCACCTCGATTCATAAATCCTGCAGGCCTCCAGAGTCTTCTACAGAGAAACTTAAAAAAACAGGTTTCTGTAACTGCAAGTCACTTGACCTTGAAGTCCCCCAAGGGAAAGCGGGGAACAGACAGCGCTCCATTCAACTAACGCATAACGCATTTTTCAAGAGGTGGGTATGTTTTGACCTTCCCCGGTCGAAGCTAGATAAAAATCCTTGTCCTGTTGGAAGATTTTCCACTTTACCTTCAAACTTAAATCAGCAGGTGGCATCAACTAATTTCTTGAATTGCCATGTAACTCCTTGGTACAACCATAGTTTGACGATCGGCGAGCAGAACATCCATAGAATCAACCCTCCTTCCGGTTTACACTGTAATAAGATGTCAGCTGCATTACCAGGTTTTTTATGGTCACTAATCGGTGCCATAAAAAATTAAATAAATCATGTGGATTACTTTTGGCACGCACCTTGTACATAACGATGTTTTATACTTTTCGCTAACTTAAGTAACAGTTCCTGCGATGATTTCGTCTTTTCTCATAGATGTATTATTAACTTCTACCAGAATACAAATAGTATAGAGATTTCTTTGGTTTCCATAGTCATGCTAAAATTATAAGCAATACGTCTAAATAACAATGATTATTTCCTTCATATCTATAATAATACGTAATCACTATGGTTTCTGTCAGTTTAATAATGACATAAATTCAAACGTCAAAATTTAACCGCGGTTAAATATGTGTCAAAATTGAATTTTATCTATTTATTCAGGAAATAATCACGCCGAACCTCCCGCGTGCATGTAAACTAGCCTGAATAAATTTTGACGATTTTCTGTCAGAATGTTTTGCTCTGAAGAAATATATCTCGTAAATTTTCCGCCCCAAAATCCCTCGTGCTACGCACGCGGGATTCTTGTTGAGCGGCAAAAAACATTCTGACAGAAAACGTCAAAATTTAATCGGCTATTTTAATGTACTTGGGATATTACTGTTGAATAAACATCTCAAAAACTATGGGAAATAATAGATTTTGCAAATGGGTTATTAAAACGACAAATTGAAGTGTGTAGCCTACTTCTACCGGTTTTAGATACTATTTAGTGTTTTACGTATGACGTATTTAGTAATAGTAAGTCACATCCCTTCAAGTGCGGCCCGTTTCTTCCCTCTCTTGTGAGTGGCTCAGTGTTTGATTGCTTTGTTTCTGTTCTCCTAGACTCCTAGAGGCTACATGGCCATCAAAACTTAGTAAAGTTAGTTTTGAAAATTACTGCTGTTGCGGACAACATGTGCGTGAACTCTCCGAACGCTGCCCTCTTAAAAATTGAAACCCGCCTTCGCCGATTGGCTAGAACTCACAATAATAAAATGTATATTCGGCTTTACACAGGATAAGCTACAAATGAAGATGAAACAATAAAGAAGTCGACCTGCGATCAACTAATTAAAATAATCGATGGTAGTAAAAAATCGCAGATGAACCCCCCTACAGTTTATACACCACGGCAGCTCTAAGAACTCTTTACTTACCGCGATGGCAGAGCCAACTCAATTTCGGCGGCCTTGGATCGTAAGTTCAAATCATCAGCTGTGTACCCTGGAATGTCTTCAAAAAAGAAAAGGAAATGAGCGCCAGAAATCAAAAATTTCAAATAATAAGAGAAAATAAACTGCAAGTGACTAGCGTTTAATTAGTAAGTAATAAAAAGTCTTGAAGTGTCAGTAATAAATAATCAGGATAATTAAAATGCAAATAATGTGATAACAAGGTTGTGTACGTTAACTGAAGGTTGCGACAAGCATAAAATCAAAAAACCCTTTCGGGTTATTCTAATAACTGTGAATTCAAATTATTCATAGAATATGCATACCTCATTCATTTAATAATTCCTTTTGTTTAGGCTATTGATATAAAAAAGCGTGAATGTACCTTTTACAGAGGGTCAATACACATCAAAATTGCAGCTTTAAATACTGAGCATAATTAAATATAGGCATAAGAATTTAAATGTAATAACAAGATCATGTATGAAATTGAACATTACACACATTACACATGTTAATCATTGCAAAAAGTATGAATTTAAATTACAAATACTGACGGGTTTTAAATGCACAGATGTGAATTCCTGGTATTGAAGATAAGTTGATATTTAATCCCGGAGTAGCACTAACTAACCTCGAAACATATTGGACGTGAACGGCTACACACATTGTTGAAATCGCCGTGGATGCACTGGTGATTGCAGCGGAAGCACCCTCAAATGGCAGCAAATACCAGAACGCCAGCAAGTGTCAAAAATGCGATTAGGCTAACAACTTGACCTCCGAGATAAACTCTTGGATGAAACTGTTAATTAAGAGCTAAGAAAAAAATGTAATTACTATGGGAATAACAAAACAGAAAAGAGCCATCGTACCTAATCACAACCAGCCCTTAGAAACACAAAGCTCATAGAAATTGGTTGAGCGCACGTAATTTGACTTAATTAAAATCAAGCCTTAGCTCAGGTTAAAACAGCAAGTGCCTCGGACGAAAATTTCGTTTCCAAAAAAAAGGTCGCATTACAACGGCCTGCAATAAGAGATAGCACAGATCAAAAGTGCATCGCGCGAACGAAAGGAACTCGATCCAGGTACAAAATAAGGTGCTTTGGAAAATTTAAGAATTCGAAATGCAAAGGATTTATAATTCAACAAAAATATACAGGTTAGGCCTGAAATAAATTGGTAACTGGCGAAACAATTAAGCGGAGCCAAAAAATTGTTTCACTCCCCACGGCCAAATTTTTAACAGAGTAACAACCTGGGAAAAAACGTACAGAAATACATGAAATATAAGGGAATTAAAATGAAAAAGCTTTAAAGTATGAAAACATTTAAAAAAATTTAGAGACCCAAAGAATTCCAGAATGAGTTCGATGATGCCAACACCATACGCGAAACGCCGTCGAAAAATACTCTTTCGAGAAAATAAGCCAAGGGAACCAACCCTAATAAATCGGCTTAAAAATAACTGTGGCACCACATAGGATACCACCATAGAAATAGACGTTCTGTCTAAACCGGACAGAAGCCTAAAAACTGCTAAAACATAGCAAAAACCAACGACTGCATAACATAGGACACAATCCACCCCACTACAAACATCCAAAAAACTCGCACCGCATCATTATCACTCACTCTAAATCTAAGGTAACCCAATCAACAAAATATGAGAGGAAAAAAATTATATTGAAAAATGAAACACAGTAAGCACTGCGAAAAAAGATTCGGGTGAAAACCCAGGATAAGATCCTAAAAACCATACCCGCCCCGAATTTAGGTAGAGACCCCAGAAGCCGGAGGGAACGACCGTACAACCACCAAACCCCGCACGGGCATTCAGCCAGTCGTCGCAGCTAGATGGAAAAGGCGCGCCGGTGACGGACTGAATGTGGCTCCCTCACTGAATCGGATGGCAACACAATCGCTCGCCCCAACCCCCAGAAATCTCCACAACGCCAAAAAAAAACCAACCCAAATAACAATAAAATTAAAAAACCCCAAACAAGTATAAACTCGTCTCGCTAAAAATCACATAAAAACAACATGGCTAACAAGCCATGAACAACGACCTGAAAATCAAATCTATTAAGGTCCTAAGCGAACAAAAGCACGGATGGGGAAAGCACTCTTAAAAAATCCAAAAATATGGAGAGAAACGACCCCAACTGCTAGCGTTGCTTAGAGAGAGAACAAGATGACGTTGCTCGTCAATGGTGACCTTCGCTGCATGCCCAACCAACCACGCAATACGTTACAAAGGGGAAGAACTAGATGATGACGTTCCCAAACAGTGACATTCCCTGCATGCCCAACCAACCACCCTATACGTTACAAAGGGGAAGAACTAGATGATGACGTTCCCAAACAGTGACCATTCCCTGCATGCCCAACCAACCACCCAATACGTTACAAAAAGCACTAAGAAAACAAGTTTTTAAAAGGGACACTGTAGGTGTTTCCAAGGTCACAATATCCTATAATACCATAGTCCAAACCCAAATAAGCGAAGCGCTTTAGAAAAAAATCCTCAATTGAGACGGAATTAAGGGCAAGAAGAAGGAGAGTGAAAAGCACTAGAATGCAAAATCCATAAGGAAATACCCTACAGCAACTTTTAAAAACAGAAGAAAAAACAGGACACAAGGAAAAGAGAAAAGGAAAGATAGGAAAATGAACCAAAAAACCAGAGTTCGGGAAAACTCACGCTGCCACACCCACTCATCCAAGCTTCGACTGGCTAGGTCTACTATTCCATGCCGTGACCCGGGTTTACGGAAACATGGACACGCTTAAAGAAGCGGAAACACAAGAAAAGCAAACCGCCTTCAATCGCAAGGAAAAATTCCGCACTCAAACAAATGCTTAAAAGACGCAAAAAATTGCATAGAAAATGAGTAACCCGAAGCGCATCAAAACCGACTCAAAAATATCCCCTGTCACGTCTGACAGAAGAAAAACCTGCACCACATCGGACACAGAAAAAAATATAGACACCGAACAGGGTCCTAAAACAAGGACTGCCTCACAGCGGACGCAGCCAACGAGCACAAAAATCACATCCAAAAGGAAATGTATAATGCATAGCTAAATAGCCGAAAGAAGAACAACCCGAAAACAACCCGTCGAGGCCCTGAGTAAATACAAGTACGGCGAGGGAAGTACCTAAAAATTCCCAAAAATTGAGTAAACTACATCACACCGCACAAGTAATTCACGCAAGCCCTCGACCCACTGATAAACAACCAAAGGAAAGATAAGGAAAAACCAAACATACCACACTACCAAAGCACACACGCAACCAATTAAAGAAACCATTCAGAAATCTCACTCACCAAAGCATACCATTTCAACAAAGTCCATCACACTACCTATAAGCATACCGCTAAACCAATCATTCGTCAAGAAAGATAAGGGAAGAAAAGTCAATAAACAACCGAACGAAAGGATACGTAAAGAAAGAAAAAGAAAAGAAAGTCAAATATAAATACGTGCACAACAAGATGTGAAAATTACAAAATTGCATAAGAAGTAAAAATTTGGACAAAAGTGAAAAGGAAACTGAGTACAAAATTAAATATTGATAATTAAAGCTATCCAGGTAAGCACGGCGCCAGTGAAACAATAAAGAAGTTGATCTGCGATTTTTACTACCAGCGATCAATTTTATTAATTAATGGCAGGTCGGCTTCTTTATTGTTTTAAAGATAAATATTGTAATGGTATACTGCCCACAGCAATTCTGATTGCCTAATTAACAAAATGAATAAGGTCAAAATGAGCACAGAATTAAATATTTTATTATTGCAAGATAATCAGTACTTTACATTAATAAATGCACTTGATGTGAGCAGCAGTAACTAATAATTTGAGGGATAAAGGTTAGTATGTAATAAGGCAGGTTTCAGAAGGGTTACATTCAGAGTTTCAGATATGATAAATGTAATTTAATTTGTAACTGACAACTTTGAGTTTAATAACGTCAAACATAATATGAATAAAATAATACAGAATGATTTGTTAAGTACAGAAATTGTATAAGCGTTATGTAGTAAACGTTTATAAGCCAGCAAACGGCAAGTTAATTGAAAGGTAAACGAAACAGTGCTAGCAAAGCAATTATTGCAAAGAGCAATGGAAATGTAAGGCAACCGATCGAAAGATAATTTAGTGAGATGCTAAAAGGAACTTCAGTGTACCAGTGCATTATAAACCAAACTGATTTAAAAGCAGAGCAAAGTGTGGTGACATTTATCCCAAGAATAGGACAATTTAGTGAAAATGCAAAGACATGACATCAAAACTGTAGTCCATGAGGTCAAACATGCGATCAAACCTAATTTCTTTTAGACATTTAAAAATCTAGTTGCTAAGTGATGAGACAGTCAATTGACATTATGAATCAAACAAGCTTTTAAAATTTGTGTTTGAAGGTCAGTCTGCCCTCAGATTTGTATAAATTTTCTAAGTAAAAAGTTTTATCTGTGAGCCCAAAAGTTTCATATTCACCAGTCTGTAGCGCACCTGTGGGTGTAAATTTCGTCTTGATAAGTCATCCCAGTGAAGAGGGAAAGCAGGCTGCAAGATTCGCCCAAGTGCGGTCAACATCGAGGTCCTTTTACGATTAGTTGGAAGTATCGTCCAGCAATAATTTCATGTCCAACGTGTAGAGCAGTTCCTCCTGACTGCCTGTGTCCAGAAATTCGGATTAGGAAGCTACCACAAGAGTTACCATCGACGTAGTGTCCCTAGAAAACGTATCCCGCCTACGAAGCAGCCCTTTTCAAGGTAATTTCACAGGGAAAGCGTTGAAGTAGGCCCATTATTTTTGATTCTGATCAAGATTAGACTGTGTACGAGGTGTAAAGTTATATTCCAGAGTCCCAGGTTTATTGAGCTTCGAGTAATTTAGCTGGCGTTCCTAAAAAGTGCGAGTTGACGCGAAATTTGCAGTTTTCGCCGGAAATTGAACAAAAGCGGATCATGCGTGGGTTTGCATCACACTAGAAACAAAACGACGTTAGCCGGTGCTACGTCACAGAATGAATCGTATTTACCTGATGCATTCTTGCATGTGGTGTTTTAAAATTCAATTTTACGCTATTTTTGCACTGACGGATCATCTTTTTTACGGCAATAAATTGAGAAGTTATTTAAACATCAGTTGGGAACAGTGCATTTGCCCTAATATTAGAAAGTGATTGCCATACAACGAATTATTTGCCATACAAAGTTTTCTACTTAATTTTATGAACCGACCCCCCGAGTTAAGAATTGTTTCATGTTCACCGGAGCTAAGCCCTAATTTATTGCAAATAAATAAAATAAGGAAAGAGCAATAAACCATTTAATTGTGGTAATAAATATTACATTCTTTTAATTTGCCCGAAGTTTAACAGGCAGGTTCTTAATTGAAACTTAACAATTTATAAAGTGTAGTATCCCTTGCCCTAATTATACATTTTATATTTTATTGATAAACCCTGTTATTATTTATAAATCGATTTACTATTACAATATACATATTGTTTCATTGCGAAAATACAAGTTTTGTTTTTTATAAACATTTTATAAACATGACGTTCAATTCGTTTGTTGAATTTAGTGTTCTTATTTTTTTTTATTCACCATTTAAAAAATATTGAAACGGAAAGAATATTACTTTAACTGCCAGTAACGAACCAAAAAGATCGTTTAATTCGAACTATTCATTTCCGAATCTAGCCGGCAATGTAGGCAGGTTACCAAAACAATTAGACAAATTTTAGCAAGTAAACGCCTATTAATACCAAGGGAATCTGGTGTGTTAATTGTGATTAAAACAAGAACAGAATTAATTTTTAAGAATGGGAGTATTTTTCTTTAGCAGATGTATCAACTCTACCTACCTAAACTTCTTTTTATTGGTTTACTAGATTATTTTGCTGAAATTTAAACTTACTGATTTCTGTATTAGTGGCGATTGTATTAATGCATTAAACCTTGCGGTATCGTTTTTAATGTTGATTAAACTTGGCGCCTCCACCAAACATTATTTTTATTGCAGATTGTTCGATAAATTTTGGTTTCACCGCATACAATTACTATTATAAAATTGCGCCACCTTAAATGACATTTTTATACATTTTAAGCGTTTCCGCTCGTTTGGTGTTATACGCATTTTAGTTGTATGTTAATTTGAAAGGAACACGCAACCACTAATGAACTAATAACAGCAATATTGCCAGAAGAGAATAATGTAACACAAACTAAAATATGAATGAACCCCGTATGTGACAAAGCATACGATATCGGCCTGAATATCAAGTCTAAAATGACGTAGTGCATTGTTGAACCTATCAGTAAACATCCGCGCCAATTTACGAAACGTAATCGCTATTTATTGAAATTGAAATATAAATTGTAATATGGCCTCAGTTTGACAAATAGTCTATGTCCGTTCATTAATAAGCTCTACTTATTGCCATTATGTCAGTGTTATTTATAAGCATTCTGTAATATCCTATAGCGAAATACTACAATGAGTGCATTTTTAATTACTTCTCTCTGTCGGAGCACACGGCGCGCAGTCTTCAGAATGCGCATAGTTTAATGATTTAGTACGTGACAACTAATTACGTTTAACAGTTATTGATGGCCTTATTATTCACCTTACAGTCTGCATAAAAAGATCGATAAGTAAAATGTAAATAGCATTGAAATCAAGAATGACTTATTTGCAATCACTGCGTTTTTAATGTTACTTAGGCAATAAATATTTGTATATGGGACGATTCAGTATTCTATCAACAGAGCTCGGTGTGATGGTTAGCAGTTTGAACTATATTATGAAAATCGTGCCATTGCCATACACTGAACTGCCAGTATTGTAGAAGAGGGCGCAGTGCAGTAATTAAATTATTAATAATTTTTATCCAATCTAAAAATTAAACTACTACAGAAAGCTTGTATTCGAATATAATCGGTTTACAAGTTCTTAGCATGGTTCTGATCTAAACGTATTCAGGAAATAAACACTAAGTACCTTATCAGCCTAATCATATCTGTTCAACTTACTAAACATCGTTAAAGAACTTATAAACTAATAACACTCATATTCAAGCATCGATTTGCATGATATTGACTATAGCCAGTATCGGCATTATATATCGGGCGATAGAAAAGAAATAGAGCAGACTGTGGTATTACTCCGAAACTGGTAGCGGAAACACATACAGAATGAACTGTCAAAGGTCAAGAGACACCCCCAGTCCACACCTAACGTATAAAAAGATCATGCTAGGTTATATTCGATGTAAAATGCATTTTCAATAAAAGCGAACACACAATAATTCTGTTTAAATATGCAAGAATAATCATTATTATCAAGTCAGTTTGACATTTAAATTTTAATTTGACATTAGCTATAGAAAACTCAACAAACATAGGAAGTGATTTTGCCCCATTATTATATAAACATTTTTTAAGTTCCAACATGGTTCCAACTAAATTTAAAAGTAAAGGTATCATTTGTTTATAGATAATCACGACTGATTGCTACTCACATCGACGTTGAAAATTTTAACATAATAACATTTATTTCTGTGTAATGCGTTTTTCTGAATTCAATCAACTTATAGGACTACTAACGCCATCCTTTCCGCTCTCCCATAATTATGTTACAGGAAGATGCGACGGCGGCACTAATTTGAAGGTTTTGCTTAGCGCATGTCACGCTTAGTTAAGTTTTGCCCAAGAACACTATACTAAGGACACACAACTCCCGTTTCGAAGCGGACCGCTAAAACTGGCAAGTAAGGCGGCCGTGGTGTACAATTATTCATTCAAAAAACTCGTGAAATGTCAATGTCAAACAACATTTGCTGAGTGTAACTGGAAATTCGGACCATGTTTTAACAATTAATAACACACTTGAAATACACTCCATTGGATTAACAACCGTAAACTGACTTTTAACCGCCATTACAGGTTAATTTAGCTCGCTTCCAACTCTCGAATGGCAGTACACGCTGTCGACAGCGCCGCGACGGCTATCCCCGACATAAGGGCCGCTTTTATATACAGCCGTCATAGGAAGTTGCATCTCCTTAGTATAGTCTTCTTGGTTTTGCCACTGGCCAATAAAAAACAATAGAGTACCATTCTGAAATTCAGCGATTGCCAATTACGTCATGCTTTTAATGGATTTTTTTAGTCGTTTAGACTGCAATTTGATACGTGTTGGCGGAAAATTATCGGACGCTAAGTAAGAAATTTTATCAGCCAAGCGGTTGTACGTACCGGAAAACGGCAATTCCGTTGCCGCTGTTATAGCCACCCTAAAATTCTTCGCTCCGTGTAAACAACCAAGTAGAGACCATTATTAATGTAATATAGCTAGAGACGGTCATGACTTCCTGTTTAAGTTTACCACATACGTGGAAGTTAGTACCGGCAGTTGAAGCAATTCAGAGGTGTGGTTATCGTGCGCGGTCCAACAGCTACGGCGGTTGAGATCTGTGAATTGAAGTTGTGCAAAATTACCTGCCAAACTTACAAAAGTTTGAACCTGGAGCTTGACTTTGCACCAGCTACTAACGAGTTAAGACGTTAATTGTTTTGAATGGTGGCGGTTTTTAGTGGTTTTGAGTTTTCATGTGCCGTTCGGCTCTAAATTAACCTTCTTCGGGGCGATCCGAGCTTTATGCCCTCAGGGGAAATTCGTATCGGTTGCTGACCGAGCGGTAAATACACGTTTCGGTCTGTTATATAGAAGCTATACTGTGTAGAGCAGGCGTCGTATGTCGATTACCGTGGCAACATGTCAATTATTTTCGGACTAATCCCGAATCTCGTTAAACGTCGCCAAAATAGACCCGATAATGCAAGGACGCACATATGTGCTTTCGGCAGTAGCTTAAGCGGATATAACAGATAGCTAACAGTAAACTCAAAGCATTTGTTTAGCCAGCGTCGAGCCTGTAGCGTGTGTCCACAGCGACCCAAGCCTGGAATGACATCATCTCCTTGTGTAGAGTAACCCCTATTAAGGCCAACTTTGTTTAAGGACAGGTATTCAGATGTTACTTACATATTAAAGTGTTTATCAAAGTGCGGATGTTTCGGTGTGTGTTTAAACTAAGAAAAGTTTATTTTATTAGTAACAAACTTGTATTTCCACGTGACGTTGTATCTTTTGTGATGGTAATGTGATATAGGTATAAATTGTAACTAATGTACTGAAAGCACAACCTTCTGTAACTAGGTAATTGTCTAAAGCAAATAATCTGTAGTCTTTGTACAGTAGCTGTTATAATGGTGAGGCACTAACACCCCATGAAGGAGCTTGACCGGCAAGGCGGAAAGTCAGAGCTTCCGTATCCTCGCTCTCACACCCGGCTGTCGCGTGTCAAATTCATGAGACGTGGTGATGTGGTGAGCATCACGCATTAGACAACCGCATTATAACCCCTCGTTCTTTCGAACGCAGGTCCCCAATTATTTAAAGCGAATGGGTAGGCCGCCCGCCAGGCATCGATTCTGGGATTTGAACTCCATACTTTCGCACCGCAGTCCAATGCTCTAACCACTGAGCTACACTGGAGATGTAAAGTAACTGTTACAATTTAAAAAAGTGACTTTTTAAAATCCCGCATCAAGCAACAACCCCGTATTGTAAATGAGACTCCACTAATAACTGATAAATAATTCTTAAATAGTTAACATTAAATGTTTCTTTTAATAACCTTTAATTTTTTACTAAGGAATTAATCGTGCATATCCCATTTAAGATGTTCGTCAGTTTGAATTCCTAGATATCTTACACTTTTAGCTAATTCAATATGGTGGTTTAGACAATTATTTTCTATTATTAATTTCTTAAACAATTTTTTAACAACTAAATTTTATACAGATTGGTGACGGTTTTTGCGAACATAGACACATGATGACAATTGAGTTTTCACGGTAGGCACCTTGATGTACTGTAAGGTCAAGTAGCCGTCACATTATTACAGTATTTGTGTTTCTTTTACTGTTATATTCGCTAAAGACTTAACTTGAATTGCTTTCGTTATTCATCTACTCTACGATTTTCTGCAATCAACTACATAAATTACTTCGTTTTGATAATATGCAGAAGTATTTTACATTTAAAAAAATCAAGGTGCATGATATTGTAAAAGAGCAATTATGTTGGATGTCCCCATTTTCGTACTAGCCGCCACCATATTTAGTTTTATTGAAATTTATTGAGCCTTCTTTTTCATCAAACTATTTTCTAATAATTTTTTGTCGTTTTCCACTGCCAGTTTAGATCCTTCCAAGAATTTGCACTACACAGAGCAATTCACTAAGAATACCGCCCCGCAAAATTGGTTGCTTAAGCAATAGCAACTAGGGGTGGGATTCTTCATAAATCGCCCCGTATATTACTACTGTGTCATCTGCAAATGCAGACATTTTGCCTGTAGAATTGATATTAAATAAACCATTGATACAGACAGATGGGACCAAGTACTGTTCCCTGCGGAACACCTCGCCTTACTATTAATCCATAACTCACTTCACCATCAACTCGAACTCTCTGTACTCTATTTTATAAATGCTCTCTCTTGAAATTTAAAGCCAAGAACTTTATCTAGAAATTTTAGTTACAGGGGATTATTAACATTTTGACGCCCTCTTGCACGCCTCACCCCACCCTCTTCCGTTAATATCTAGTCATTAAAAATATTACGCGATAACGAAATAATCTGAGATATTTTTGTATTCGTCATCTATATTCCTCTATTATCTCGCGATGTTGAGAACCATTCATCCCATAGAACATAATGTTCCTAAATTTCAAATTGTCAATTATCATTAAAAAAAAGACTACTGTGTTTTTTCATTCGTAATATTTTCTATCAATATATAACCCGTGCATAAAAAATTTGTCAGGCCATTTACTATATTTCCATAATTCCGATAATTAAATAAACCTTTAGACCCGTTTTGGTACATATCTGGCCAGTCCGCCTGTATTTCAGACCCGTTTCGGCATTATAGTGTCTTTTTACGGCAGCTTTCCGCATCACACAAAATCCTAGCCCGCATGTGGCTCTCGATTCATCGCTTTATGCAGCTGCTTGTCCCTTTTTATTGTAGAGCTTCTGTTTTCTCAGTTAATAAAAATTTAGCTCGTGAGAGCGAGTGAGAAGACCTTCCCGAATTTTATTTGAATCATCTGTCGATTTCTCTCAAACAGAGACAGCTGCAGTTAGTATGACGCGTGGCCCCGGCTTCCCATTGGTCACTCCGACCATTTATGACGGCAGTTGGTCTCGTGATCGCGCTTGGTTGCTTCGAACGGCAGTCAGTCTCGAGTCGATGTTCCTAGGGAGACGCTGCGAGCGTCTTGGTCGTACGGCCACCGTGCCTTCGGGCCAGCGGCCGCTTCCCGTGCTAATGCAGTTTCTTGGGGCTCTTTTCGTTATGCGTCAGACAATGCTTGGCCAGCGTCGAAGTGACGAGTGTTTTGTTGTTGGTATCCGAACGGGGGCTTGCTGTTTGGTTCATTCATCCGTATGAAGGCGGGTTTCGCCTAATTTTGTCCGTCAATGTTTCGACGGGATTAATCGCCGAGTGATACAAATTAGCGGCTTTGCCCATTTCCATGTTTCGCCAAGGGGCGGTAACATTACAACCACGCTTGATGCATAGGGAAACATTCCGGATGCCACTGCAGTGGCGGACGACGCCTACAAGTAGCGCCTTCTATTCGTCTTTGAAGCCAAGCCAGTAATAACCAGGTAACAGCTTGTGCCGATAAACTGTTGCGCCAGCATGTGCATTAATCAATCTTAGCGTTGCATACCGATTCGTTGCGAGCAGCCACGTTTATTTTACATTTAAACTTATATGCAGTGCCGTACACGGCTTCTCTGCGAGCAGCCTCTGTTAATTTTGCATTTAAACTTATATACAGTGTCGTACACGGCTTCTTTGCGAGCAGCCACGTTTATTTTGCATTTAAACTCATATACACTGCCGTACACGGCTTCTCTGCGAGCACACTTTGTTTGTTTTGCATTTAAATTCATATACAGTGCCGTACACGGCTTCTCTGCGAGCAGCCACGTTTATTTTGCATCTAAACTCATATGCAGTGTCGTACACGGCTTCTCTGCGAGCAGCCACGTCTGTTTTGTATTCAAATTCACATACAGTGCCGTACACGGCTTTTCTGCGAGCAGACTTTGTTTGTTTTGCATTTAAACTCATACGAGGATAGTTCATCATTTACTGTCCCTAATATAGTAGGCATTGACTGACAAATGAAAAACTGTTTTTATCCGAAGTGTCATTTATTCACGTTAGTGTATGTAAAATTGCGTCTCTCTATCTTTTCATTTATTCGAAATATT
>OW679196.1:156721146-156786386 GCA_940337035.1 Agriotes lineatus | reverse complement strand
TCTCTAAGCTGCTTGAGAAGGTGGTGTCTGCTCAAATACGTGAATATCTTGAGAGTCATGCAGTACAAATACTGCCTTAATAAAAGTAGTAAATGACATAAGTACTGCTATGGATAACTCTATGATTACTTTTTTACTATTATTGGATCAGAACAAGGCATTCTATGTTTGGTAATTTTGAATTATTGCTAGCGAAATATATAGATATATATGGCGTAGCGTCGGCGTGGTTATGCAGTTATTTAATAGATAGATCCCAGACAGTAAAAGTTAATAACATTTTGTCAGATCTTAAGGATACCACCAGTGATGTACCCCAGGGAAGTATCCTAGGCTCTACTCTGTTTTCTGTGTACATCTTAGATCTACCAAAAGTAATCAAATACTATAAAATTCACATGTATGCAGACGACTTGAAAATATATTGCTACGAACAAAGTTTGTTTAAAACCTAAATGCACTTATTGTTCTTTAAAAGTTGATCACCCTAAAACCTACCTTGTTGTAGATATTTTTCTCTTATATAATTGTTCACTCGGCTAGCTCAATACTACACTCAATCTGCAGGATAATTGCTGTATGAAACCTGACAATACACTGCAGTCTAATACAATAAACTCTAAAAATTAAATTAAATAATTAATTCGGCAGATAATATTCAAATTTTAGTAATGTAAACAAATCAAACCTTTAAATGACAATTATCATATTTGTTCTTTAATCTAATCTTATTCCATAAACTATTCAAGTAATTGTTAATGTTTATTTTTGAAGTTGCTGGTACTTCTGACAATTCAAACAAATTTTGTTGATGACACTTCCAATAATCAGGTAAATGTATAAACCATTCTTAATTTATAAATGTAAATTAAACGAATTTAGAAACTTCTAAATGGACTCATTTAGCGTTTTTCACTTTTGTTGCGACGTGTCTGGAATCCTCTCTGCTAGAAGTTGCTCCTGGGACTCTCTTGGCTATACAGCTTCTGTGTTGATATCTTCAAAATATGATAACAGTTCTTTTATGTAGATAGAGTACACTAATAGTCACTTTTAACAAGGTTTTAAGTGGATTCTACCCAGAGTTCATTAGTTTTACATTTAATTCTTGAAAAGCATTTTAATAACTGTCAAAATTGTCTTAAATTTTCTACCCGACAGCTTCTCTCTTTTTTAAACAAAAACAATTGGTTATCCCTTCTCCTGCCACTCTTTTACAGAAGGAACACTTATTAATTACCAAATTAAATCAATCTAGTCAAAATTTTGACAAAAGTTATTTTTTAGGTTAGCAATATTTATTTATCATTTTTAAAAGTATTTGAAGTTTTTTCTGATTATAAACAAACCGCCACACTAACAAAGGTAAGTCATACTTCAGCACGTTGCAACATTCTGCAATGCATCTCATGTGAACAATAAACAATTTAAACAGTTCAAATCAGTTGCTTTAGGCTAATTACCTATTCTATTGTCAATTGAGCTTCAAAAAGAGTACATTAAATGACCATTTATACGTTTTTCATATCGATACTGATTTATATTATATTAACCGACTTTCTCTTATTTTTGCAGGTGTTATACCAATCTTGGCCAGTTTTAAGTGATTCAACTTTTTATAGAATATATTTTTTTACCATGTTAATATTATAGCAATATATAACTTCTAAATCGATAAATATTTCTGAAGCAATTTCAAACATTCATGAAAATTTTTAAAAAAATTAAATTTGGTTTAAAAATAATGGTTTAAAAATAATGGTTTACGCTTAAATGCTAATAAATCACGTGCACTATTATATAATCTCTGATAAATTAACAGCAGAATTTGCAACGAACAATTACAATATTGTAGTGGACGGCGCAATAATCAGGTGGAGTGATCATGCAAAAAATTAAGCATCAGGATTGATAACCGATTATCTTTTGACCTTCACGTAAAACACCTTCATCAAGTGGTTTTCTTGAAGTTACGTAGTCTATTACGTTTAAATATGAGTTGAATGGGAGAACTAAATTAATGTTAGTTAAGTCATTAATATATCCCCACCTGGATTACTATAGCTCAGTCTACTTTCCTATGTTGTGTTACGGTATAATCTTAATGAATCGACATTGCATGTATTCAACGTCAAAGAGCGGGTTAGGTTTAGAAGGGTTTGCCGGTTTCCTAAAGGACACAGATCTAAAAATGTCTCGAAGCAGATGTTCGGCTTCTGTTACCCTCAACTAGCTTACTCGGGAAGGCGTGGTTCGACAAACTTAACGAAACCGACAGGGGTTGTCCTATTCTAATCCCTAACAATTCAATTCATAAATGGGGAAGATGCTCGGAGCGCCACTTGTTTTTAAACAGAGAATTGCTAACGCAGCGAAAACAAGAAATACCACGTAGCTATGAAGAAGTCCTCCAGGTTGCTTTACACCACTCCAGCGTCACTCGTCAGCTGCACCGACGCCGGATGCAAACGTAGGGTGGCCACAAAAATCAAAGTCACTTACCTTCGATGGCCACCGCCCTGGAAGCTAATAACAAAATACAAAACACCCCTGATCTTAAGGGCTTACGCGTTCTATCGCATGCTCTGGTCCTTACATAAAATTACACTCGGCTAAAGCCGTCTTTAGTTGAAGACTCAATAGGTTCACACATTTAAATCAAACCAATAATTAATTTAGCCAATAATGAAATTTAATGATTTAAATTTTAGTACATCAAGCCAAAAGTCGGCTATCAAAAAGGTAACACCCTAGCTGAGGTCAAAAGGGGATCCCACCCAAGAACTAACTTAGTCTAAACAGAGTTACAAAGAATAAACAACTAAAATATTGGCAGGAGTAAAGCTTCCGCCTTCAATGGTCAACTGACATAATTAAAATACAAAGACGTACGCAATGTTCGTTACTCCGCACACTGCGCAACAACAAATGATAATAACACACCCGGCACTGGATAAGCGTAACAGAAATAGTTAACAATGCACAATTTTACCTTAGCCCAGGCATGGTAGACTATGGGAAATCCAAGCCTCGGTGATGCTGCCAAGGACGCTAGGGAGTGGTGATTGCTTCCTGCAGTGTAGAACAAGGTAGACCCAAGGGTTGTGGAACGGTAGACAGCGGTCCAAAAGAGGGCAGAGGAAATTCACAATGAATGCGGTCGTCCCCCGGGAATTCAAGAAAACTCGAGATCGGCTGAACGTAGCAAAATTTGCAAAACGCAGACGTTTCCCCACTCACTATGGGAAAACTACGTGGGCTTCATAGGGCGTCTTGTACTAGATGTGCAACCATGTGCAAAATAACTTTCCCCGGCTCTGGGGTTGGTTAACGAACATTAAAAACGTCGCCCGCTGATACGTCAATCGAGTCACACACAACGCGTTCCGCGGGGAAAGAACAGAAATCCTTCACAAAACATTAATTTACCTGGATAGCACCGAAATGGGTTAACACAAAAGGTCCCCCGGCGACCCCCGAGGGTGAAAAAAAAACACGTCTGTCTGTACTGAAGGCTGGCTACTAATTGATTTTAAAATCGCGGAGCTTAAAGATTGCCCCCGCGCTAACGAAGAGTCCATCTCACTTTTACTAATCCAAACTGAATCTTTCGTCTCCTGGTTGCAACACGAAAGGAAACACTGCATCATGAACTCGGGGAAACCCCGATTCAAAGCACAAAGAAAGTCTCACATACTTTGAACTGCCAAGTCAGGAAAGTCCAGGCGTATCAAATGTCTTAAATTCAGAAGCTAAATTAATCGAAAAGAAGGTTTGGGCTTTACAGAACGTGACCCTATTACTTGGGCACAACAGATTAATCAAAACTAATTTCCAAAGAGCTTGCAGTGTACTACAGAAGGCAAGGCGTTTAAGTTGCCTTATCGCTAAACTGAAACAAAGCTGCCTTTGAAAAGGAAAGCAGTATTAAGATCTGAAGTCAGAAATATAATGCACAGAATAACAAGAGCTCTACTAAAATTTTCTTGCTTTTGACAATTCGTTCGCGAGACCGACTAGTATCAAATGTCCCTAACGGCGTTAAGAATTCTACGAAAGAAAGCAGCTGAGCTGCGTGCGAGTATAGGTTACGTCACCCTCAACAGAAATAAGCCTGACCTGATACCAAAATTTCGACGGATATGTAAGTTGTAAATGATTTACAATGAATTGCAAGGTCCCAAAGAAACTAAATAGGCTCGTGAGAAACAATGCAATACAAACAAGCCCGGGCAATTCGCTGCCGCAGCTTGAATGACTTTAAATTACACGATCGGTTTTAAAGCAGGACCGGTTTTAAGGCAGAACCGGCTTCAGAAATTAACGAGGTCGAAAATGATCTAACAGTTGGCCGATTTTAATTTTTCTCATCTTGAGCGCTTTTGTTTCACGTGCTTTAATAGCAGACACGTTTTCTAGCACATCAACACCAAAGATAAAATTGTATCGCCTAAAGGAACCGCATTGCCATAAAAAGTTACCTAGAAACAATAGCAAACAACCGGCGCTATTTGTTACACAAAATTTGAATTGTAATTCATATTTAGATAAATGTACAGTTACGGCCAAATAAAACCGGACAGTACTTTACTCTATTGTGAGTTGGTATTAAATCACCTAAGAAACATAAAAATTAAAAATGGCATATTAAGAATTCAAATTGTCAAGGTACTGTCAAGTAAAAGCCTGATTTACCAAAATTTATGAAAATGACATAGAATGTCAAAATGGTGGTCGTTTTTATTGACCGTAACCGTACTTTTTGTACTTTCACATTTACAAATATTACAATTTTCGTATTCAATTAGAACGGGGTGTTGTGTTCGCTTCATTCGTACAACCAATTACAACCGCTCTTTCTACTATTTTTGATATTATATTACTCTATTTGTATAAATTGTAGATACACTATAATCTCATAATTTCTGAAATTTCATTCAGTTAAATTTAGCACATCGCCGAATCTGTGTCTGTTAATTGCCTAGGCGGGCTTAAGTTCCTTCACCCATTGTATCATAACATGTTTTATTATAAGCATGTAAAATTTACTTGCAGTCAAAGAATATATTTCAAACTCGATTCCTAATGTTCACATTAATCAGCTAAAATACTCTTGCGGGCTAAATGTTTAAAAATATAATTTAGTTTTGTTTCGCAAACCGTTGAGTAGTCCACAAAAACACCGTTGTGGGAATTAATTCAGTCGGAAAATTAACTCATAACTCATGAAATATAAAGTATAAGTGCAAAGTAGGTGCTTAAATTCGCGCACCTTGCCAAAATCCGATTAACTACAAATATTACAAAAGCTTCTCGCATTGTTCTGAATTACCCAACGTTTTGCAGAAAGGGGAAATAATTAACGCTAAACTTAATTCTCAGGTGTGTTCACAAAGATGAGGATCCATGCTCGATGAGTTTATGCGAACAACAGTGCACGGTATATTTACAGAGGGTAATCTGTACATGCTTCGACGGATACAAATTTAGTCCAGAAAACCAGAAACAAGGAATCAAGCCCGTCTGTGTAGGTAAGGCCTTTTCTTAATGCTTCTAAAACGTAATTTTCGTCAATTCAAATTATAATCTCTTCCTATTATCTGTGTCAATTTATATTTTCAAAATGAGAACGGAATCTAAATTGTCTCTAAACAAGCTTTAGTTATTACATCTGTACTCTTTTGTTATGCAGATATAAATGAATGTTTAGAGGAGAACGGCGATTGTGAACATGAGTGCATAAACGAGGTGGGAACGTACAGATGCGCCTGCAGAGAAGGCTTTAGATTGCGAGAAGATAACAGAACGTGCGAAACGACAAATCCTTCTTCCGAAGGATCACAACAACCCGCTCATAGGGATCGATGCTATGCAAGCTGTGACACCGTAGTTCGACTACATGACAAACTGAAGTCTTTACAAGAAAAGGTAAGAATGCTTTATTCTTTTTCAATAAAAGGTTTTTTATAAGAATGCAAAATGAGATCGATCCATCTTATACGTCTGCAATTTACCTTCACTGGAAAGCTTAACTCCATAGCAGGCAGGGTGAACATAAATCAGTGTCAAATCGGAAAAATTCTTAAAGATCTACACGAAATTCGACTCCTGCAGCTATAACAAACAAGCGAATAAAGCGTGGGCGAATTTAATTTTCTCACCTGCCAAATATCTGTTCCACTAAATGGAACTCCATAACTCAAAAAATGGTCTACTTAATCAACTTCGATTTCTTGTTCTCGACGTTTACTAATAACAACTTCAATATGTGTAACTATACATTTTTCGCAATTCTTACAACAATACATCAATTAAAATAAAAACAATGGTATTACGTAGCTACTTAGAAGATCATTAAATTGATATAATATTTACAACATTAAAAAAGAGAGCAATAAAGTTATTTGATTTTAGTGTTAACCTACTAGTTGAGGAGTTACTTGCAGTTTTAAGTTACATTCAAGATTGCTTGCCGTAAGATGTTTCTGACAAATAACAATTACCAGGTGTAATTTAATCAACAGAATAATCTACACCGAATAAATAATCTGTAGTTGGGTCTGTAATACCCTTGGTTCACTTACAATAATACTGAAACAATAAAATAGAACACTTGATAATACAAATTACATCAATCTCCAAATTTAAAACACATTCAGGCGGTGAGATTCGAACTCACCGCAACCCGCCCATTGGTCCCGCTCGGCCACGAAGCACCGCCTCGCGTTTGCCCCTGTGGCTGGATTATATACAACTAGATTCTCGTTTCCTATTTTTATCTCTTTTTCAACAGTTGCTCTATATCTGTTGAGTTCCATTTTTGTCAAGAATAAAGCCTAAGCTATACGCAAAGTATTGCTTTTATCTATTCTTCAGTTAAAGCAAAAACAACAAGGGAAGTAAAAATTGTATGTCTGTTTTAGGCTCACATGCGTAGTGTCGAAGGAATGATTAACTAAAAAGTTTTACAAACTTAACAACACTGTGTAGTGATTGTAGCATATCATGAAACTATAGCAACACAGTTGCATAATATTGTAAGTGAATCAAGGATATAACAAACACCATTACAGATTATTTACTTATTCTGTTTAAACTACACCTCAAAATCATTATTTGTTAGAAATATCCTACGACAAACACAACCGAATATAACTTAACCAGTAACTCCTCCCGTAGTAGGATAACATTACATTTGTTTCAGACTTTATTGATCAGTTTTTAATGTAGAATCACGCGGTGTGAATATTATCCACAATTAACTAGAGATATATATTTATATTAATTTATAATCTATGGAGTAAGTAAATAATAGTTATTTACGATACAAGTGCGTAAAGTTAAGCCTTAGTCACAAATGGGGCACAATTAAAATGCGAATATAGCGAGCGTTTTAAGCCTTGCGAGTTACAAAAGATGCTTTACGAATGTGTATCCTATAATATTTTATCTAGAACTGCGTGTAAAATTTACTTTTAGTTGACAGTTTTAAAGTTGTAAGCCCCGCGTGTGACAAAAAATGCTTTACGAATGTGTATCGTAGAAGTACAACGTGAAAAAACCGAAATTTATGAACCGACGATTAATTACTACAAAGATCAATTTAACGTCAATGGTATAACGATCATCGGGCTTCTTTTCGGTGCACGGGGAACATTGGTTACATTTTATGTTGAATTTAGAAAAAATGTTAGTCTACCTAAATCTTTGGATCTTGATACTACTAGCAAATTTTAAGAGGATCTGTAGCCATATTGAGAAACCATTATATGGACAATCAAAAATGAAATCATCAACCAGTTGTACAATAAAGGTCTATGTATATATATATATATATATATATATAACCGATCGTAATTTTGCATGGCTAAAAATGTTAACCTCGTTACTACTAACGACGTCAGGGCGTGACTAATGTTATTAAACAGTCGTTTTACAAACTTAAAACTATTAACTAAAAGTCAATTTTACACACTGTCGTAGATAAAAATGTTTAATTGGAAGCAGAACGTCTAATATCCATAAAAAAAATTCCTAAAATGCAGAATCCAGCAACGATGGGAGTGGAGGATAGAAGATATTTCTAAAACTATGAGACTTTCATAAATATTGTGCATATAAAAGTTGTGGGTACAAAGGTGGTGCACATTACTAAAATGGTTTTGGTTATATAGCGTGTCTTAAAAAAGTGTGGCGAATCAAACTTACCTTTTTTTAATAGAATGTCCCATATTTAGGTGGCTTAAAAGTTTTGCATTGACACACTAATCAGTTTGATAAAATTTGTGTGGATGTAACGTCAAATTTGTAGATATTAACGATTTTATACAAGAAAATTCTGATCTCTCCAATGTTTGTAGGTTGCGGAACGTTCAAAATGGCGGATATTTTTTCGGAATCGGCAAACAAGCCTTGAGAGCTCACCACGTAACCCAACTATTTTAATTTTACTCAACATTATTCTGGCATCTTTAATACGTTTTAATACTTCATCAATGTAGGAGTACATATAATTGCGTCATCAAGATATTCGAATACGTAATGTTCCAATTCGAGACCCAAAATTTAATCAATAAGACGTTGCTAAGTAGCTGTGCGTTATGGAGCCTACACGGTATCCGTTTAATCTGAAATAATCCACAGTTTGGAACAGTGTTTACTGCGGCATACTGTCGAGAATATTTTTCAACTGGTATCTACCAGTATGCGGATTTAATATCGAGACTGATTATAAAAAGTGCGTCACGAAAGCGGTCTAGGATAGACGAAACGTGAGAAAGAGCGTATGCGTCATGCGTAGAAACTTTATTTAATTGCTTAAATGCACGTAAAATTTATAAGTTGAATATTTGTTCTTCAGAAGTAGGATTGGGCTAGACCAAGCGCTAGCAAAAGCGTTCGATCACATCCACCTCCAGTATTTTATCCAACCTAGAGTCAATTGTTACGGTCTAAAAGGACATTTACGACACCGCGCCAGCTCATACAAAATATTACGAAAAATCTAGACAGTCGATATCGCTCAAAATCGGGACAAAAACTGCCCTGCCCGTAACAAGAAGTGCCGACTAGACTCAGTAAAGCAAGGGGTGGTCCAACACGAGATAACACACGGGCAACGGACTAATAGATGGTAAACCGTAGTAAATTAGATTGAGCTCCACAGAGTTCCATCAATATGAACAAAAATACAAAAGTAAGCCCACAAAGAAACCGGGAAGCAAATGAACCTACCTTACAACTTCTTACCTTGGCAAAACCCAAACGCTAAACGGGATATAGTAGAATCGGTGTGCAGCCTCGCGACTTCTCGTACTGCAACGACGGAGCGCCCTGACCTACCTTTAATAATAATAATAATAATAATAATAATAATAATGTTTATTTCCAATAATAGTTATGAGTGTACATAAAGCAACAGAAATATATAAATATATAAATAAATAATTATTATTACAGGAAATACGATGGTGATCAGATGGTACTCCAGATGGAATACCCCTGCTCTAACCCACCACCGTGATTCGACATGTCAAACATAAATAACAAAAAATAAAAAATCCAGGTTATATTCACATAAATACAAACTAATAAACTATACAGTTGAGGACAGTGCGCATAACAGAATAACAATAACAATACCTAATGCCTTGGTGATAATATTTTAATTTTGACGACTATTAAAATGTACTATTGGAGCCCACATGGGAATGAAACAATGTTTTTTTAAAATTTATTGAAATAATTGAAATAACCACTGAGTCATATGACGCTTAAAGGACGGTAAGGAAAGTACCTTAAAATTAGCAGGTAAAGTATTATACAATTTGTAAATATTATAAGAAAAAGACCGCTTAAAATATTCAGTACGTCGAATTGGAGGTGTTATTAAACCCCTATGTCTCAAATTCAAATTGTGCACGTCTGTACGATATTTAATTTTATTTGTGAGATAGGGTGGGCTATTATCAGTAATAATTTTGTGGTACAGCACAGAGCTATGCAGTATGCGTCGCCTTTCCATGTTAAGCCATTTAGTCTCCTTTAATTTGTGCGAAATGTGTTCTCGTCGTCTAATTCCATGAATGAAACGTAAGCAGGCATTCTGCACAACTTGTATTTTTCTTGATGTGTCATAGTCGAGACATGGACCATAAAGAACGTCACAGTAATTAAAAATCGAAAGCACTAAGGAATCGCACAAAATAATCTTGACATTTTTGTTTAGAACATGTCGATTGTTATATAACAGTTTGAGGTTACCGTATGCCTTTCGAACGCATTTATTAACATGTTCTCTAAACCGAAGAGCATAGTCAAAAATTACTCCCAGATTTCGGGCTGAATCTGTGCATGATATGAGTACATCATTGATTTTAATATGAAAATCTGGTATCAATGCATTTCTTACAACAGATTTTCCAAAAATAATAAGTACAGATTTTGAAGGGTTAATGTTAAGAGAATGTGAAGCAGCAAGTGCAACCAAGTTATTCAGATCTTGGTTTATATGAGTACATGCTTGGATATAGTTCTGTGGACTAAAAGAAATATAAATTTGCGTGTCGTCAGCATATTGATGATATTTACAATATTTTAGAGAACTACATAAATTAGATGAGTAGATTATATATAAGAGAGGACCAAGGATAGACCCTTGCGGTACTCCATGCTTAATATTTCGCACATCGGACTTGTTATTATGTAAGACTACACGTTGCTGACGGCCCTGTAAATAACTCGACATTAAACGGAGAGCTGATTCATCAAGCCCAATATGATATAAAATAGAAAGCAGAATTTCATGATTTATGGTGTCGAAGGCCTTGGAAAAATCAAGCAAAACCAAGGCTGTAGCAAGACCACTATCAGTGGCAGAAATAATATCATCAGCTATATTAATTAGGGCAGTAGCACAGCTGTAGCTAGCTCGAAAACCAGATTGAAAGTTTGATAGAAGTTGATTATGGACCAAGTAAGCTCTTATCTGAGAATCCATTATTTTTTCCAAGACCTTCGACAACACAGGAAGTATACTTATAGGCCTGAGATCTTTTAACTCTTTAGGTCTACTAGTTTTAGCTAGGGGAATAACACATGCTATTTTCCACTCATCAGGAAAAATGCCGTTTGACAAACAACAGTTAATTATATGAGTTAAAAATGGAATAATGTTTGGACAGCATAGCTGTACCATTAAAATGTTTATGGAGTCATTAGCAATGGCTTTAGATTTTATAGTATTTAAGTACGTAATAACTTCTTCATCATTTACAAGCAAAAATTTAAACTTAATTGCAATGCTAGGCTTCACATTCTCATACAGTCTCAATATGTTAGGATCAGGATCCTCAATACCTTGTACAGAATCAATATAAAAATCATTAATTTTGTTAACGTCACAAAGAGATTCTGGAATATTATTATGCTTGCTACTGTTATAAATACCACATTGTTTTAAATCTTTCCAAAATGTTTTGACATTACCTTGAGCAAATTTCTGATTTAGATAAGCCCTTTTCTCGTTTTTAACTGCCACGGTAACGAGGTTACGTAATGTTTTATAATAATTCCAATGTTCCTGGCGTTTAGTTTTTTTGAACCGCTTGTATGCTTTATCTCTTAAAGACATCATAAACCTTAAATTAGCAGTTAGCCATGGAGCTTTGGGCTTACTAAAAAACGAGGTTTTTGTGGGAGCAAATACATCAAAAAGTGCAATAATGTTTTCATTGAGAAAACGGACTTTATCATTAACGTTAGGAATATCAAAAATATAATGCCAAGGAACCAGCTTAAGGCAGTTTTGAAATCCCTCGACATCAAAATCCGAAAAATTACGATAAGTATGAATAATAGGTTGCAATTTAGGTGATGAGGTACGAACATTACAGAATATAAGATCGTGATCTGAAAAAGTATGTAATGTCTGAGTTCCAGAATCTCCGATAATGTCAGTGTTGGAGGTAAGTATGTGATCGATTAAGGTAGCAGTAGTCGACGTTATCCTAGTAGGTTCGCTGATTAACTGCTTCAGACCAAACTCATCAAGCATGGACACATACTGCATAGTCTCTGTGGACCCAATCTGTAAAATATCAATGTTAAAATCGCCAAGGCAAAGCACATGATCATAAACAGGCAGCAAGCTACTTAAAGTTTCTTCAAATCCTTCAATAAAAATACGATACTTGCTCCTGTGCGACAGATACACCACCCCAATTGCAAAATTTTGTTTATTAATATTAACACTAATCCAAAGCTGTTCATAGTCGTAGGTAGTAATTATATCAAGAACTGTAAACTTTAAAATGCATTTAATATAAAAAGCAACGCCACCACCAAAAGTAGCACGATCCTTACGCAACACAGAATAATTAGCAATTCCCACGTGGGCATCATCTATGTTATCGTTTAAGAAAGTTTCTGAAACGGCAATAATATCATAATTGTTAGACAATACAAATTCACTAAATAAATGAAAATCATTTGTAATTGATTGAGCATTGATATGCGCAATACTCAACTGCAGCATGCGAATAAATCAAGAAGCAAATGCAGAGAAAAAGAAAAAAAAAATATATATATATAAGAAAGAACAAAAATATTTTATAACGCTACCGTTAGTTACTAACAAAATAATCCTCGCCACTTAATAGAAAATATATTTTCCCTTTTTTACAAAAAGAAAATTAGAAGTTTAAAATTAATCAAAAGAATATTTGGAAAGCAACAGTAGGTACTCGTGTGTAATAATGACGGTCAATTGGGGAAAATAATTTTATCTATGTAAACAAATAAATGTCTACACAGGTGCGAAACTTGATTGAGCGATTGTGTGTTCTGTAGCGATTAGCTCAGAAGAAAGGCTAAATTTAAACAAAGTGTAAAGACAAGTTGTGGGTATTTGCGGCTAGCTTTAATGATTGTTCACATAGTAAATCACAACAGCGAATATATTACAGTTTCTCGAGATCATTCATGCAACATACGGTTGTTTTGGTATTATTGACGCTAATTACAACTCTCCCATCTACGGTCCATACATTTTTAGCTTGAAATTTTGCAATTGCTGCCTTTAACAGGTTGGCACGAATCCTGGTAAGATCTTCTTTAATGACGATCCGAGATCCTTTTAGTTGCTTTTTTACCTTATATACTAGATTTTTATAATGGTAGCTTATGAACTTTACTATTATTGGTCGAGGGCGGTTGTGTTCTCTTTTACCTACTCTATGACACCGATCAATATGTTCGAGCAGAATTGGAACTTTCAGTTTATCGTTAAACAGTTTTAAAACAGATACACTCACGGTTTCATTGGGCTCTTCTAAAATTCCAAAAATTCGCACGCTGTTCCTGCGCGAGTATTGTTCGAGGTTGTCCATATCAGCGCCTTTTTGTATACATTCCTCTTCCAATTTCTTACACTTTTGCTTCAGATCATCTATTTCCTGCTGTTGTACGATAAGTTTTTCATCCACGGTTTTGATAACAACTTTTGCCACTGTAGCGGCGATGAGCGAGACGAATGCCTCATTGCTGCAGAGGCTTTTTGTTGCTTCGTTGATTTGCTTTGTGATGGCCTCGGTATCTTCTCGGGTTAACATATTGTACACAAAAAAAAACAAAATTTTTCGATGGTATTATCGCTAATGTAATAAGAAAAACACTGCTGTGCCTAGATTTACTTTACTTTAGCAGCCACAAACCACACGTCTAGCCTTGCCGGGCGCACATTGACGCTTACAACTTTTTCCAGGCTCCACCTCACATTAATTTTTCACTGCGAACAACTCAGCCTGAAAATAAGCATGCAACAGGCGCAATGAAAACACAAGACAACGTATGACAAACCGATCTATTGGTCTAACGCACATATATACTGTAATGATACAAGCTTAAATGTGTATTGGAATTAAATTTGTTAAAATTGGAAAATTACAGTGGGTTGGAAACTAGTTTGGATTTATTCGGAGATAAGGCAGATATTTGTTTGGAACAGCTGGATTTGAAAATAATATAAAATTAATAAAATACAGTTTGAAAATGAATGAGAAATGCTAATTTTAAAATAATATATATAATGTTAGTAGGTTTAACTCAAATAATTAAGACTAGAAGGCATAAATAGGAAAAATGAGGTAGTTAAGATATTTGTTTCGATTATTACACAATAACAAACTGAAAAATGTAGAAAACGATTTTGGTCTAATTAAAAATATGGAATATAACCCAGTTTTATTAATGTAATGTTTGGATAAGATAAATAGGGTAAAAAGACAAAATCTACGAGGTGAAATAATGAAATTAATTAATGAAGATTATTCGAACATGGTACACAAGACTAATGGATATAAGAATTGTTATATACAAGTGAATTATTAAGTACACAAACTGGGTCAGTTTTATTTTGAAGATTACATTTGACATGTAACATGTAAATGGGATTACGTCAAGTTATTTGTTGTTGAGTGGAGCTTCCAAAAGGGTATCTACGGAGAGAGGAAGTGCATTCTAGGAAATAGTTTACAGTAGCAGATGGATATCCAGGTTTGCTCTATTCATTGGTAGCTGTCAAGAATTTGGAGTTTGCTGATATTGGACGATTGAGGTGTGGTTTGTCTGTGAGCAGTGCATTGCAGCAAGGTGCATGAAAAGAGTCGAGTTCCAGATCGGGGATAGGTTGCTGTCTTGAACATTGTGTAAGAAAAATACAAGGTGGGTGATTTCTTATCAAATCCTAACTAGAAATTAAATAAGGACAATAAGAAAATGAAATTAATTAAGAAATAAATACTTCCTGTGTTTTTTAATATTATTGTGTACTATTCAAAAGATTGGGCATGTGTCATTAGAATTTTAAATCTGTTTTGACATTTGGTTGACATAAATTGTGACTTATGATGCAAATGAAATTTTAAATATTAGAAAATCAATCTTTCAGAAACAAGTAACTAAATAAAATAATTCACCCCTATTGAGTTTTCAGGAGCTATTTTCTAAAAGTAATTATTGACATATAATTAAATACAATAGAGGGCAATTTGTAAAAAATGTGATTAATGTTAAGACTTGAATGTTGAATTCTTAGTTAAGGCGCTGTAAAGAGGATTCAGTGCAATATATACATGGTCCAAGAATACATGAACACATATAGTTACTGACGTTCGTTAGCGTATAAAATGAAAAGAACGAATATTACTATTATATCGGGCCCAGAATTGGGTCACTAGCATTAATTTAGTGAGTGAAACATAATAGCGGAACACAGATTACGATTATTAACGTTAGTTAGCGCTCAAAATATTACATGCACGTGGCAACTATATAACGGCTAACTTCTACAATACACGCTACCTTATTTATTGCAGTATCGCCTAACTCTAGATTCGGTGGCAGGACTTCGCCTCATAGGAAACGATACGGCCCAAAATGGCAACGGGGCTCACATGGAGACAAATAGGGTGGCCTTCTGCATGCCCTCGTGCTGTGAATCCCACGTATAAGTGGTATAAGGCCTGCACGGTACACGAGATTACGGGGGCGTCGGTCATCAAAAGAATGAAGCATCACCACACCACACAACTGCACGTCTAACGACACGGAAACACTCTCAACAGGCCGCTCACGCAACCGAAGCCGCGCGGGGCGACTAGAAGCCACTCTCTCAGAACCCGCTCTCAGCAACAGCCAGCAACCAACTCCCAACACTGACTGACTCAACTCAATCACGGCACCCCGCCGACAGGAAAGAGCGGCCACAACGCAGACAGACGGAGATCAAACGAACAGCATTCAAAAACCTCTCTTTTGCTCTCATAAGCTCGCGTTTTAAATTCAATCTCGAAGACACGCTACAAAGCGACAACAAGCACACGTGTTCAGCCACAACCCGGATCTAGGGCACAGCTGCGTGATGAGATAATGCTAAAGCCTGCACAAAATACGAAACACACTTAAATTTAACGGAAAAATATTAAAGAAAGCTACATACAAGCAGGGTTGTAATCTTAGAAAAATCGATAACTCATACATTCATAAACTTTAAAAGTGTCCTGACACAATGTGTTGGTGCATGCCGGGAGAAACAGGGAAATAATCTGTTTAATTGGTGCTGATCTCGTTACAATTTTATGTTCCACTCCTTTAGCATTAATTTGATATCTGCCCCGATTCTGGCTTGCCCTGACTTATCCGTCTATTTTGTCATCCAGAGATGCATTGCGTACGACAACAATCCGATGAATTCGCTATGTCAGCCGTTCACTAGCTAGAACGAACGAAATTTTAGCACCACTGACCGCGAATGTCTCGCTGCCCTTTTTTCTACCGAAAAACTTAGACCCTATATCGAAGGAACAACATTCACGGTTGTGTCATTACAGCTTAAAATGGCTTAACGATATTAAAGACCCTGTTTTGCACGTATCGCTCGATAGGCTGTGCGCCTTCATCAGTATGATGTTGATATTGTTCATCAAAAAAGCAAAGAACACGTCGTACCCGACACTTTATCTAGTGCCGTCTCCGTTATCGATACTGTTGATCTGCCTTTCGGACTCGCTTTTAATCCTTGATATAATCACATGTGTCACTTAGTCACCCAAAATCCTCGTAAGTTTCCCTGTTTGGAGTCAGCAACGATCAGTTGTATAAGTATGTTCGAATCTATTATCCTGACTTAGCAAATGATGAAGATCATTTGACATTGATTGTTCCTAAAACGCAACGCCGAATCACGATAGTCCTACCGCTGATCATATTGGTGTCAATAAAACTTCCATCGTATCTTGCAGAAATATTATTAGCCTAAATTACGTCATGACGTTGCTACTTATATCCGCCGTTACAAAAAACGTGTCAACGAACCAAACCAAAGCAGAGAGCTCCTGGGGGTTATATGGGTGGTCATTCCTGAGTCAAACCTTGGGAGGTAATTTGTTGCGATATTGTAGAGCCCCTACCTCGTTCGTCACGTGCGTATGCCTATATTTTGATAGTGGCTGACTGTTTTAGCAAGTTCCCACTCATGTTTCCTCTCCTTACTGCGTCTGCTAATCTTATCTCGCATATTTTCGAGAAAAATGTTTTCTTGATGTTTGATGCGCCACAGCGCATCATTTGTGACAATGGCGTTCAATTTCGTAGTCGTCAGTTTCAGTCCTCATCCAACAAGTATTCTTTGTAGCATTTTGTTCACCGCGAATTATCATTCTCAGGCTAACCCTATTGAACGTATTAACAGAGTGCTGAAAACCATGTTGATCGCCTACGTATCATCTCATCACCGAGACTGGAACAAATATCTTTCCAATGTAGCTTGTGCCATACGCACTTCGGTTCATGAGGTCACGGAAAAGACCCTCTATTTCATTAACTTCTACAGAGAAAGCTCCTTAAGCCATGAACCTACGTTAGATGAAGGAAATCCTAAAATTCAATTCGATCGTAGATTTAGATAGTCGTGCAGCCATCCTCAAGCCACTTTATGCTGATATTAGACGTCAGTTATATAAGGTTTATGAAAAGTCTAACAGCCGTATTCATAGTCGTTCGCCAGCGGCTCGCCGGCGAGTCGCCGGAGTTTCGTTATGAATAGTATGTTGGCGGCACTGTACGTCTATCTTAAATTCGAGGTTAGCAGGTTAGATTTTGTGTCAATTTCTGTCAAAACTGACGGAAAACCTAACCTGCTAACCTCGAATTTGCATAGACGTACAGTGCCGCCAACATACTATTCATAACGAATCTCCGGCGACTTGCCGGCGAGCCGCTGGCGAACGACTATGAATACGGCTGTAAGACTCGCTATCATCTTCGTCGACGCCCTTTGGACTACCCTTCAGACCAAGCCGTGTTGTGTAGAAACGATTTGATGTCACCCATCTTTTCAGTCTGACTGTGCCTTAACTATATGGAGGTTTACTTCCGCCTCGGTGGTTTTAGGACATCATCAGGGGCGGTACCTTGTGGGGATTTGTGGTGGTTTTGGAGGGTTTTGGGGTTGAAGCTTCTTGGCAATGGGTCGTCACGAGGCTGCTCACTGGCGCAGCATTTCCACCCAGCAGCGACGAGCGGTCTCGATCCCTGTCGTGGAGTTTGCTCTGGCCTCGGGTTCCTTCTGGAATCGCCACTGTCCTTACAGGTAAATGCTGTTTTGTGGTGCGAGTTTTGGGTTTTCAAATATTGGAGTCTCGGATACAGTTTTTTTTTGTTTAAAAAAGTTGTTACGTGTCAAAAGCGTAATCAGCGTTATTATTTTATTTGTACATAATCATTGGCCGTGTAAACGCTCCTTTATTTGAACGCGGTCTTCCTGTGAACGCAGCTTTATTGTCCGCTCGCGCTGTCTCGTGCTGATATACAGTAATCTGCGTTATCGGACAGCTTCATCAAGTGTTTTACTCCATTCGTTTTGTTTTGTTTTTATCTGTAATCGCTTATCTGGTCCTGCAGGCCTGGTTTGCTTTTTGAGATATGAATGGTCTTGTTAGGACCTGAATAGCCTGCCTCTCTTCCAAAAACGTGGTTTCAGCATTATTCCTGCAATATGTTGTGCTCCAAGTTCACTCCTTGGCTCCTAATATTTTGAGGGGTTCTTCGTGGAAGCTCGCTTGATGCGGACTCTGGGCTTGGGAACACGTATGTGGGACGAATAAGTCCACGTCTTTTAGGCGGATCATTTTTTACAAATTGTTAGCCGTCCTAGTCATATATTAACGCTGGTAATACAGGGTGAATGGTTACTTTATTTTCGATTTTGTTAACGTTAGCATTTAGCTGCTTTCAGCCAACGTTTCTAGCGTCACCCGGCAGTTGGAAAAACTTCAGCGATTTCACTTACTTGGGATGCCGTGCTTACCCCCCTGCTTCTAGGCGCGTAGTTTAATTTTGGGCACATCGACTGAGTGTTCCACTGGTGACGTCTGCCAGAATCCTCCACCTACAGCAGCAGCTGTAAGAGCCCGTTTGATTTACCCCCTGCAGACGCGTGATTCTCTCAGATAAGTAGCGTACGCCCTAATGATCTATGGTAATGATATTTGTGCAGCATGCAATGTGAACAAATTGAAGCTATTCTTAGTATGTAATTTTGCATTTTACTGGTTTAATCTTAGATTGCGTATTGAATTGTGCTCATCACTGCTATGTTGCCGTTATTTGAGAGTGCATCTTTCGAGTATGTAAAGCCCTTAAGAATTACTGTACTTGCTACTTTATGCAGCGTTGCGTATTAAATCTAATGCACTGCGTATATCATTCATTGTACGATTTCGTTACAGCTACCTAATATATTTCAGATATGGTGTTATTGCCTCCTGCGATTAAACTGAGTTTATAAGTTCTCGGCCTATCTGAGTATTATTGTTGTAATTTACAGACTTGTTAGCTTTCATTATATTTGATAATTACATCATTTAAAGAACTGCACGCCGTCTGCACTGAGTCTATATGGGGGCCCTCAAACATACTCTAGTAGTGTTGTGATATTTGAAAATATGTAGAAAAACTGTAGCTAACAACGGTAACACAGCGTATAAACCACTCCAGAGGTGAAATTCTTTTGCAAGGGTAAGGGATAGAAGAGCAAGCTCTTAGAAACAATTGTTACATTGCCATACGCAGTTTTCCATCCACAGCCACCAAAATCTTTGAAAACCGGTTCTTCTTCACCAATAGACTTTCTTCCCTATATCCAGCAAGTAACCAATCCCATAGGGAAGTTTCTCGGAAAACAAAACATCAAAACAGTGTTCAAACGTTTGAGCAAGATGTCATAGATTTAACCTATGGTAAAGGAGCATGTCATTAAAAAGTATTTACAGAGTCTCCTGCTCCTGTAATACTGTGTATATTGGTGAAATATGACATTAGTAACACCCGTGACTCTAATCACCAGTGTTATCTCAGGTTAGGTCTCTTATCATCATCAGCCAACCAAAGCGATACTGGCCATAATATCATTTTCGATTAAACTTCTGTCATCTGCAAATCTTCATTCTTGTTTAGCATGAACATTGTTGAAATAATTGATATTTACCAACACTCTAATTATTTGAATCAAGAGTCCATATTGAAAACGCGTATTTCTAAACAGCTCTCCCCAGCTCTTTTCACACAACTTCGATGGATCTTGACTATGAATTTAGCATTCTTTTTTCGACCGCTGAAAGAGTTTCGCCTTTGGCGTAGTTAACATTTTGAGTTACCGTGCTCTTCTATCCTTTATTCTTACAAAATAGTTTCGCATATGGCGTGGTTTAATCGTTGAGTTACCGTGCTCGTTTGTTTCATTCCTGATGAAGCCCTTTATGAAGATGTCGAACCGTTTAATTCTTTTATCTCACCATGCAATTCAATCCCGAGAGTCTTTCGTTGCAAAATACGTTATAATTTAGAAATAAAAAATAACTTAAATGTTTTCTACATCGATAGTTATATCGTTTACTACACCCACAGCTGTTTCATTTTCATAGTGTTTTCTAAAATTCCACTTTATTTCGTGCATTAACGGTTCTTAGCTTTTAGCACGTTTCGTTTTGGTAATACCTACTTCTGATTTTACTTTAAACATTTTTTCTAAATTCAATGTTAATATATTAATTAAAATTAGTTTTGCAAGTCATTAAGTTTTATTCCATCACTTCACCATATGTCAATTACAGTACATACTTAATAAAAACCCTTTCAGTTAACCAGTATCAAGTTTTTCCCTCCATATTATCGTGTACTCCATCGGCACTCGTGTGGCTGTAAACTTTTGTGAGATAAGATAAAATCATACTATTTGCTCCAAATTCTTCATTCACTAAAACCACGAACGTGGTCACTATTTAGTTTTTATTTTGAACTGCACAATTTTCAGCCCAAGCGATAAATGCCTTTACATTCCTTTTTACAAGACTGTGGTTTGTAGGTCATTTATTTCATTCTATACTGTAATATTTCATTTACGGGACTCGTTTAATTTCGCTAAATGGAAAATTACAGTGCTGAGTCCGGTTAAGGATTGCTTGCGGGACTCGGTACTGTAATGTTCCATTTGCCATAATAAAATGACGTAATACATGAGTACGGCTCAAAAATTTCCTTGCTAGCGTTACTATACATAAAGCAACCATGGATCTATTTCATAAAACAACTTCACAACCTTTCACTTTGCACTTTGCAATTTTCAATCAATTTTTGATACATAATAAATATTTTCGAAAAGCTGAAAAGTAAAATTTCATCAACATTATACAAAGTGCAACTAAACAGGTGAAAATCGACAAATTGATTAACATATTTTACCCAAACTGTGGCTCTTTCAAAATTTAACAAATGCAAAGTGAAAAGTTGCCAAATTGTTTCATGAAATAGGGCCCAGACCTTAATTATTTTCTTGATTAATATTACCTTTACTTAAAAATCAAAACATGCGACTCAGTATCAAATAAAACGTTGTACGTTATACGTCCGGTAAATAATCCTTTGCAGTACTTGTTTCAGTACTCGAACTCCTGATGTAAAAATTCATTTACCGGACTTAGTACATAGTAATCTACGTCCGTAAAGAGCATCTTTACAGGACGCATAAATGCATTTCAGGCCAATGCCGAGAGCGAGGCTTGAAAGCCTGCAAGTTCTGTAAAGGGTATTTCCCGATGAGTACGTACAACATTTTAAGCATTCTTAATTTTACCTAAACATTGAAATATTACAATAACAAACAAGCATTATACCTTCGTAAAAATCTAGAAATATCTGTAGTCGATTTCCTTAGTAACTACAGTCAACATATATTAAAAACCACGCAAAATGTAAATTTTCCGAAATAGTCCTTGTAACAATACGTAAGATTTAGCTCCTCATGTGGTACTTTGGATTTGAACAAGACGTTTCGTACGCTTTAAAGTTTAAATAATTATTTGCTCTCTTGTCCGGTATATATGAAAGCCGCTTAGTACCCCACTTTTCCAAACCGGCTGACACTGACTTGAAACAATGCACAAGAAACGCTAATTTGTTTGTACAATCTATTGACTTTAAAAAACATAAAAACAAAGAGAAATTCAAAGAAAAATAGAATTCGTTTCTAGAAACACGTAAGTGCGAGATAGCCGAGTCTACACGCTTGTACAATTGAACACGCATCAAACACACATAGAACATCAATAAAACATATTAAAATGGCGCCGAAACAACTGGCCTTAAAAGAGCAAAAGTCAAAAGGTCTTCAAAGGCGGCTCTGACCTGAAGCCAGCCCTGGTCGCGCTTGTATGTATTTAAATGAACAGAATTAGGGTGCATAAACGCATTTTTAAGTCCAATGTTCAGATCGCCGAAGAGATTGCTTATCGCTTGTAAACTGAAAACATTTTACCTGTAAGTAGACCAGAACTTGCTCCCATCACGACTTCGTAACGCATCAAAGAGTACCCTTTGGATGTTGCACATTTTGCAAACTAACCTAGTACACGGTAAAATTACGTTCATTAATTTGTAAACGCTTGTTCGCGGCATTTTAAAACTGTGGCAGCAATATAAATAGTGCCAAGCCCATTTAAGCCAGTTCTATTTAACTTGGCTCACCTTGGGGCGAATCCGCACAATATACTTTAGAGTCGCACACGTGCAACCCTTGACGGGAGCTAAACTTTTCGTAAAATATGAATGGGTTGAAACTTCCCTCATCCTGCGAGCAGGCCCAGACATGCGTTTATCGCTACACCAGCGAAATTAGCTGCATAATGCTCTCACAGAACAGTACAGTGTCGGCTTTACGAACTTTTGATTATATTAAATAAACTGCTTAAATCTAATACTCTTTAAATGTGAAATTATACATTACAGCCTAGGGATATATGCCCTGTTTCATCTAGTAGATAATTTTTCCAAAACAGTTCTGTAAAGAAGTACGTTTTGAACTAAAAGTTGTACATTAATGCATAATTTTCAGAACGAGTGCCTGAAAATAGCTCTTATCGTATGAGTTTCCATGACAATAAGTTGCATTTGCGAAAACTGAACGGTAAGTCGTAAATTATATTCCAAAGACCAGTAATATTCCCAAAGATCACGGTGTTGCTCTTCAGTAATTGACTTACACGGTTTTTATAAGTACTTGTCTGAATAAAGTTGTTTCATCGGATGTTCTTAAAATGTTTCGATAAGTTGTTTACAGTCGGTGTTCCTATATTTTAAATTTGATGCTGGGTCTGAGTTTGAGTATTACACTATTTTCACTATTCACTGTTTATCCGTCTTATTTTCAATCACTGTATATTGTTTCGGTTCACTAAATTTACAGTAATCTTCTAAGGAAATATAAACACAACTTATTAATATGTAGTAGGATTTTTGTGACAGTTTTGAAAATTTTCCATTAAAATCAGGAAATACAAGATTACTAGATTACTACCAAGCACAATATACAGGCGCCAGTAGCGTTGGGGTTATGCTGCGCAGATGGGTTTATTCCGATCGGATAAAAAATAGACATGTAACAAGTAGAAAAAGTGAACTTATCACTTTTTCTACTAACGTAGTTACACAATATACTATTATTTCATACAACGTAAACTAAAATTTAACTTCACTTTGAATTATTAATTTTACTTCCTGCAATTTAAGTTTTATCAATTTTATAACCACAATTTTGCCTGAAAGTGGAACCTGTGTGTCGTTTCTGAAACATGTCACTAATGCCAAGTTTAGTTTCATTTGGTTTTACGGTATTTTATTCTTGGTTATTACTTTGAAAGGCACCATGTATTCAGCATCATTAGCAGTGCATAAACATTACTTGTAAGAAAGGAATAAATGCATTTTTGATTTACATTTATAATAACGTTTTGCAAGTTGTCCCACGCAGAGATATGTAGTTGTGGAGCGGATATCCCTCAACAACATGCTAATCAAAATTGAAGTTTTTCAGAAGTTATTCCTGTGGCTTCAGCGCCCTTAAAAGAAAAACAACTGAAGCTTGATCCCTAAGTTTGTTTCCAAAACACACCAGCTGAACTTTTTGTTCCAGATATCCGCTTTGAGCACAGCCGTTAGATTATCCAGCTTCGCTTCCGGGCCTCCTGGGCCCGCAGGACCACCAGGGCCTCCCGGACCCTCCGGTCCCAGGGGATTTCCAGGTAAGTTTACCTAAAGATTCGACGTGCAGATCTCTTAAACTTTCTGATGGGAGCGGAAACCGTTGCTGTCCGATGCGCGGTACATCTATCAAATTCAAAAGTCACATTCAAATTTACGTTGACGTTGCTTGGTGTCAAATTGTCTTTACCAGAGTTTGATTCTACAAATTATGAGAGAAAATATAAAAATACGATCGTTTATAAATTCTAAAAATTTGAGGGAGGACAGCATAACAATATAAGCTGCTAACATAGAGTGATCATAAGGTAACTTATAATGATCATATTTTTGTTTTTACTGCTGATATTAAAAAATTTACTTCAAGAAAGTTAGTTGCTGGTTTACAACGCATTTTGAATTAATTTTAACTTTCCGCAGTCTTTCAACTACTTTATACAAATTTACAGTTTACTGCTTTGACGTTAAAGTAAAGTCGGAACATGAACATCATAACTTGAGAACGACACAACCTATCGGCTGATTTCTTCGCCAGTTTGTGTAGAATGGCATAACTTTTCATGAGTCGTATTGTATTGATCAAAATATTTCTTTCACTAGATTATACGAACTGTAGTTGCACATACCTTATAAAAACGATTTCCAAATCGGAAGCATTTATCGACATATTCAACTAGATTTATTTCGCAAAAAACCGTGACTAACATTATACTTCTTGTACCTACTTACTATCAATAAGAGGCTTGCAAATTGTTTATAGTAAGTAATTTGTCACTAACTATGGAGTAAATAACTATTTTACTGCAAATGGCACACGGTTTTAGACTCGAGCTCCAAACCTAAATTTCTCAATGACTCTAACCAGCTTCAAATCGTATCAAACGATCGTTCAGGCTACATGGAGATATCGGTGGACCGAATACTGCAGTGAAGACGGTGTGCGGTTCTTTTCTATAATTAAGAAAGGGTATTCAAATTACTAGCTGGCGTAAAAGAGTATTTTACAACCGGTAAGTCCATTAACTTACGAAAACTCACTAAAGTAATATGCGTACTCAATTCTCTACAACCTAAAACAGACTTCAAAAAAGTTCGACACCTCAGTTGCTTTGATTAGCCATAGCTACACAAAATCATAGAGCAATTGATTAAGCGATTTGTGCATGAAAAACCGAAATGATAGACTAACTCTTTCATACTAATATTTGACATGAAAACTCTACCATGGAAGTACTGTTAGATTTGTCGATACATTAATATTAACATTTACATTTAAACTCCAATGCAAATTTATAATCTGTTCTACTAAATGAATAATAAGTAAATGTGTCGGAAGTAAACACCTGTTACGTCACTTCTAGGTTTTAAAGCTTTGTTTGCATATTGCGCTACACTTCATTCTGTTTCACTTTTACTGCGCTATTCGCACAGTTCTGTACGATGTTGCCGGTTTGGTATATGAGGCATTGTGGTGTTGTCGAGTAAGTAAGTTGACCTTCAGGCAACACGAATGTATTTCTAACCTCTTCTACTACGTCCTGCTGAATTATTGTACTGCTTCTTTAACTGTCGGCATGGATGGATCTCTGTGTAGGGTTGTATTTGTACTGTAACAAGGTGATCCGGTGATAATTCACAGTAGGTTGCTTAAAGTGCGTGCAATATTTCAATATTTGAATTGCTGGCTGTACCCCATACTTTTATCTGGGCTTTTAGTATGGTTTTGTATATGAGCAGTTTGTTTTCTAATGATAATCGAGAATGTTTGCAAATTAGCCAGTATAGCTTACCGAATTTTATAATGAGTTGTTTTTGCTTGGACAAAATGTACGGTCTCTATATCCAGATGTATACCGAGATACATGGCATCATCTGTTTGGGTAAATTGCTGGTTATTGAACGTCACAGGTGGGCATGTTTGTCGAGGCATTGTAAATGTCACATGAACTGACTTGCTTCTATTTGCTCGGATACGCCACGCTTGTGTTCTATCAAGCTATTCTTGGAGGTATTGCGAAGCTATCATTGGGTCTGTATTTGTGGCTTGTAATGCAGTATCATCTGCCTAGGTTGTAATTTCTGCGTTTTCTACCACTAGCAACAAAGTGGACAAAAAGAATAGCAAACTGGAGACCGCGGGATGGTAGACGGACTGTTGGAAGACCGCTGATGCGCTGGAGAGACAATATTAAGAAACCTGCAGGGACAAACCGAATAAGAAAGGCAGAAGATAGGGTAGAATGGAAAGATCTTGAGAAAACCTACTTCCAAAGATGGACAAGTGATACGAGAGAGAGAGAGAGAGAGGGAGATGTAACTGGCAAATATAGCATATAGATGTCGAGGCCGACGATATTTGGATTAATGTATCCGCCTATGAGTTATGTTTTAATAATAATGGTGAGGCACTAACACCCCATGAAGGAGCTTGGCCTGCAAGGCGGAAGGTCAGAGCTTCCGTATCCTCGCTCTCACACCCGGCTATCACGTGTCAAATTCATGACACGTGGTGGTGTGGTGAGCATCACGCATTAGACAACCGCATTACTACCCCTTGTTCTTTCGAACGCAGGTCCCCAATTATTTAAAGCGACTGGGTAGGCCGCCCGCCAGGCATCGATCTGGGATTTAAACTCCAGACTTCCGCACCGCAGTCCAATGCTCTAACCATTGAGCTACGCTGGCGCTGAGCTATTTTATGGTTTCGTTTAAATTGTTTTGTTTAATGGGATAGTAGAAGGAACGCGATAGATAATTTCCTATCGAATGAAACGGCGCCTGCAAAACCCATACAATCTGGGAATAAGTAGCGTTGCCGAAATGAGAGCATTCTGGTAGAGAAAAGCGAAGGTGTTGGGTGGATTTGCGGGCGTCGGACCATTACCGTTTCAACCCTTATTGTTAGTTATGTTCGCTTCGTCATTGCTGGCTATTTATGGGTTACTTTAATTTTATACCAATAAACTGTGTTTACCTGACTTATATTGTGTAAACTATAAGTGGTCACGCCCTGAACTACTCGCTTGTTCTGATATAGATTATATGTTTGGTGATTTTTAGTAACTGTCCCGGTAATGCGTTAAGCAATTTAAGACCCAGAAATGTTATTGACCTTTGACCAATTTTTTTAGTTCCTTTTACAATAAAGGAAGTATTGGATTCACCCCAAAAATTCGACATTGAGTTTTCAACAGATCTTCACGTTTTAGAGTCCTCTGAACCCAAAAAACATATTTTTGTTTATTGGTCTGTCTGTGGTGTGTGTGAACAGAATATCTCAAAAACGAAAAGAGGTATGACGTTGAAACTTCATATACCGGCTGTCCTAAAAGTCTGGAAAATACGCTTTGGATCGGGACACGGAAAAACGCTCATTTGATATTTTTAAAAAGCTATAGAATAATACCAAAATTGAGCCCCCATGCCCATTCCTGTGAGTAGGGCACGGGGCAACTTTAAAATCTTAAAGAGGAACCTCCAATTTTGATTGAAAATGCGCATTCTAGGCTAAAAACTACTTAAGTTTTGTCTGATTTTTTTACTCTTGATAGATTTTTCGCTATTTTCGAGTAACTTACATCCGATCGAAAAACTAACAAGTGGTTCACGTTCGAAATAATAAATAATTCATTTGATTTAATTTATTTATTTATTTATTTTTAGTAACTATCCAAATTAGTGATGGGAAGTTTCGATCCTTTTGCGGACTCGTTCATTCCAATCCCAACAAGGGGTAATAATGCGGTTGTCTAATGCGTGTTGCTCACCACATCACCACGTGTCATGAATTTGACACGCGACAGCCGGGTGTGAGAGCGAGGATACGGAAGCTCTAACCTTCCGCCTTGCAGGCCAAGCTCCTTCATGGGGTGTTAGTGCCTCACCATTATTATATACCTATTAAAAATTAGGGTAAAATTTTTAAGTTTTTATTAAAATCGAAAAATCATATCAAAAGTACATTTTATTTTCTGAGTTGTTATTTTCTAATAATCATAACAAAATCTCCTTAGATCCTATGTTACAATTATTCATGCCATCTACAAATTAAACTTATTTGAGTTCTACCTTCTTCATCATATTATTTTAATAGAAATTATCTTTGTCATCTGTAATATGAGCATGTATTTACCTTATCACTTTCAAAACTACTATAGAATACTCAAGTGCTATACCTTTCATCTTAATTTGCATCAAATTCAAATTCTATTAATGACTTTCATTTAAACAGCCATTTTTTTTAACTTTTCTAAGTTGATTGTATTGATCTTCCAAATTCTATTTTTACATTTATCTTCATCCAAAACTGCTCTTTATGTATCATAACAATATATTATATATACTAGCGTTCTGCACCCAAATTGGGCGCGAAATAATTCATTTAATGCAATTTGTACAAGAGTGATCCATTTTGTGTGTCGAGTTAATTTTGAGGTTAGCTATCAGCAAAAAAATCCACATAAAAAAAAGTCACTTATAAAAATTTGAAAACCCTACTACTGGCTTACTAGCGTCGCCCTGAGTCGATTGACACCAAAATCAGCCAATTCGGCCCACGGGTTCGCTCTCAAAGTGGCGTCAAGCAAGCAAGCAAGCAATGAAAATTATTATGTCGGATGCTGTTCATTCCTAAACGGAATGGTAAGCGCTGTGAGCTCGTTAGATTCGGTTTTTACAGTGAATCACTCTGTTGGTCTGCTGTTCATCCTTTTTTTATTTATCTGTTGTGTGTTTTGGTCTTCTCAGCATTTTATGCCATTCCTTTCTATCTAGGATAGCCTTTCTCCATCCTTCTACTCCTAGACTTTTGACGTCAGCATGGACTTGATTTTCCCATCTAGTCTTGGGCCTCCCTCGTGGTGTTCCCGTTTCGGGCCTCCAATTGATTATTCTTCTTATTAACATTTCTGGCTGTCTCCCTTGTAAGTATGTGTCCATACCACTTTAGTCTTTGCGCTTTTATATCTTTTACGATATCTTTGCCCTTCATTTTTTCTCTAATTTCGTGGTTCATTAAGTTTCTTATTTCTCTTTCTGCTGTCTTAACTGGCCCAAATACTTTTCTTAATATTTTCCTTTCTATGATTTACAGAGCTTCTTCGTCTTTGTTTGTTAGGACCATTGTCTCGGCTGCGTAAGTTATTGTTGGACGTATTGCAGCTTTGTATATTCTAAGTTTTGTGTTTATACTTTGGTAGCTATTTTTTAAGAGTTTTTGGTGTTTCCAGTAGGCTCTGTTACCTGCTTTGATTCTTTCCGCTATTTCTATTGTTCATTCATTCTTTTCGTTGATCGTTACTCCCAAATATTTGAAATTTGCCACTTTTCGAAACTTGTACTGTTGAATTTTTATTTCTTGTATATTTTCTGTGTTTCTTCTGATTACTGTCATGTACTTTGTTTTTTCTTCATTTATATTTAACCCCCTCATGTTTGCCTCCGTTGATAGATCCAATACCCGCTTGTCTAGAGTTCGTCTATCTCTTGCGATGAGTGCCAGGTCATCTGCGTAGCTTACTATCTGTGTCATGTTTGTTGTTATTGTCTTAGCTACTTCTATTGCTTTGACGGCTGCGTCAAGGGTTACATTGAATAAAACTGTTGATAGTGCGTCGCCTTGCCTTACTCCTTTTTTTATGTTGATTTCTTTTGTATATCCTTCCTCTGTTATTACTCTAGCCTTGGAGTTTGCTGCTGTTATTTTTACTAGTCGGATTAGCTTTTCCGGTATTTCGATTCTAAGCATGTCCTCCATTAGTGTGTACCTATTCACGCTGTCTAACGCCTGTTTCAAGTCTACGAATATTATATGCAGCTCTGATGCGTGTTCATAGCTTTTTTCTATTATCTGTGTCATTGTGTGGATGGCGTCGATTGTTGATATGCCTCTTCTAAAACCGCACTGGTATTCACCCAACTTCTTTTCTGTGTATCTTGTTACCCTTTCTCTTATTAATGTCGTTAGAAGTTTGTACACTGCATTCAAGAGTGTTAGTCCCCGATAATTAGAACAGTTACTGTGTTCTCCTTTCTTGAAAATGGGTAAAATCAGTCCATCATTCGATTCTGCTGGCATTTTTTCTTCCTTCCATATTTCTACAATTAACTTGTAAATTCTTTCTAGTAGTTTTTCACCTCCATTTTTTATTAACTCATTTACTACTGTGTCTTGTCCCGCCGCTTTATTCTGTTTGAGTTGCTATATTTTTTCCTTATACTCCTCATATGTGGGTAGTTCTTCGTCTTCCTTATTGTTTCCTCTTACTTCGTATATATCCTTCACAGTATTTGTTTCTTCAAAGTAGTTTGTAAAGTATGTTTCCCATTTTCTTTTGCTTATTTTTGCTGTTGTCTTGTTCTTAATGTTTTGGCTCTTTGTGTTGGAATAATTTCCTGTTATCTTTGCTGTTTTCTTCCATATTCTTCATCAAATCCTCTATCCACTACTTTCTTTTTCTTTGGCAGCATTTGTCTACCTCCTTCTTTTTCCCTTTGTAGAGTGCCCTCTCTAACTCTCCTGTTGCTATCCAGTTATTTCTTGCTTGGTTTTGGCCCTGGTTTTATTTTCACACTCCTCATCGTACCAGTCTTTATTTCTTTTCCTTCCTACTTGTCCTAATGTTTCGCTGGCTGCGGCTATCATACTATCTTTGACTATTCTCCACTATTTTTCTATGTTACCATTTGCACTTGCTGATAATTTTCCGTTTATCGATTCCTCAAATTCTTGTCTCGTTTCAGTGTCCTTGAATTTCTCTGTGTTCCATCGCTTTATGTTTGCTCTCATGTTTTATTTCTTTATTATTTTCATCTTAATTTTTGTCATTACTAGCAGGTGATTCGTATCTGCGTTTGCTCCTCTGTATGATCTTGTGTCGTTTATTATTCGTAGCCATTTATTTGTTATTAGCACGTGGTCTATTTGGTTACCATCTGTCGTCCCTGGCCTCGTCCATGTTATCTTATGTTCCCTCTTATGTTTGAATTTAGTACTTACTACATAATATGTATCCGTTATTGTTGCGAAATTGCATAGCCTTTTCCCGTTATTCTTTGTTGAGTTGTGTATAGTTTCTTTGCCCGCTATGTTGTCGTTGTATTCCTCTTTACCGATTTGTGCATTAAAGTCCCCTATGATTATTTTAATATCATTTCTTGGGATGCTTTCGAAAGTGTCTTGAAGCTGTTCGTAGAAAGCTTCTTTTTCTTCTTCTTTGGCATCTTTTGTAGGTGCGTACACGTTTATTATAGTTATGTTAGCTTGGATGTTTTCTAATCTCATGATTGATAATCTGCCACCCTTTGCTTGGAAGTTTAGTACTTTGTCTCTCATCTTGTGACTTATCATAAAGGCTGTGCCGTTTCTGCCTTGTATTCTTTCCCCTGCATAGTAGATGGTATAATTCCTGTTATCAATTTTTCCGCTATTGCGCTAGATTTAAGTCCTAGAGTTACTATAGAAACCAGTTCTGGGAATGTCACATTTGACAAATTTTTATACAGTGAATTTATTTTAATAGTTAACATAGCAGTTTCGTTTCTATGCCAGCATTTAATCATACAGGGCACTTCCATAGTTACCAATGATATTAATAGATTAGGGCGTTTATTTTACGAGTTAACATACGAATTTTAATTAGATACTTGCTAATGAGAAACTTTAATTTTGTTATCGGAATGTAGGTATGCAACTAAAAAGTAGATACGTAGGAACAACTTGTGTGTTGTATCTTTTCTTTAGTGGTATATATTAGGATAACTTTTAATTGTCTTTGTGACAAGTAATAATTCCTATGTTAACTCGTAAAATACACGCTCTAATCTATTGGTCCCATTTGTAACTATGGAAATGACCTGTATGATTAAATGGTGGCATAGAAACGAAACGCTTATGTTAACTATTAAAATAAACGAGTGCAGCGATCGGAATACAGTTAGAAAATGAAAGATATTTTAATTAATTTATTTATTACTAGTGGACCCGTTGCAAAATATTTTGCAACGTGTGGCAGGATCCACTAGGTAAAATTTAAATGTTTAAGTTTTTAAAACTACTCACGCGTGATATTGCTACATATACTTGACCAAAGCTAAATACTGGTTGTGGCAAATACGATATGTTCCCACTTTATCCATAGTTTGTTCTTGTGATTTATGAATTGTTATCACAAATGATAGGTGCACTGAAAATTTTCTTTTCCGAAGGCAAAAAAAAGGTAGTGCAATATTAGAATGTATTGATCTATACACAGTAATAATACTCTTCTGCCTGGCTTGTGGCTTGTCCATTTAATACTAAATCTAAGCAGTTATAAATAAATTGCGTACCATTAATCTTATCTCATCTATTAAACCAGTAGATACATTTAAACTTTTCAAAAGAATATCTATTGATCATATTTTTAGTGTTAAGCAATGTGGATATATGCCACTGAAATTTTACGAATCTATTAATTTCATAGAAAATTATAAAGTGTTGTCATTATGTGATACAATTGTATTTACACTCAAATATTGCTTTTCATATTCAGGCAAGAGAGATATAATTTTGTTGCGATTCACGCGAGAGTGGACAAAACTCCAACTTAACTCGCCCCAAGAATATCGGCAACTAAATCCGCCAATCGGTGCGGACTTAAATGTCCAAATATTCGCTTGTAAACCAAAACTCCGCCAAACTGCATGGGGCACACAAATAATCAAAAGCAAACTAACTCCCCATCGGATTATAGAAAGCGAAAATCCGTGCAAGCTGCTAGCTTCGCTGTAAAAATGAGACAAAGGCCGAAGTGCCATGAGTTTGCAAAATCCGAGCACTACAAAAAAAAATCGCCAACCTAACAAATTTCGATTGGCGGGAACCGAATATCGGCACTAAAGGTTTGTTCACACAGTATCAGCCGCTAAGAGATCAGTTACACCGTAACACCCTTTGCGGGTGAATTCCAGATATCCCTGGAAATGATTTCGTCTATTTATAAGACGATCTAATATGCAAAATTTAAATTTTCTATCTGTAGTAGTTCGCTCGTTAAGGTAATCTTTAAACAACAAATCTATCTCATTTCAACCTTTTGAGGAGATGCATTTTGCAAAACCCTGAAAATGGTTTGATATGATTTGTAAAACAAACTAATATGCCGAATTTCGACTTCCTACCTGTATCTATCTCGTGACGATCTTTAGGAAAACATATCTATCCCATTTAATCCCTTTGAGAGGATACATTTCGAAAAACCCTGAAAATGGCTTGACCTGATGTGTAAAACAAACTACTGTGCCGAATCAACTTTCTACTTGCAGCAGTTACCGTATTATGGCGATCTTTAGAAAACACATCTGCCCCATTTAATCCTTTCGGGAGTTAATTTCGAAAAGCCTGAAATTGATTTGACCTAATTTCTAAAACGATTTAATATGCCGAATTTCAATTTGTTTCCTGTAATAATTATTTTGTGGCTATTTTTTAGAAGAACACTTCTGGTCTATTTAACCAGTTTGAGGGGATGCATTTCGAAAAACTCTAAAAATCACTTTCCATTAGTAAAACAATCTAAAATGCCGAATTTCAACTTATTGCCTGTAGTAGTTTTTCCGTGGAGTTATTTTGACAAACAGCTTTGTTTCATTTAACTTCGGGGATGAATTCTCCAAAACTCTAAAACTGATTTGACCCAATTTGGAAAATGTTCTAATATGCTCAATTTTAAATTCCTATACTTGTACTCGTAGTAGTTTCCTTGGAGAGATATTTAGAAAAACAGATTTGTCCCATTTAACCCCTTTCGGGGATGAATTCTGCAAAACCTTGACATCTACTTTTTCTGATTTGTAAAACTAATATGTCGAATTTCAGCTTCCCACCTGTAGTAGTTTCCTCGTTGTAAATCTTTACAAAAACGGGTCTACCACATTTAGCTCCTTTGGAGGAATGCATTACGAAAAGCCCTGAAAATGGGTTGACCCTACTTCTAAAAAGAACTGATATGGCGAATTACAACTTCTTGCCTTTCTCAGATTCTATTATGTAACGATCTGTGAAGTAGAAGTCAATCCCATCGAATAGAGGGTAAAAGCACTTCTTTGTAGACGATATTGGATGTTTTCCCTTCTGGTTTGAGCACCACTAAGTTGTTTGGAGAACTAACCCCTAAACAGTCTAGATAAAGTTGATGGAGAAAAAAGCAGTCTTCCCTCAAGTCGACCCCAGCGTGATTCAGCGACTCCCCATGCACCTTATTGATCATCATGGCAAAGCAGGTTTTTACGGGAAATTGCAGTCTCCTAAATTGAAAAAAATAGTCTGAAGGAATAATGGTTATTCGAGGAATGAAGACTGTCTTCTCTTCTCCAAAACTGTGTCATCTGCCTCCACCACAGTGTTAATCGACTGATAAATCTTTTCCTCCGAATGAAAGGCTCCGAGGTGTGTGTTGTTGATTTTTAGTGCCTTTTCATTCTTCAGAGTGATACTCGCCCTTCTTCGAAGCCAGGACACAGGTTTTGCTGTTATGTTCTTGATGTCGGAATATATTATGTTAGTGAGGCTGGCGATATCTATCACGGCTTGACATAGGTTTTCGTTGCCGAGTTTCAAGTTAAGTTTGGAAAACTATTCGGCCTTGGAATATTCTCTCAGGTGAACCCTTATGTAAATTCAAGACAATATGTCCATATTGTACTGATACTGCATTTTTAAAAATCACTATTATAACACGTATTTGTCTTGAGAGCAATTGCCATTTAAATACCATCGTCGGGCTGATAAAACCACAGTAAATAAAAAACCACTAATGGGACCCGTTGAAAAATATCTTGCAATTTACAAAACTTCTTTGTAGACAATGTTTAACGTATGGCACTATCCATCAGGTAAAATTTGAATTTTTAAGTTTTGAAAACTACTCGCACGTGACATTGCTACATACACTTGACCATAGCTAAATACTGGTTGTGACGAATATTATATATTCCTACTTTATTCAGAGTTTGTCTTTGTGATTTATTAGCTATCATCACACATGCTAGGCCCACAGAGAAAATGGGAAGGGTGCCACAAAGAAGAGCTAGAGGAAGTCCGAATAGAATTGAAATAATGGATTACAAAAGCGATGACTGAATGCAACTTACACGAAAGAAACTGTGAGGATGGAAGAGTATGAAAAACAGGTGTCGGACAACGTCGAAAGACGTTTTAACAATATACGTATGCTTGTACCAACAGGGAATGCAATGAGGCAGTGTGTAGATAAGCACATCCACATAATTATAATGAGCAGAAGAAACACCTTACAGCATCTGAGCAATACCGATTTGCTTTAACTGTCATTTTACATGTATTTTGACGTTTGTCTCACGAATCAGCAGACCGTTGATTTCAAATAAACATTTAGTAGTGACAGTAGCCCATTGCAATTGACGACAGAACGCCGCAGGCTGACTGTGAGAATATACCTGGTTTACTGCTACTGCATGGCCGGCTGCAACCACTTGAGAGCTACAATATGATGGTTTTTCTCTAAAAATTACCAATTTATTTGCAATTTAGGACTTTTGTGCACATCTACACGGTAAGGGCTTTCATTTAAAAAAAGAATTATCGAAATCGGCCGGGTGGATGTCTCAAAATAGATGTCGAAAGAAAACGCTTCACGTTTTAAATATATAGATTCCCTGTATGCCTTTAGGCCTAACACTGATTGATGCAAATGTATTAATATGTATGTGCGTTGATTGAAAATACCTCAATCAACGGTATGTGTTCCCTTTGTACCTGACAATAGTTCTTTAAACAGTATATCTTTAGAAGTTTGCTTCAAAAGTAAATTCGAACGGGGGTTTATATCCATTGACACAAATCAAAAACGAGAAGCAAAGAGCTCAAAAATATAAACAGAATAAACTAAACACACAAGTAGAACCAGAACTAAAATCCAATGCTGTACCTACTTTTTTTACGTTGTCTCAACTCTTTATCAAAGATTACTTATATAGGGATCTGTAGTAGCTACCTACCAGTGTAGTTTTCATAAACAGTTTAAATTAACCATTTTTTGACATTGTCAAAGTGACAAGTAATTAAATTCATAGGTGACACATACCTACTTAAGCTGCGTTCGGAAAGTTACCGCTGACAGCTCTGGTTCCTCGAAATCATTCGCAGAAAGAGACCGACAATAGCTATCGGCGCGGGTGGAAGTGAGATGAATGAACGATCTCGAGGAAACAGAGTTGTCAGAGGTACCTTTCCCAATGCAGTATAAGAAGGGTAACTCTGGTCTTGTATGATATTATTTACTTTTGGATCAGTAATGGCCGCTGACATTTGCGTTGTCTCAACTCTTATATTATATAGGAACTCTAGCTATAAGCAGCATCATGCTTCAGAACGGCTAAAATTACTAAACAATTAACATTAAATAAGGCATTGCTTTATTTTAAGAGCCATTATTTACACATTATACGTTGTTATCAAACTGTACAGAAATGTCGTAAAACTTGTAGACTAATTTATCTTATTAAATGTACTATGTAAAATTATATTGTTAACTCATCTTTCGATTCTGTATCAAATTCGTCTAACCTAATAATAAGATAACTCTACTCGCACAATAGTTACTTTGCATGCACAGTTTTGTACTTATAACGCAGTTTAATGTCTGGTATAATTTTTGCACTACTTTCAGTATAATGCAGTACCTCCCTAGTACTTGTAATAAAGTATTCAAAGTAAATAAATCATTTTTTTTTTATTAAAACCCCAACTTTTTTTCTTAATATCCTCCCTGAAACTGTATTCCTCACAAGCTACATATTTTTTTTCCTTATTCGTACTTTGCTGTAGTTCTAAATTCGCTTAATTTACAATGTTCAACAGAGTTGCATTTGAAATCTAGCATTATAAAAATTAGAAAAGTAATATCTGCTTACTTCTTAATATGTACTTACTACTTACATCAAAGATTTCAGTAACTCTTTCAATGGTAGCTGTTTTAGATAAATTACACTCGAGGTCTTTTATATTAGTAAAATAACAATTTACACTTTCTTTAGTTTTACTGTTAACACTGCTTTTTCGTGATATTTTATTATGCATTAGCAATCTTTACCGAAGCGTCAACTTGACAATCACAGTGATCTTAATTTTGATCTTAGTTAATATAAATGCAAAGCCTACCCTGAATCAAAAAGCAAAAAAATGGACTAGGTATAAATAATTGTATAAAACAAATTCATAACAAAAGAATATCAGCCACATCTATGTATTCGGTTAACTGATTACAATAATTTATTGTTTCACATACGATTGATCTACTTAACCATGAAGGTCATGCCTCTTGGCAAAGTGGTGTAGCGTTAGTAAACCGGTTCTAGTAAAACTGGTGTTGAACCCCATTTACATAACAATTTACGCCGGTGTTAACAACAACCGATGTAACACCGGTGTTAGCGGACCGTGTAAATGTAGCCTATTACTCATTTTATTCGTATCAAAATTTATTAAACATTAAATTACAGTTTATTTAACACATTATTACTTAAAACGGTCTAAATTTTCTGCCTAGCTTCATAGCTTCCACTTTCTTTTTATCTTCCTCATATTTACGCCTCATTTCAACCAATTGATTCATTTTGGAGTCTCGTTTTTGGAAAGTGTAAAAATCTGGAAGATGCTTTCGTTTTTCTTCTTTTTGTGATTTTTCCAGTATCTTGTTTTTAACACTTTCTTTACGAGAAATTCCTGGTTTTCTTCCCTTGCTCGTCACAGTTGTCCAACCACCATCATCCTTCTGTTTCTCTTCCCGTTTCCTTTTCTCTTCGGCAGCATCATACTGCTTTATAGAATTAGTAACGTATTCATATAATCTTTGGTGATCACATACATTGTGGTTATATTCATTGGCCCATTTCTTAACGCCAGTTATAATAGGGTACTTGTCAGTTGAAAGGGGTTCTAAACTTTTTAAATTTAGTGCTCTTTGCACACTGCTTGGTTTATCATAAACGATATATGCTACCTTAAAACCTTTCAATGAATTGCCACTGCTCTCTCCTTCCATACTGTTTGGCTTAGATTGAAAGATAACTTTTCTTACAGATCCTGCACACGAGAATACACGTTTAAAACTCTCTTCTGTAGCATATGGAGGCACGTTTAAAATAAACAGTGTTTGCTCGGATGGCATATCATCGGACTGGTTACGAACGGAATGCTCTTTAACAAATAATTCGTGGCATGTCGTACTTGACGACGAAAATCGTACAGGAATAACTACAATTAAAACACTTTAAGTTACAGAAACTAAATTTCTATAAACTAACCTTTAAATGCATCTGGTCCGTTGGCCATAGTTTTCTCTATCACAGAAACGAATTTAAAAATCCAAACAAACGAAAATAACCCAGATTTGAAGACACTCGAGTGTTATTATTCTGATAGTTTTCAGCCAGAGTCGTCCTGTATGTACTATTTACGGTATTTACAAGCATTAAGCAAACCGATTTTTAAACAACGCATTTATTTAGTGAGGTTATATTTCTTTCAACCTTGAGAGCGCTGCGTAAATTAGGCTACGTTTATACGGCAAGAATTTCGCAACGTTTATACCCACACTTTTTGCGCTGCTTGTTAAATGGATTTTAATTACATTATTGCACTAATGTGGGAAGGGGCTGCCTAACATCTTCTTCTACTCACTGTGGGGAAAAAAGTAGTCAACGTTTAAGCTAAACGAGTTGTAATTATAATTTAAATTATAATAGCAATAACGCACACGAATATACAGGGTGTAACAAAAATAGTGGCCTGGCTTTGTGTAGTCGGTTTGATTTTAAGCGCATTTGAAAGATGGTGAAACACCAATAAATTAATAATCAATACATATAAAACGGTTTGCCTAAAATTGTCATATGGTACCCGCAAAATTGAATATACCAAATACAAGCAGTACCAGCTGCAAAACTTTTAGGTGTTGTGTTTAATGGTAGACTGGATTTCACCAGCCATATTGAAAGCGTATGTTTGAAGCTGAACCAATGCTATTTCGCATTGTCAACATTAAAGCACAAATTAAATAATGAAGCCCTTCTGTCAGTTTACTATGCGAACGTGTACTCGGTAATTAGCTATAATATTCTTGTATGGAGACAGGCCACAAAGATATCACTTGTATTTGTAATACAAAAATGTATAATACAATTGTTATATCGAGAGATCCAAAAAAAACTGTTCCTCAGCGGGCTGTGGAAATTTAACGTATGAATATGTTGGTGACACTGTACGTCAATGTCAAATTCGAGGTTATCAGGTTAGGTTTTTCGTCAGTTATGACACAAAATGACGCAAATCCTAAACTGCTAACCTCGAATTTGACATTGACGTACAGTGTCACCATAGTAGTTTGTACAACGAGAGTGGATATGATGTCCATATCGCACGAGGATAAAGTTTGAGCACGACGCCGTAGGCGGAGTGCTCAATTATCCGAGGGCGATATCGACATTCCACTCGAGTTGTACAGTGTATTTTTTCTACGACCTATCAATGGAAAAGAATGGAAAATTAAAAGAAAATTTATTCAACGCTAATTAATAAGATATCGTACAACAAAATCACGTTTGCCACAAACAGGCAGGGCCGTAACTAAGCAAAATGTTACTGTAGGCAAGCCAACATTTTTGGCGCCCCTCAGTACACTAAGAATAGAGGTGACATAAAATACTAATTTTAGTGACTTCTGCATTTATTTCAGTATGTATGATGTATATTGAAAACGAATAGGTAGATATTTAAAACTAAATCCAACAATTTTAATTTAAAACTACTTAACTGTTAAAATAATATAGGCTAAGGTTAAAATATTTGGTAGTTTGTAAAGGTGCATTATTTTTAAGTTTTGGTTCTATGCTTACCATTTCTGGAAAAATTTTAACCCTAAAATATTATCCAATCTTGGCAAATAGAACAAAAGTGGAGGTGCAACTAATGTACCGCGTCGAAGCATGTGTGCTGGTTAGGGATAGAATTCCAATCGGGGCAGAATTTTTGTAGTTCTTGCACTGGCGCGACGTATGTTTGTCAAAGGGTCCTATTTATCGGAGTTGTTGGCGTATGCGATTATTCCAAGCAATAATTAATTATAATAGGATGAGTTGCAACAATGCGCTGCTATGCGTATTCTTAGATAATGCGTCAGATGATAGCTACTGTAGAATGCACGTGTTAGTTGCTTTCATCATGTTGGTAGCCTTTTTTGGAAACTACAGCAAACGATAGATTCCAGAGGTTCTTGCTCGTGATGGATGATTAAATAATAATTAAAGAGAGTGAAGACATATTGTTCCAGTTAGAGATCCCGCGAAGACATGTTGCTCCGCCTAATGGTTCTGCAGCGGGTAGCAGCCGAGCGGATTTACCGATTTAAAGTAAGTGCTGTAATGTGAAAGATCAGTATTCGTCGGATACTTACTAATTCTATACGGGTTGAAACAATAGTTGAAGTTGAAGGTACCAGAGGGACGGCCACCCCAGCCCCGGTCAGTACAATTATTGTTTCATCATTTTAATATAACACAAAACCGCGTCTAACACAAAATAAAATATAAATAAAATTAAATAAAGACAAAAATATAAAACAATAATTCTAATAACGGGAGTACATATTATATTATGAATACAACAAAACATATATTATTTCCTTATATATAAACTAACTGTAGTCCGCGGTGCATGCCGAATTTAAAGTTTCGCGCGTTAGTGTGAGATGCGCGCAGATCTTCCTGCCACGAATACCACCCGAACTATTATCGGGCGGCGAAAACGAAAAATCGATTTGTAAGGGTGTAGTTAAACGTAGTGTTTGGGCGCTTTCAGCAAGCTAGTAATAAACCTTCTTTATTATTAGATGAAATATACTTATGCTCGTAGTTTTAAAAAACACAACCAATCGGCATAATATATAACAGTTTTTTGCGATAATATCACTATTAAAAGTAATGAAATGTTTGTTTACAAAACCAGAAAGTAGTAAACCGTTGAATAAAGCCTTGGTACTTTTACCGGTTTAACATGGCATGTAGGGTTGTGCTTTATTATAAAGGTATGATGGGTGTTCGGCCTGCGTGTCTGCCTGTCTGCGTCTGTTACGTTTTTATTGTTGCCGGTCGGGCGCAGTTTGTTCGCATTACAAATCAGATTCCCTCTAAGAACACGGGTTCGTATCTCACCGAATGCGATTTTTCCCTTTTTGTGGGAATTAATCTAATTCGCATTACTAAGCGTTTTCTTTTACTATTTCAGTTTTATTAGAAACACAAACAAAATAATGAGAATTCGAATAAAAAACATAAAGCGCAATTCTAACTAATAAGTTCACACGATTATGCTTAGTATCATATGAACACAAAACATAAATAATGATAATACTTAAAGGTACTTTTTGTACCTGTCACCTAACCTTAAAAGTTTAATTTATTGGTATTTAGTTTAGCTAGTAGCTTTCTTCTTTTTTTTTGTTGCAAATTTTTAAATATATTGTATCAAATGAGGTCATTTGTAAGAGGTCTTTCTATTGATATTAAGCCTGTGGGAACCACTCTGTCTTTACATATAATTGACTTTAGAAACTTCCTAATTTGTTATAGTTTACAAAATGATCGTTAGCATGGAATGTAATGTGTCGACCAGATTGAGCGCAATTCTCATGATTATAATCAGCATTATTTAGGGTAAAATCCTTAATATTACAAATTAATTTGTCCGTAAAATTTACCACTCCTTGATTTGTTTTTTGTTTCATTAGTATGAAAGAAATATTTTTTCCCACTGCCATATTGGCGCCCCTGGTCGCTTGCGCCTGTAGGCGGGGGCCTACTCTGCCTATACCTAGTTACGGCCCTGCAAACAGGGCACAGCAGGGCGTGCCCATTGCAAAACAAACAATTAATGAAAGTTGCCTAGGTAATCACGACTAACGTGGTTTGTGATTGGTGTATTTCATATCCACCCTTGCGTGGATATGAAATCATATACGTTCAGTTAACTACAATTGCCTACATATCCATTCTGTATATTGTGAAGAAAACAGAATATATACATGCGGGAGTAGAAATAGTATATTAAAGTATGAGTGGATAACAAGGTCTTTAAAACACGCGCGAGTTTTCGAGCATGACGGCGTAGCCGGAGTGCTCGAAATAGAGCAAGTGTTTTAAAGACCAGTTATCCACGAATACTTTACGCTATTTTTTATTATACCTTCAATACTGGAAATAAATTACGCACTAAAAACTTAGAAATAATTTTTGTCGTGATAAATCGAGAGGGCATAATAATATTGCTACTATAGTTACGAGAATTATTTACGTTGTTGTCGCGTCCATGTCCGTTGTTGCATTCAGTCGTTTCCTTGACAACCTTTAAAGCTCGGCGAGCTTTAATCGCCTGTATTCGCACGCTCAGGCGTGCTTTAAATGGCGATTCTGATGCAGGTATAATAAAAATAGCTATTAAGGCAACTAGTGTTTTACAGAGGATTTAAAAATCGAGGTCGATCATGTTAAAATTCGAGCGAAGCGAGAATTTTATGATCGACCGAGATTTTTAAACTGTAAAACACGAGTTGGCTTCATTATTTTTTCTACAGCCGAGGAGTTTGTTAGCTTAAATGCCCTAGGGGCTTCGCCCCTCTCCAAAGCGGCCCTCGGAGCTCCACCCCTCTCCAAGGGGGCCTCGGGACTCCGCTCCTCTCCAAGGGGGCCCTTGGGGCTCGGCCCCTCTCCAAGGGGGCCCTCAGGGCTCGGCCCCTCTCCAAGGGGGCTCTTGCAGCTCCACCCCTCTCCAAGGTTGCCCTCAGGGCTCCGCCCCTCTCCAACGGGGCCCATCGGGCTCCGCCCCTCTCCAAGGGAGCCATCGGGGCTCGGCCCCTCTCCAAGGGGGCCCTCAGGGCTCGGCCCCTCTCCAAGAGGGCTCTTGGAGCTCCACCCCTCTCCATGGGGGCCCTCGGGGCTCCGCCCCTCTCCAAGGGGCCATCGGGCTCCGCCCCGCTCCAATCGGGCACTCGGGGCTCCGCATACAAATCGGTCCGATATAATAACTGTACTTTTAATCTTCACAAATAAGGTTTTATAACCTCTTAAAGTACTCCGTGCTTTAAATGGAATGGCGTGTTTTATAGACAACATAAAGCACGCCGCATATGACCCTTGGAAACAGTTTAAAATCACGGCTGTAGAAAAACATATTATTCATACGTTGAATACACAGCCCGCTGAGGAACAGTTTTTTTTTTTTGATCTCTCTATATAATTTAGATTATAGGCAATCATGCCAAGATATATTTAGGAATAGGGAACTGCTCACCGTTACGTCAATTTATCTATACAAACTTCTTACTTTCGTTCACAATAATTTACATGTGTTCAATAAGAATACTCATGAATACCCCACGAGGTGTGGAGGGAACCTTCGGCCAAATAAATGTCAACATGCTAAATACAAAAAGTCGCCCTTTTATGCTTGGTGTATTCTTTATAACAAGTTACCCCCCAATTTGAAGCACACTAAATTGGCAAAAAGTTTTAAAGTAAAATTAAAAAACCTTTTGTTAGCAGGATCCTTCTACTGTCTCAGGGAATATTTGAATTATCACAGATAAATGGTCTGAACACAGTATATATACTTCACAGACCAGTAGCGAACCTCTCTGTCGGCACCTTTGATCTCAGGTATGCGATTTATGTGACCCTGAATGCGGCGGCCATATTCTTAGCTGTAGTATTAGCGCGAAATTCAAATATTGCTTCATACTACTTAGCATAGACAAAATTTTCTTGTCGCTGGTACTTAGTGGTAGAATAAAGAAAAGAACAATGCAAACACAAAAATCAATTGATAAATATTTATTCTTTTGAAATTACGCGATTCACATGAGGACCTATTATAATTACAAAAACCCGATTCTTTTTGGACGGTTTATTAAAATTAAAAGGTTTTAATGAAATCTTATAAATTAGATACAATTGTACAAATCAAACAGACTTTACTTGTCTTCATTTGTCAGGTAATCAACTATTATAACTAACTTTGCAATAAAGGAGCTTTACAAACTATAAACAATCTCTCACTTTACAAAATGCCCTAATTGTGAGCCAATATCTGGAGTTTTATACAGTTTTCAAATCATTTAAAAACATGTTAGATTCAAAATAAAGTGAACAAACTCTGTAATAAGAATTTAAAGTTTGCACTTTTTTCAGTAGTAGGTCAGGTCTGTTGCAGCTCTCTACCCATAACTTAGACCTAAAAGAATTCAAACCATATTTGTTTATTGTATAATTAAATTTCAAAGTTTCAATTACCTTTCTCAATCTTTTGGGAAACTAAAAAACTTATTTCTGGTGCTTTAAACTTCTGTGCTGATTTGCAATCCTCATATGCACAAAAGTAGCCCTCGGCTTTAAGCATTTTAACAAATTTACTTACTTACTAGGTACGAATTTAAAAAATAACCACACTCAAAGTTTTCAACACGCGAAAGAACACCTCTTTTACTTCTTTGCTTCAAACCAAAACACGAGACAGCTGATTGAAGTGCGGCCATATTCTAAGCGGTATATTTTGGGACATGCACAAGAAATTCACAAATCCTGAGTTTCGCTACTGGTTTTGTTTACAAATATATATACTGTGGTCTGAATAAATAGGTCCAATAGATTTATTTTACTTTTAAATTATAAGCTAGTACTAGGTGACAATGTACATCCATTGTAAATGGGAAAGTGCAATAAACTCTATTATTATTATTATTATGTGTGGAATATAGTATATTATGATACGAGTTTTATAAGAAGCATTTTGTAGCACGTACGCACTAAAGGAGTAAGTGCAACAAAATGCCTTATAAACGAGGTATCATACAATATTTTATCTACCTTGACACTTTTTTAAACAAAAATTACTCTGTTTTTAGTATTTTTATTATAGCATTGCTTTTTGTCTATTACAATATGCAAAATGAGTATCAGTACAAACGCAAAGTAGATAAATATTTTTTTTATATTTACTGTGTTTTCTAGATACTATCATAGATTAAATATTGTATGATACACATGCATAAATACGCACTTGTATCGTAAATGACTATTATTGCATAGTATAGCGTAACAACATGCTTTTGACATATGGAAAGTGTCAAATAATAGCCTCCTTCAGGAAATGGTAATCGAAAAAAAAATTATTGTATCCTGCATAAGTATAACTCCAAATTCTTCAATAACTCAATAATCTCTTGATGTTATCTGGTGACTCTCTAAATTCTCACAATACTTGGCCAAGAAATTAGAGTCAAATAATGGAACTTCTGAGGTTTGCGAGGATTGATTAATATTCAGTTACTATTTCACTACATATTTACCTACTAATAGCAAAATATTTTTTCTCTTGCCTATATTTCAAACTGTGTTAAAAATTTGTGCTGGACAATTCATTATCTGAAACAACTCTAAAATTCTTCAAATTCAAAATCTACGAGGGTAGTCCGATTTTAAAGGTACAGGTGGCTGTGAAACAAACACCGCAAGCGAAATAGACAACGTAAGTGTGACGTCAGACGGGCGGGTACTATTGGCAACCTTTCCAAACATTTCTTGTTTACGTGTTGCGTGCGGTAAGAGAATGTTTAGTGGGTCTATATCTGTTTTTTATTAGTGAAATAAGTGTTTTAGTTGTAGTGTATGTAAATAAGAGACAATAAATAGTGTATTTTAAGAGACTTCATATTTTATAAGTTTACTAGTATTTCAGCAAGTGCGTGTGAAGTAAGTTGAGGTTATGTTGTTATTTTGCTTTTGTAATGTTTATCACTATTTTCAGTTGATAAATTAATTCAAATGGCTACAAAACATGTTTTGAAGATAGCCACAATTGTGGACTTCTTCAATGAGGACAAAAAAGCATTTTGGAAGGGTGAGAATGCTGTAGAATCCGGGCATGTCGAGAAGATGGAATTCGACGCCGAATTAAAGTTGATTCGTGGATATGTTCATGCTAGCATGAAGAATAAAGTATATCAAGTCGAGGTAAGAATGCTTTGTAAATATAGCAAAATTTGCTACATTTGTAATTTTACATTTTTTTAAAGATTTCTTTAGACGAGCCTTCGAAAATGCTTTTTTGTCCTCATTGAAGAAGTCCACAATTGTGGCTATCTTCAAAACATGTTTTGTAGCCATTTGAATTAATTTATCAACTGAAAGTAGTGATAAACATTACAAAAGCAAAGTAACAACATAACCTCAACTTACTTCACACGCACTTGCTGAAATACTAGTAAACTTATAAAATATGAAGTCTCTTAAAATACACTATTTAATGTCTCTTATTTCTAACTAGTAACACTAAAACCCTTATTTCTCTAACAAAAACGCATATACACACAACAAAAACTCTCTTATGACTATTAGCGCGCGAACAGGAAATGTTTGGAAAGGTTTTCAAATGTAGCCGCCCGTTATGACGTCACGACTAACGTACTCTATATTGCCGTCATATGCATGTCTAGACAGGTTAAAGCGTTGTAGTAGAGTCTGGAGCGTTGTTGTGTGTAAGACTCAATTTAGTAGCTTACGGGAAGCAAACAAACATGGCGTGTGTAATCGCAGAGTATTCCAAGTGTGAAGTGCGTGCGGTTATCCGATTTTTGCAAGCCGAAGGAGTTAACCAGAGCTAAATTCATCGCAGATTAGAGGGCGTTTATGGCCCGAAGGTCTTAAGCCGAAAAGAAGTCAGCGTTTGGTGCAAAAAATTTAAAGATGGACGAACGGACTTGATTGATGATCCGGAGAAGAACAGAGGCAGACTAAGGACGCACCCACGGATGAAACCTGTTCAATTGTTGAAGGTTTGATTAGGAAAGATCGTCGCGTTAAAGTTCGTGAAATTGCGAATCAACAGGAATTGCAAGGCGCAGTTGTGGACTACTTTAACCGACTTGACAGGCACAGAACATACCCAAAGGAAGAAGTGACATAAGGCAACTTTTGAAAGTTGTATAGCCCCTATATTTACATATAGTAGCGACAACGATTGATGTTGCCGCTGGGGCAAAATCACGTTGGTATCCCTTAAGTCCCTAGCATATTTAAAAATCGCCTAGGAAGTTGCATAATTAAATTAAAATGTGACATTGACAGTTGTGTTTTTATTCATTTTTCTCTTCGGGGGCTAATTTGAAGTCGAGGACGTGGAAATGCCAGGGTGTTGTGTCGATAAGTGTAAAAATAGTGGCAGAAAAGGATTTCAGGTATTCAGATCTGTTATTTTTTCACTGTTTACACTGAAATTTACCGTTTAGTAACTTTTTGTATTTTCATGTTTGCATCAGGTTTGCCCCATGATGTCGCTGCTATTTGTAATAGAGGGGCTATAGAAAGTTGTAGAGACCCTGTATATTAAGTAAGATCTTAATATACAGGGTCTCTAGAAAGTTGTTGATAAAAGCGCCCTCTGATATTGGTGCGCTACACCAAGTGGTAGCGCGCGCTTTTTAAAATTATTCAAAATTTTATTTTGATGAAATTATTCCATCAATATTTAATTACACTAATTTTATGTAAACTACCTCAGAAATATTAATAAAATATATACAATACAATAATTCATATGGAGGTTTACTAAAAATTAGTTTAACATTGCTTCTTGGTGAACATTTATTACCCCGAAAAATGTTAAATTGCAAATAAGGCAAGTGCATATATTTTAAATTATACCTATGTATTTCGTGTATTTATTTTATGTTCGTGTTTTCTGTTGGACAGAAAAATAAAAATGGTGGCTTTTGATGGTCACTTTATTCTAATAACACAATGATTTTTGTACAGCTTAACTATACTTACGTACTATTCAGACTGAAACAGCGAACTGAGGCGATACGTTGGTCTATGCCACTTACAGAACTGGCAGGGTTCTTCACAATTTGTTTAGTTTATATACCTTAAATTTAGGCTAAAGAATGCATTACATAGTGCTTATATTTGCCTGCAGAAAAACTTCATCAAATAAAAGTGTGCAGTATCTTTCCATTGGTTTCATCAATGCAGATACATGTGACAAATAAGAAAAAACTGTATCAACAATACCAGCCGTCACCAAAATACCGCTTAAAGTCCTCTGCAAGGTTCTTGGAAATGGCAATTTGAATATTCTTTGCAATAATCTATAACATTTTGGTGAAGATTTGTAGATAGCCAATGATAAAGTTTTTTCCTGTTTGTTCCATTTAATAGATTTTGAAGGACCACTATGCTTTAATTGAGCTTTTATAAAGATTTCGGCTGCTGGCGATAAATTGTTTAATATTTTTAAGTTTTCGTTTTCTAGTATCTTCTTGTTATCACCCTTTATAAGTTTCTTTGTTAAACTGAAGAGGTCTTTTTTAGATTTTGATGCCCTTTTCAACCTTCTCACAGCCCGCTTACATTTAGTTAACTCTTGATAAAGTGCTTTCTTTCTTGAGGACATGGCGCTTGCTTTAGGAATTCCTATTCGTCTTAAGGTTGTAGGATGCTCTAGAAAAACCAAATATTTATATCTATTATTTCGTTTATTTACATTGAGCTGTTCTTGTAGAGGGTTAGTAAAGGTTTTACTTCTATAGAAACATAACTCAGATGACCTATTCGTTAAATATAATACAGTAAAACCAGTGTAAATTAGTTGGTCAACTTGGAAACGTGATCAAGTTATAGAAATTGCATATATCTATTATAATTTTACCTATCGTTACTCAGGCTCCTACGTTCTGGTGTTTGATACAGCTCCATTATTTGTTGATTTTCAGTTTCTGTGTAAAATAAAAAATATTAAAACCCAAGATTTTCACTTGAATCACTTACCTAATACGTCTTCTTTTCCTGATGCAGAACTATTTCTTTCGAACAGTGTTAGAACAGCTCCCCTATTTAATTTCTTACGATCTGGTGTTTGGTATTGTTCCATTTCAAAGTGTTTACCACAAACTTGATAAATATACCTTAACTTTTGGTAGGGTATATTCATTATGGTGGAATTGTTTACATTTTTCAACCAGGCCTCTAATAGTTCTGGGTTTCGTGGAAATGTATGAGATATTTCGTTAGGATGTGATTCAGTACTTCTACAATTCTGAACGGCACAGCGTTTTTTGTGCCCCCCGACCATTTTCTCTATAAACGTAATTATTAATACTTAAAGATACAGACTATTTAAGAAAAATATATAAAATTATATATACATATATTAGGTTCTTACCTTTATTAAACAATTCACAAAATCCAATTACTAACACCTAAATCAACTTAAAATAAATAATTTGCAAAGTCCAGTAACTATAACACTAAAGTCAACTTAAAATAAAAATGTGGCTGTTCCTCGTCACAAGGTAGTAGAAACGCACATTAAACTTTAGTTTCTGTATCCTAATGTGATACGAGGATGGGCTAAGGAGAATAATAAATACAAATTGTGACAATTTACTGCAAAATTATGACAATTAATTGTACAAACTTGTCAATTCTGTACTTGTCAATTCAAATTGAAATCATAGGCGGTACAGTGGCTATATAAGGACAGTGTGGTCAATTTTGGTCATGTTTCTGATTGGTTGTTTTAAAATCCGCCATTAAGAGTCGTTTTACGAAATTACACATAATAGTCACACAAAATTGCTTCTAAGTCCTTTATTATTGAAAGTAGCCCCAACATGAAGTGGAATGAAATAATCATCATAAAATTCTACAGTGTTCTGTCTAAGCGAATGCCGAATTTTCGTTTGCATAAGTAAAGGTCAACGAGTTAAAGTAAAATACTTTTTGTGAAAATTGCGCATTAGCCCAAATCTTTCTCTTTCTTTCTCCCCTTCCTTGTACCCTTGCGGGCGTCGGATTTGGGTTGCTTATCCAGTCGTCCATTTTTTCCATTCTTTTCTATTTTCAGCTAGTTCCTTCATCTCCTTCACTGTTTTCCCTCTATCTTTTCCTATTTCTGCTATTTGTTGTATCCATTTCTTCCTAGGTCGTCCTCTTCTCCTTTTCTTATAGTGTTTTGTTTCCCATACTTTCCTAGTCAGTCTGTCTGGGCTCATTCTTGTCATGTGACCGAACCAGTTAAGTTGTTTTCTTTGTACCTTACTCGTTATTGACTCCAGTTCTACCATTTCCCTTATTGTTCTATTAGTTAGTCTATCCCACTTTGTTTTCCCAGCTATTCTTCGTAAGTGCTTCATTTCCATAGCTTCTATCTTCCCTGCGTGTTTCTTCTGTATCGTCCAATTTTCACATGCGTATAATAGTGTTGGGATAGTTATTACATTATGGATTCTTACTTTTGTTTCTTGTTTCAGTTCCTTCTTCGATAACAGTGGTCTTAATGCATAGTAGAGTTTAGTTGACTTCCTCCCTCTGTTTGTTAATTCTGCGTCTATGTTGCCATCATTTGTTATTAGACTCCCTAAATATTCATAGGTGGTCACTTCCTCCAATGTTGTGCCCTTGCACTTTACTGTTGTTTTGTCTTCATGCTTCTTATTTATCACCATTATCTTACTTTTCTCTGTATTTATTTCCATTTTCATTCGTTCTATTTCTTCTGTCCATATGTTCACTAGTTTCTGCATCTTATTTCTTGTGTCTGCTATTAGCACTATATCGTCTGCGTACATTAGTGTATCTACTTTTACCGGCTCTAGATTTCGATACCCTATTAGTGTTTGTAGTTGTTTTGTTCTTTCCCTTGTGTTTTGAATTAATTTACTCATTACTATTATGAACAAAAGAGGGCTGAGACTATCCCCCTGCTTAATTCCTTTCCTCCATGCGAATTCATCTGACCTTTCTCCTCCTATCTGCACCTTTCCTTTAACATTTTTGAACGTGCTACGTATTACTTGTATGAGTGTTTTCGGGGTACGAGTTTCATTCAGGCATTTCCATACTACTTCTCTATCAATCGAGTCAAATGCTGCCCTAAGATCTATAAATGTCAAGACGAGTTCTTCCCCATTTTCTAGTACCTTTTCCATCAAATTCCTTATAATGAATATGTTTTCGTTTGTCTGTCTTCCTGGCATGTATGCTGCCTGCTCTTCGACTATTTCCTCCTCTACAAATTGTCTCTATTATTTTTGTGTAGATTTTAAAGCATATCGGTGATAGGCATATGGCTCTGTAGTTTCCACATTGTGCTGGTTCCCCTTTTTTGTATATAGGTACTATCAGATTTGTTTCCCAGTCCGTTGGTATTTCTCTCGTTTCCCATGCTCTTCTACATAACCTCCATAGCCAGTTTATTCCATCCTCTCCTAAGTATTTAATCATTTCCGGTTCAATTTTGTCTTCCCCTCCTGCCTTCCCTGTTTTTATATTTTTTATTGCCTGTTCTATTTCTTCTAGACTTATATTTTCTACTTGTGCCTCTTCCTCCTCCTGCTCATTATTTATTTCCTGTTCTTCTATTATTTTGTCAAACTTATCCTCATAATATTCCTTCCATACCTTAACAATGTTGTTGATGTCTACCTGTAGATTATTCTCTTTATCTTTTATTCCCATTATTTCTTTTCCTTTCTTGCCTTTCATTGCTCTTATTCTTGCCCAAAAATTCCTGTTGTTTGTTAAATAGCTTTCCTACAGTTCCTTTCCGTACTCTTCCCATGTTTCGCTTTTTGCCTTTCTGACAGTTATCTTTACTCTTCTCCTCAATCTAATGTATTCATTCTTATCTTGTTCGTTTTTGGTTGCTAGATATTTTTTCCATGCCTGTTTCTTCTTTTTTACTTCCTCCCTTACTTCTTCATTCCACCATCTGGTTCTTTTGTTTTTCCCATTCTTGCATTTAACTCCACAAATCTTTTCTGCTACTTCAATTATACTGTCCCTGAATATGATCCATCTTTCTTCCACCGACCAGTCTGTTTTCGTCTCCTCGTATCTTCTTAATCTTCTATTAGTTTCTCTTTTATATTCTTCTTGTATATCAACCCTTTTGAATTTATTTATTTTTATTTTATAGTATTTCTTGTTTTCCCTTATTCTGATGATTCTATCTTTTAGTCTTGCTGTGACCATCCTGTGTTGTGTTGAAAGCTCTGGTTCTTTTTCTGTTTTTATGTTTTCAACCATTTCTTCAAGATTTCTTGTGTAGACTATGTAGTCGATTAAGCTTCTCGCGTGCCTTTCCTCGGCTACAAACGTGTATTTTTCCTCCATATCCTGGCACCAAAATGTGTTACCTATTAGTAGGTCATTTGTTTGGCAAAACTCTAACATGGTTCTTCCATTTTTATTTAGGGTTTCTTCTCCATGGCTTCCTATGCTTCCTTGGCCTCTGTTTACATCTCTGCCCACTCTTGCGTTCCAGTCCCCAATTATCATAATTCTTTCTTGGTTTTCTCTTGCCCTATCTATTTCCTTCTGTAAGTCGCTGTAAAATGCTTCTACTTTTTCCGCCTCTGTTCCTTCTGTTGGGCCATATATTTGTATAATTACTATCACCATTTTTAGTTGTATGTGTATTACTATAATTCTGGGGGATATTGGTTCGTATTTAATTATTCTTCTTTCCATTTCATTGTTCATTAATACCCCCACTCCCTCTTTTGCTCTATTTCCATATGGTACACCCGAATAGTATAAGCTATACTCTTCATTTATTCTGATATGCCCGCTTCCTATTTTTTTTGTTTCACTTATACCAATAAGATCTATTTTCATTCTTGTTAATTCTTCTGTCAGCTCTTGTTCTTTTCCATTCAATGATGTTACGTTCCATGTAGCTATTATTATTTCTTCCCCCTCTTCTTCTCCTCTCTTTCTTGTATCATATTCTCCTAATTCACTAATAAATTCCAATTCATTGATCCTTGTTTCATTGCCATCGTCTTCTTTGTTTCTTTGTTTAGGTATTTTGTTTAATAGTTTTTTGGATAGTTTTTATTTGGCCCCTTGTTGACCTTTTTATGTATTCGCGCGTCTTCGTTTTCCTTTATTTCCTTTTCTATCTCTATTCTTTCTTCGTTTACTGGGAAGGCTTTTAATAAACTCTGGGTCCACACTGTTTTTACTTTGGGTTGTTCCTTTTTACTTATTTTCGGTTTGTTTTTTCCTATTTCTGACTGGTCAGGTGACCTTTCCTCTACTGTTCTCTTATGACCACCTTTTTCTTTCTTGTACTCTACTTCCTCTTGTTCTTTCTGCTCTGGTGCATGTTCGTTTACTTCCTTCTGCGTTTTTGCATAATCAAAGTATTCATTTAATTGTTCAACGGTAAATTGTTCGTCATTTATGACCAATTTGTTATAGGTTACAAACGCCTTTTGCCCATTTTTTCTAGCATTTTTCATGTGTTCGATTAAGATTTTTCTTTCACTTTGCACATTTTTGGGGAAATCTTCCGTGATCCACACTCGGGTACCCTTTAAATTTTTTGCTGCTTTTAATATTTCTAATTTTTTGTTCCACGATACAAGCTCCATTAAAATTGGTCTGGGCTTTGTTGGACTATTTGCATGCTTGCCAAGTCTAAGCATTTCTCCCACATCGTGTTCCATATTGATTTGGGTTCCAATGTCTCTCAACATTGTTCTTATTCTTTCTTTTAAACTTAAATCCGATTCATTTTCTGTTTCTTGCATCCCGTATATAACTATTTTCTTTTTCCTAAGTTCCCTCTCGACAAATTCCATTTTCTTTTCCTGCTCAGTGATTCGCAATTTCAGTTGTTCATTTTCAGTTTTTAACCATAGGTTCTCCACTTGGATTGCCTCTACGTATCTTTGAAATGTGTCAATTTTGTTTTCTATACGTTCCGATCTCTCGTTCACGTCTTCTAGTTTATCTAATTTTTCGTTTATATTATTTAGCCCAAATCAAAAGCTATAATATACTATATAAATGTCTGAATGACACAGATTATTGCATCAAATTAAAGAGAATTTATGGGTTATCTAACACTGAATATTATATTCCTCTAAATTAACTGGTGGTATAAAAAGAACGGTTTGATTATGAATATCAAAAAAATCAGTTTTTTTTTAGCGTTTGTACGTAGTCTCAGTGTCGACCAATGCAAAATGTTGTAAATTCTCGTTTTTATGTACAAAAACACAATAAAGAAGATAACAAAGGACACATTGACTTATATTCCGATATTAGGTTGCTCGTTAACGAGGATTTTTAATCGCTGGCAGCGATTCTTTACGTTTCACGTCGTCTCTTGCCGTTTCATTCTGTTTAAGTAATATTATTGACATTATTGTAAAATTAATATTACACTGCACATTTGACCACCTCACATTGCACACATTTTCTCGATCGTGGGTATACACCGCTCTGTAAAGCATCGCGGAACTTCACATAATATGTCCAGTCCGTATAAAATGACGTTTATGTCATAATTTAGCAGGGTGACGTTTGTCTTACAATTTAGCAGGCCGTGCACAGAACAATACCTAAGGGCGTGGCTGGTTGTTATAGAGACGACTCTTAATGGCTGCCTTTTTAAAATTGACCACACTGTCCTTATATAGCCACTGTAATAGGCGGTACAGTGACTATATACAAGACAGTGTGGCCATACGATTGTTGGCCGCCATTAACAGGCAAATTTGAGCGTAGAGATATACAGTGCCTTTCGAAATAATCGAACGTTTTTGAGTGGTCATTATTTTGGCGCTAGTTATTTTAACTAGTTGATGTTAGCTACACGTGCAGTCTCATTTTTGGACATTGACATTTCTCATTGGCGTTCGTTCGTAGTGCTTTAAGGTGTTACATGAAGTTTACAACCGGTTTCAGTTATGGTAGTTTACAATACAGCTAAATGCCGTCTTCCTGTTTCCTGTCTCCAAACCTCCCTGTTCTGTGCTTGGTCTTCTTCCAGGTTTCTCCATGGCTCTCCGAATACCCTCATTCCACGGTTTGCGTGGTCTACCTCTTTTTTTCTTAACCGGCGGCGACCATTTAAAGATCTTCATAAGCCATGTCGTCTTCTCCATTCTCTAATTCTGTCCACAACTGATTCTGGTGCCTCCATTCTGCGTCTTATTTCCTCGTTCATCACTCTATCTAGCCTATCTCGTCCATTTGAACTGTGTTTAGTCTTCGTTTCATTTCCGCTGTTACAGTCCATACCTCACTGGCATAACATAGCACCGACTCTACCATTACTTTACCTATTCTTTTTTTTTTTTTTAGAGATAGTATTGTCCCATCAAATTGATTTTAAGTAGGTACATACTTTGTACTATTCGAGTTCTGATCTCTTCTGTTCCCAAACCTTTTCCATCGATTGTATTGCAGCACCGAGGTATTCAAACCTTTCTACTTGTCTTACTGCGACATCTTCATTTATTAAGACTTCATATTGTGCTTTCGAGTTGACTACTAAATACTCCGTTTCCTCTAAACTTATGCTAAGGCCCCATTTATCGTAGCACCGATGTAATCTCTTTATCATATATTCCAAGTCGAACGCATCTTGTGCTATTACAACAATAGCATAATTATAAATTGTCACATTTAAATACTATGCAGAATATTAGTTTTTAAGGGCAATAGATGATAAAATTTGACCCGCTTGTGACGCCAATGAATTATTTGATACTGACAATTTACAATTGTCAGATTTGAAAGGTTTTATTTTCTTCCATAACCAAATGAACAGGTTCTACCAACCTCTTTGAGAACAACTTAAAAGTAACTAAATATTTTGCCTGTTAATGGCGGATATTCGCGTCGACCAATAGCGGCGAAGACATCCCTATGGCCACACTGTCTTGTATATAGTCACTGTAATAGGCGGCAAGTAACAGCGCCTCTATCTTTGGTGCGCGGTACTAAATCAAGGTTTGGATATTTGAACGTATAACTGACGAGGGCCTGTTGACAAGCAACACTACCGTGAAGGGATGTTCAAACTACTGTCACACTGGGATAAATGTCTCACACCTGTATTCATAGTCGTTCGCCAGCGAATCCCTGGCGACTCGCCGGAGTTTCGTTATGAATAGTATGTTGGCGGCACTGTACGTCTATGTCAAATTCGAGGTGATCAGGTTAGGTTTTCAGTCAGTTTTGACAGAAACTGACACAAAATCTAACCTGCTAACCTCGAATTTGGCATAGACGTACAGTGCCGCCAACATACTATTCATAACGAAACTCTGGCGAGTCGCCGGCGATCCGCTGGCGAACGACTATGAATACGGGCGTCAATCTTTATGGAAAATATGTCGAGAAATAAACAAAAGTAGGTAGTTTTTTGTAGAATGTATTAAATATTTTCATAAAATTTTGGCTTGTACCTTTAATATCGGACAGCCCTCGTATATAGCCGAGGACCTTAGGATTGTAATTAAACACCTATTTTAACATGGATCATTTAGAATGCTATACATTTTTTAAATAAATATTTAACCGTAGTGTCTACCTAATACCTTTTATGAAGCCCTCATACAAAGGAGGACAAGTTTGTACTCACAACATAAAATATTTTGTAATTATTCTGCCATAGTTCTAATATAAGCAACTAATATTACACATTGTACGAAAGTAAATAGCCTTCTGAAATACTTTAGTCTACAATCGGCAGATAGAGACTGTCAACTTCAGGCTCAGAAGATTGATTGCACCATCATACTATATGGTCTCCGGCCATCAGATAAACAACTCTGGTAACTCCCTTGTTAATTCAATGGATTAACTTATAAGGGTGCACCCGGCAATATCTTAAGCTTAAAACACTCATGTCTCTTATAATAAGCCCTCAACCTAAATTAAGAAGAAAAAGAAGAGCTAATGTTTTATATATTTGCAGGTCCAGAAGCAAGTCCTGTAATTTCTTCAAACAATCCTGATTACACCTACTCGTTGCTTGATGCCTTTGTACCCTTACCAGGAGATGATTCGGCACAATGTAGATGTAAACGAGGACCACACGTAAGTGATAAAATGTAAAATTCATTCCTATTATAATTTATCTTTAATTATGAAGGGAGAACCTGGAGCAATTGGTCCAAGAGGTCCAAAAGGTGATCAAGGAGAACGTGGACCAAGGGGAGTAAAAGGAGAAAGGGGGTCATTTGATTTTTTACTGCTTTTATTAGCAGATGTTCGTCATGACATTGTACATTTACAGAACAAAGTTTATGCCAATGGAGAAAAGTATGTAACTAGATATTTTATTTTTGTGGTCGCTAAATAAGTTGTATTACAGGCCCCCTAAATTTGATTTTGAAGCTGCACTGGAGAAAAAGAGAACAAAGGAAAAACATCGCTTAATGAAGCAGCACCGACTGTTGCAAGGGTATGTAGCTTCTACGGAAGCAACACGAGGTTCCAACAATTTTCATGAACGTACAACGCAAAAAATGGATGATGGAACTTTCTCCGATGAAGACGTGGCAGAATTTCGAGATGCTGGCAGTCAAATTGCACATTTGGTTGATTACATTGATGACTTAGATTATGATGAAGGCTCTGGGGAGATGACTGACGATGATTATCTTTAAATTTGAATATAAATATTTATCAATATAAACAGTGGAATTTGTATTTGGCATGTTTGAAAACTATTCAATTTGAAAAATAGTGCATATCATGATTAAATGATTTATATCTAATGTAGTTTGAATGAACCTGAATCTAAATTGGTAATAAAAATTGGATTGCTATTTTTTGCAGTAGGAAAAATTCTTGGTAAATTACTTTTGAAATACTACAAAACTCTAATAAATATTAGTCTTTATTAAATTACCAAACACTAATACAGGATCGCTATTATGTATGGGACCAAAGCTGCCCTGGTCAAACGGTTTGAGATATGCGTTTCATATTTGGTATCATATGCCTATTAACTACATATAAGTTAATAGGTATACGTTTGGTATATGTTAATTTTAAATTATTTTGCATATTCTGAAGTAAAAAAAATTTTTTTTCATATAGTTTTTAAGTGCGGTCGCCATATTGAATTTTTTTAAATAACAACCTAGGCTGTGTGATGCATCAATAGAAAGCTTATTTTTTTCTCTTTTCAGAAATATTACACATGTATAAGGGTACATAAGAAAATAACGCAGATAAATAAAAGACAAATTTGAGGCATGCTTAATTCGTCACTGCACATTTAGTGAAATATAGTAACCACTGCATTAACAGAACGTCATAAATATACAAAACACAAACAAAAACAAGTAGTAAGCGCTTAATAGGTAGGTAACCAAATAAACATCACACATTGTTAATTCTTCCTGTGATTGTATTGTCTGGCAAATAATCTTTAGAATTCTGCAATATACATCATTTATGAGACAGAGAACAAATTAAGATTCTCATGGTGATTGGTTATAATGACGGAAGACGAACACACGATGAGGTACGTCCTAAATCTGGTAGACCAAGATCTTTCAGTGCTGCAAGGCAGCTTGGTTTTGTAGTAAGTAAGTAAGTAAGTAAGTTTATTTAGTATAATATACTAGTACATAGAATCATTATTATTATATATCTTAACTTATTTATCATTAATAACATTAAAATTAATAGTATTGTTTAACAAAGCTGCTTAAATATTTTTTAAAACTATAAATATTTGTCATTTGTTTTACATCTTGTGGAAGCGAATTATAGACTTTTAGTCCCTTGTAATACAGAGAATTTTGTGTACTCGCTTTATTTAATTTAGGCAGCCTAAAATCAAATCGATTCCTTGTTTTATATTGATGAACGTCAGCATTTAGTATCAAGTGATCCGACATATAATTTGGTAATAAATTATTAACAGCTTTGTAAATCAAAACCAACGTATTAAAATAAATACGTTGTTTGATACTTAGCCACTGTAACGTATTCATCATTAACTTAATATTCGTATATTTAGAACATCGTAAAATATTTCGCATCGCTCTGTTTTGTTGTTTTTGCAACCTTTGTAAATCCGATTCATAACAAAGAAACAGGATACTTGCACAGTAATCAAAGTGTGGCGCAATAATGGTTTTATAGACTAGAATTCTAGCATTAATACTTAGTTTACTGGCTATTCTCCCCAAAAATCCAATTTTTTTAGCGACTTTCTTAATGATAAAATTTATATAACTACGAAAAGTAAGTCTATTATCTATAATAACTCCCAGATATTTAATTTCAGGCACTTGTTCTATTTCTAGACCGTCTATTTTTACTTTAACAGTTATATTTTCACTATTAATTTTATTTGATACGATTATGCACTTTGTTTTGGCAATATTTAATTTTAGTTTATTTATTTGTAACCACTTTGATATCATCTCAAGATCTGTATTTATTTTGTTGACGGCATCAGTAGTATTTTCCGCAGTTACCCAAACTAATGTGTCGTCAGCAAACAAATTTAGCGAGCAGTGTTTAATATTTATTTCCAGATCATTGATGTACAGTAGAAATAGCAATGGACCTAATACGGATCCCTGAGGAACCCCCAATGTGTTAAGAATTTCCGTCGATTCCTCTTCATTATACACAGTTGTTTGGGTTCGCGAAGATAGATAACTCTCGAACCATTGTTTCTCGATTCCCTGTATTCCATATTTGTCCAATTTTGTAATTAATTTTTCCCTATCGATTGTTTCAAAAGCACGCTTATAATCTAGAAACACTCCCACTACAGTTTTCTGTTGATCAAGTTCACTTTTCCAATTTGCTAGGACTAGATTTAATGCCGTTTCACAAGAATGTTTGCTTCTGAATCCGGATTGTTTGCCACTTATAATCTTATTTGCTTCGATAAACTCCTGCAATTGGTTTTTGACAATTTTTTCTAAAATTTGTTCGTACACCGGCAACGTATTAATTGGTCTAAATTCTTCACATTTCTTTGTACCCACAATTTTTCTGATAGGAATTACTTTGGATTTCTTCCAGGAATCTGGGAAAATTCCACTCTTTAACGACTCATTTATTAGTTTTACCAGAGGATTTCCTATAATTGGCAATGCATCTCTTAGAACCTGAACAGAAATGCCATCCGTGCTACCCTTTCTTTTTATGCTCGTAATTGTTTTCTCAAGATCGATTACAGAAATCTCCTTAAATTTAAAGATGTTAACAGGATCAGGTATGAATGCCTCTTCAAAATCGGTGTTTAGTATATCACGATTTATGTCGACAATACTATTTATGAAGTATTGGTTAAAATTTTCAGCTATCTCTTTGGAATCGGTTACTTCTACTCCTTGGAATACAATGTTTTTCGGTGTACACTCTGCTTCCGGCTTCTTAACGATATGCTTAATAATTTGCCACATATTTTTTGAGTCGCCTTGACTTTCTTTAATTTTATTTTCATAGTAGCAATTTTTTTTCTCTTTAATCAAGTTGCTATATTTGTTTCTAATTTCTTTATAGTGTTTCCAATCATTTGCATTTGCAGATAATCTAGCCTTTTTGTATAACGTGTCCCGATATTTCTGTAATTGATGCAACTCTGCTGAAAACCATGGGCAAGAGTTTTTTACCTTGCTAATGCGGTATGTAATGAGGTCAGCTAAGCAATTATGCAAAGAGTGCACAATGCCTGCCGCTGCAATATGTACATTTTTACTCATATCGTAATTATACTTAGCCAATTTATTTAATAAACCATTTTGTGAATAGTCATCAAAGAATTTCCTACGAACCGATTTGAACTCGCTGGTTATGCATTGTTTGCGAAACCTCACCTCTATACAGGAATGGTCAGTGATTTTCGGTGTATCTAGGACATCAACATTTAAATTCGAAATGTTAGTTATTACCAAATCTATTAATGTGTTCGAAGTTGCAGTCACCCGTGTACAATCGCGAACTAATTGTTTCATACCTAGATGTTGAATTAGATTTGTTAAACGTTTCGCGTTTCGTAAATTAACACGGTACACTCTGGCGCAAATGTAACGATTGCTATTTTCAAATGTTTCACTGTAAGTCAGGGCGTTCTGGTGACTCGAACTCAAGTTCAGGTTTTACACTCGCGCGTCACGCCTGTTGAGGCCTAACCGACGTTATAACCTTATTCGGCCTGGGTTTTTTTTTCGGCTCAGCTATGCGCCGCAACCTTTAGTTAAAGCGCTTCCCAGCTTGGCTAACTCTTTCAGCCATTCTTACGAGCCGACATACGTGCCGAATATACCTGTATTTTTGTATGATGTTTGGTAGGTTACTTGGAATGGCCCAATAGATGTATTAACCGTACCGTCTTATTCTTTTTCTTTTTGTGTCTTGTGAATGTTTGTTTACAGGGTGACTGTGTCACTGTGTTACGACCATTGTAAGGTGAGGCCCGGACGTGGCAGATGAGCATTTCAGGTAGATCGTTGTGTCTGTCGCTGCACTGTGGTTTGCACAAATGGTTATTTGAGCATTTTTCACCCCGTTTGACCCTCAAGGTTCAGTTGAACGTGAGTACCCGGATTTGGATCTTGTGGCGCCTATTTATTTAACAACACCCTATATACTTACCGACACGCTTGCCCTGTGGCGTACCGTTTTGAACCACGCCTATCTCCCTGAGCGTATTTGAGCCGAGGCCTTTAGCCTGTTCTTGACGATTCGCAGGGTGAGCGTGCTCATTTCCCGGATTTGTTTAGCTTGCGATACTCGCTCATCCGTGAGTGTCATAAGACCAATTTAATACCGTACATGTTTTTGTGCGTTCGAAATACACAAAAACACCCACTTTTCGCACTTAATACAAAAATTAGTGTTAGTACGTCCAGAAAAACTAAAGAAATAAAAGAAAAGTGCTATAAAACCCTTTTTACACAATAAATAAAGCACCATGTAATATTGCGAGATTATATGCCTCGCACCGGTGGGCGTTGAAAATAAATTGAAAACGCTAGGAAGGCACTGTAAGAAAAGGTAAACAACTCAAATAAGAGCAGGAATTAAACAAACAAGACAAATAAACTATAGACTACAATGCACAGAGAAAAACTAAGTGAAACGGAAATTTGACCTAGCTTGCCAGAGTGTGCATATATGTATTTTACTGTCTGTTCGTACAGTTTAAGAACTAGTTTTAGCAACATCAGTAAACATTTTAACGCGTGTCGATGAGTTTTGTGGATTTTCGAGCTAAAATGCTTGCCCTGACTGCGTAATAGTACTGGAAGCGAACGATTTTAGTAAAGTAAGCATCCGTCTCAGGGAGAAACTCGGTTGCGCTGGTCAAGTAAAGCAGCTTCGTTGCTGGTGCATAAGTGAACGCGGAACGAGTATACTTTGAAAAGCTTCCTAGCTTACGACGAGTTCGTATATTCCGTCAAAAACCACAAGCAAAGGGAAGCCTTGAAATAGCTACCGGTTAGTAACATAGCGAAAGCGATAGCAAAGGCATAGCTGTGGAGAACTACGAGAGTCACGTCCAGGTATTGCGTAACCAGCATTCGCTAGTCATCACTAGAAGTGGGTGATTTCATACTGTAGTTAGCCACACAAGGGTCGCAATCGAGGTCGGCATCAATTAAGTCATAGCATTCCATGTGCCTCTTCGGAGCGCTTTTTTGTGTTCTTTGCTCATTGCGTCTGAGTATAGGGGCTGTCAGTAAAAAGGTTCGCTGAAACAGCTGTCAGAGTTGTTTAATATTATTATTTGCTGTGCCAGCGGGGTGATGTATGCGTTGTGGACTAGTAGCATGAACAAGTTGTAAAAATAGCTATGGGCTGGGTGATTTATTCAATGTTAATAAATACGTGTAGAAAATACTTTCCGTGCGTAGATCTAATTTTTGCTAAAATAAATGCGGAATAAAAGCAGATTTTTGCTACGTGAGTTAGTGTTTAGGTTAATTGTTAGTTATCGTTGTCGTTTACAAGAAAATATAGCTATTTGTTATTGAGAAAATTATTAATAATTTCAGCTTAGCACGAGTACATGTACACTTCTGGTTCAGTAAAACGGGGACTTTCCTTTACCACGGCTGAGGTAAAAGAGATCTCATTTCTAGCTGGCAATAAGACTGAGTAAAAATGATTAATAAAAACGTAACGACACAGGAGACGTCTTGTTACATAACATGATCAGGACAGTCAATGTTTAAAGTACCCGATATTTCACATATCTAGGTCTTGCTCCTAATAAGAAAGAAATTACAGAAATCATTATAGTGGAAATTAGAAGTGAAATAATAAAACAAAATCTGAAAGTGAAAAGTGTACTACAAAAAATTGAGATACAACAGTTAAGATGGTCCGGGCACTTAATACGCATGAACAATGAAAAAGTTGTTAAAGTGATATGGGAAACACAGACAGGAGAGAAGAGGAAAAGGGGCAGACCGAGGAAAAAGTGTAATACGGAAATAGTGGAGATATTAAAGAAAAAAGGAATAAGTTGGACCCAAGCAACACAAATTGCTAAAAATAGGAAGGAATGGAGAAAGATTATTACCTCTACACCCATGGTAGAAGAGGTTGAAGATAAGTAAGTAAGTAAGTAAGTATAGTGGAAATCTATAGATTTAAAGCAAGGTTTTGGAAAGGTGTGGAAAACAGATGGAATATCCTCAAAAATAGGAGATAAAACAGCGCATACTAATTAGTGGGTAAAAAACTAAAAATTTCAAACTAAATAATAAGAATGGTGGAAAGGCAGAAACAAAAAAAAATAAAGATTAGGCGACGACTTTATTAAATTAAGTAAAAAAAGTAAAAACCAAAGTAATGAAATTGCGCTTGTTGTATAGGTGAATAGCTATAATACGAGAAGAACTTAATCCAGAAACTCTAAAACAAACGATGAATAAAAAACAAGCAAGTCGTTTAAAAATTACACATGACGTTTCGATCCTCTGCAAATTGAATGATAAATGTTTTAAACACATGTGTCAATTTGTACGGCGCTATCTCGCCACAGAAGTAATCTCGTTCCAACAATATAATTACATGTTACAAGTAACATGTCGCATGGTTGTATCAAGATTTAGCGAGTTCTTGCAACCCCCCCCCCTGCTCACCTGTTGGTCCCACATACGTTTTCCTAGCTGAGCTAAGTAGAAAGAGGCCGAAAACGAATGTAAAAGAGCGATGCCTAGGTAGTTGAGGACACTTGTGTCCAAAACCTCTCTTCTCTCTTCTCATTTAAATCCGAGTTGAACTCCAACCGAGAGCAGCCTTAACCTCCGGAGGGCTTCAGACCCCACAGTCGGCCGTCAGCTTTGCTTAATCCCGCTAGGCAAAGAACCGCTCATGCAGAACCAGCCCCCAGCGTAGGCCACGTGATTGTTTCATTCTGCGTAACAAGTTCAAGTAAGATAAGTTGTGTTCCTAGCTTCTTTTTGAGAAGTCGGACTGCCTGAGACCTGACCTGACCCTGCTTGCCTAAATTAGTGAAATTTCCAACAGCACACCCCACTTCAGAGATCCCGTTGATGCAGAGGCATGCCAAATCATGTTGGCAGATTTGAAAGCGTTCATATAATAATACACAGCAGTAGAGGGCATTACATTGTTAAAAATTGAAGATTATAAAGAGGAATATGAAGCAAAGTTCTCTCCCTAAACATAATTCGTAGTACGCCTAATAATCTATAATTGTTTAGTGAATATCATTTCGTAATCCCATAATCCCAATGCAGGAAAATACCACATCCTACGGGCTCGTTGTATTTTCAGCGTTGGCATTATAACCATAATATTCATCAAAAAATCATCGACAATAAACGTAGCACTTATTATACCGTATGATCGAAAACTTTTCTCCTCTAGACCCTAGAGGATCTTGAAAACTTTATTTATGTTGGCAGTGGTGAGTAACGGTAGTTAATAATATAACCTATATAATTGTATTGAAAAGTAGCACAGAGAAACAGCAGACCATAGTAGTCCAGTGTCATTCGGTAAGAATATACTAAAGTGGGAGATAAATACAAGGAAAGGGTCGAAGGGAAACATGTTGACATGATTCATACATGTAATAATTTATCACATATGAGTAACGCCCTCGATCCTCTCGTTCATTTTTTCCAAGGAGCAGAAAAACCAAGAAATTCCAGCCGTTTTATTTGACCAAAAATAGAGCGCCTAGTTTTCAACGAAACAAAGAAATCTGCGAACGCCGATTCCAGCAAACTAATAAACGCCGAAAGAAGGTTAGCGTTCGTTTT
>OW679196.1:156428658-156721123 GCA_940337035.1 Agriotes lineatus | reverse complement strand
CATATAAAGTGCCGCATACGGTTTCTCTGCGAGCAGCCTTTGTTAGTTTTGCAATTAAATTCATATACAGTGCCGTACACGGTCTCGCTGCGAGACGCCTTGTGTGTTTTACAATTAAACTCGCATACTCTTGTCTGGTACATCCAAGTGTGAATCTCACCCGTGTGTAATATACTTTTAATATACTTGTCGTAGTTTAGCTAGACCTAATTTTGTCTTGTTGTACGGCTCAGTATGCGTCGTAATTTTTAGGTAAAGCGTTTCCCAGCTGGGCGTATCCCATAAATAGTTAATACAGATTGTTATACGTGCCGATCACGTCGGTACCATGTAAGCTGTTAGTTGGTCTTGTGAAGTTGCCCACTATGTTACGATCGATGTAAGGTGAGCCCCGGACATGGTAAACACGCACTGGAGATAGGTTTTTGCGTTTGTCGCTGCACTGTGGCTTCCAGAAATAGTTATTTGAGTATTTTCCGTCCCGTTTGACCCTCAAGGTCCGGTAGAACGTGGGTCTCCTGATTTGGATCTTGTGGCGCCCATTTATTTGGTAACACCCTATATATACCTCAACACGCTTGTTTTGTGGTGTCTCGTTTTAGGACCCCGTCCCCTCCCTGGGCGTATTTGAGCCGAGGCCTTTAACCTGCTTCTTATGATCTTCAGTGTAAGCACATTTCCTGGACTTGCCTAGTTATTTGGCACTCACACAGTCGTGAGTGTCGATAAGTCAATTTGATACTGTAACAAATTTTCTATGAAAATCGTACGACACTCATCAATGACCATAGAAAAATTAGTTCACGAGCCGTATCCAAGACAACAACAAAATTTCTTGGAAATTTTTTGTAGGTAGATCAGCCTAACTTTGAGGGCTTGTATCGTTACGATTTTCTTACCGAATCTGCATTCGAGCATTAATTCATATCCGGAAATTATTTTTCGTGCATTCAACAACGTCCTAATTTGCCCTCGCGTCCCGCTCGGGCAAATTAATACGACGTTGTTGGAACGCACTCCAAAAAATTTCCGGAAAGAATTAATGCTCTTATGAGATTATATGTGAAAATATTTGCAAAAAATGTTCCGCAGCTATTTTTTTTCTAACAAAAGCATTCGTGCATGCCTCCAACAAAATTCCTTCCTCCTTCGGAGTCGGATTTTTTTCAGTTGGCGTGCAGTCATGCTTTTATAGAAAAAATAACTGTGGAGCATTTTTCCAAGTATTTCTACTGATAATTTAATAATTCAGCAACAATTAAGTAATTATGTTTATTTACAACTGCTTGGATAAGGACTTATTGCGTCCCTCATTTGACACTATTGCGGCAAGGTAATGAAGTTCATTACACCACTAGTGGTATGGTTTGATAAAAAAGAACGCTCAATAAATTTCAATAAAACTAAATAAACTGATTGATAGCGGCTAGTACGAAAATTGGGACATGCAACACAATAGCTCTTTTACATTATAATGCACCTTGTTTTTTTATGTAAAATACTTTTGCATATTAACAAAACGAAGTAATTTGTGTAGTTGATTTCAGAAAAACGTTGAATAGATAAATAACGAAAGCAGTTCCAGTTAAGTCTTGAAACGAATACAACAGTAAAAGTAATACAAATGCTGTATTAATGTGACGGCTACTTGACAGTACAGAACATCAAGGTGCCTACCGTGAAAACTCACTTGTCATCATGTCCCTATGTTCGCAAAAACCGTCAATAATCTGTATAACATTTAGTTGTTAAATAATCGCTTAAGAAATTAATAAAAGGAAATCATTGTGTAAGCCACCATATTGAATCAGTTAAAAGTGTAAGATATCCAGGAATTCTAACCGAACATCTTAAATGGGATATGCACGTTTAATTCCTTAGTAAAAGATTAAGGGTGATTGAAAGAAACATTTAATGTTAACTATTTAAGAGAGACTATATGGAGTCCCATTTACAATACGAGGTTGTTGCTTGATGTGAGAATTTGAAAAATCAGTTTTTTAAATTATGGTCGATAAGGATCGACCATACTCATCCCAGCTACTTTACAAAGACTCCAAAATATTTGCTTTTGACAATTATCTTGTTACAGAATGTTGTGCTCACAGTACATAAGTTACAATTTGATACATATATCACAGTATCATCACACAAGATACAACTTCACGTTGAAATACAAGTTTGCTATTAATCAAATAAACTTTTCTTTGTTTAATATGTAAGTAGCAGCTGAATACCTGTGCTTAAACAAAGTTGGCCTTAATAAGGAGTACTCTACAGAAGGAGATGATGTCATTCCATCCTTGGGTTACTGTGGACACACACTGCAGGCTCGACGCTGGTTAAATAAACACTCTGAGTTTACTGTTAGCTATCTGTTATATCCGCGTCCTTTCATTAACGGGTACATTTTGGCGACATTCAACAGGATCCAGTCTATTTTTTTTTATTAACTCTTATTGTAAATAGAACACCCGGTATATTATTACATTTTTGAATTCAGCTTAAAATTCTAGAGAAAATTTGTCTCTTCAACTAAGGCTCGATTTTGTACCGTTTTTGCAGAATTTGTAATTCTTGAAAATTTTTGACTAAGGCTTAAAATATTTTAAATCAAATTTTTGGCTAATTATAAGATCACTGTAAAAGGAAGTTGTGTGCGTGTATCACACCATATTTTTAATTATTACAAAAAATTAAGGCTAGAAAATTCTCTACAAAAGAGGTCATACAGGTTTTTTCCTTATAACCAGCTGTTTTCACGCTATACCTTAGAGAAATAATGAGCAGTCCGTTTCCACACCACCTCAGAGGTGTAGCGTGCAACGCGCGTTGTTTTACGTAGTTTCCCCAGTAGGTTTAATCCATATTTTTCCTTGTTTTAAGTACATTCCGTCCTCTCCCTCCCCCTCCACATGTTCCTTTTTGTTTTCTTTTCTCTCTTCGTTAACTTCTCCCTCATAATTTTCTTCTGCTTCTGTAATATTTTCTGTGATGAGATTAATGTTCTAACAATTTTTTATGATAGATTTCGAATGCAACTGTGTTTAATATTCTAAATGAAGCAAAATAGATATGAATAAGGAAAATGAATTTCTAACTTGGGGGGAATGTACTTACAGGGAGGATGTTAAGAAAATTTGGGATTTAGAAAAGTAATTTTTTACCTTTGGGATATAATTACAACACTGTGAATGGAAAAAACTGTTGTGTGAGAAGAGTAATGTCATTTCTACCAGAGTACTTTCTTTTAACTCTTTATTTTGAAATGCGTGTTACATGTTTAGCATAAATAATAACTTCTACAACACAGATCTGTAAACAAAAATCATTAATAAGTAATTATTAATAATATATGTTATCATTAGTGCCTCTAAGATAAATTGGTGACTAGAAATTGTATGTTTCTGTACAGTTAGATACAATCATGTTTAAATAAACGTTCTTAAAATAAAGCAATACCTTATTTAATGTCTATGGTTCAGTAATTTTAGCTTTTATTTAATACTAGTGAATCATCCAAGCTACGCTTCGCTTCGCTAATTACACGATTTAATTAAATTAATTATAATTTAATTTTACTTTACTTTTTCGTACTTCTTTGGAAAATGAAAACCGGCCTACGATTTAAGCCTAAAAAGTAGCAAAATTTTAAGCTATCATACAATTTAATCGGTTCAGTATCTTCGGAGAAAGAGACCACCGATTTTATGGTATAGATAATACTGCTTAAAAGTTGACACATTGACATTTTTAACAGGTTTATGACATTGCTAGTGTTTTTACTTTGCAACCAACTATCTACACTGTTACTAAAATGCAAATGCAAAGCCTGCTCTGAATCATAAAGCAAACAAAAACAAACTATATATAAATTTTTTGAAATTCTCTACATGGAAGGGCGCTCAAAGTGTTTTCATATAAGCAACCGTTTTTGCAGAATCAGGCTTTGGAACTTGAGTCAACATAGTTATTGGAATTCAAGTACATAATTTTTTACGCCACCTTGGAATTTAACTACATGACAAAATTTCTTCTTCTTTAGCTTAATTTAGGCCTGTTTGTGGATTGCCAGTTTTCCTTCAATTTTTTACACCTTCTTCCTGGTAGCCTTTTTCCTTGGACTTTACGAACTATGCTGTTGTTGTCAATATGAATAACGTCCGAAGCTTGGTTGTTTTTTTTAGAATCCCCTTTTTTCAACTAATGTTCTTGGACTTTTTATCACTTTTCTAATTATCATTTAAATGTCTTTGTCGCCAAACTGTGGCAAACAATCGGTCATGATGTAGATGTATTCATCATTAGCACGAAGGTGTTAAAATATTTTTTTATTTCTAATTACATAACTCATTAACACTTCTCAACACAATGTTGCAGTTTTTACATCTCCACTTTGTGCCACGCGAATTATTTCATCAACAAAGAGCACTTGAGCCTTGCAACAAATTATTATACCTAGAATTGCCAGACAGTATTTGCGGGATTGTTAACATATTTCACTATCCATTCCGATATTTACTTTAATGACAGCGCAGTGGAAGGACAAAAGAAACAGCCTTTCAATTGAGACAGTAGAATCAATTATGTTATATGATTATATTTTTTTCAGATCATCGTGTTTTCTTCATATATTTACCAATGTTGTAAACAGATCAAATAAGTTGATCATATGACACCTGACTGGTTTCCATAGACATTAGAAAAATAGCGTGCGGTAAGTCAATTCTGTAACACAAGAAGTGTGGTAAGCAAAAACTACATAAAAATTAATTTAAATTTTGAAGCATATATTTATTCTTATTTTTAAAATGCAATTACCGATCTTGTTTCGTCATAAACTATAAAATGGCTTATGCCATGTGCAGAATTTTACAATTATATAAAAAAAAGATATCAAAAAAGTAAACTGAGCAAAAAATGATTAGTCTATTCTTCTTTACTCTTTTTGTAAGTACTTATGTTGGTGATTGCAGATACGTACTTCTTTGCCATTTGCTTCTTATAAAGATAAACATAACCCACCTTTTTCATTTTAATTTGCTGTTTTATTTATTTAACACTTAGGTGACCCGCATAGATGTCTGAAAATGAAAATTATGGCAACCCTAACTATATCCCATCCCCACAAACAAAGACAGCAGCTTCAATAGAGCAAGATGAAAAAGGAAAAACAGACGTGGAAAATTTTGAGAATTTAATAATGAGATTATCGACCCAAATAAGAGAAATAAAGGAAGGCGCCAGCAGTAGACAAGCAAGACCATATGTATCATAAATGAGCAACTAAAAATATGGTGAAAAGATAAGAGCTTTAAAGGAAAAGTCCCTAAAGAAGGAAGTGGGATGGGAGAGGAAAAGAGCTGGTCTACACAATGAAATTGTGCAACTGAGAAAAGGTTGGAAAACCAGGAGAGAAAAGAAAAGAAAAATATTATAATTATTAAGAAAGTGAAATTTAATAAAGAAATCATCCAATAAGAAGTAAAGGAACTCAATATAAAAACAGTCGCACGACGAACAGTTAAGACGGTAGACACCAGCGCGTTCTATTAGAGGGGTAGGATCTTTATTTAAAACAGGACATACTTTCAAAAAATTAATTAAAGGCCATTTCGCTTGCATTAGAAACAACAATTTCACCATTGATCAACCTAATAAATCTACTTTTGCTAGTCACACTTTATAGTCCAACCATAGCTTCGATCCTAATAAAGACTATAAAGTTTTACATACAGCCAATAAAGGTATTCCGTTGAATTTATTTGAGATTTTTGAAATTATTTATTTATTTATTTATTTATTTATTCACTTTAAACAGGCACAGGCCTAATTACATAAAGTGCAAATTTTATTAATTAATACAATAATTTCGAACTAAGCAATAGAGAAAGTAAAGAAAAACAAGAAAAAAAGGAAAGGCAAAAAAAAACTATCCAGCGGACGAAGTCTTCAACAGCTCACTAATTTTTTATAATCATGGTGAATAGTAATAATACGTATTTATTATAGTACGGAATTTACCAAATGTATAAGAAAAGTCAATATCTAAAAGCAAAGAGACTTGATTTGCTAATTTCAGCATATCCGTAATCGGAGTTCTAGTATAATACGAGGTTACGAAAAATAAATTACTGAAACGCACAGGCCTAGGAGGTACTTTTAAAGTCAATAGCGAGACCAACCTTACATCATTTATATGATTATTCCAAATTTTATAGCATAGCTTTAGAGATGTAGTAAAACCCCTGTTTTCCAAGCTTGGCAGTTTAAACTCTTTGCGCATATGTGCAGTTCTAATAATATTATAGTCAGGATATGTTTTGTACTTTATAAAATACAGATTTCGTAACAATTTGTTTTGTACTTTTTCCACAGGAATTAAGTGTGACTGAGGTTGTGACCGCCAAACTATAGCAGCATATTCAAGTTTAGGACGAACTAGTGCACAATATAAGGCTTTTAGCGTTCTCCAATTTTTAAATACCTTACATTGTCTTATCACAAACCCCAAAGTACGAAGCGCTTCCGAAACTACATGATCAATATGAAGTTTATAATTTAGTTTACAATCATATGTAATACCCACGTCTTTAATAGATTCAACGCGCTTTAAAATTTTATTATTCATTTTGTAGTCAAATACGAGTGGCGACTGCTTACGAGTAAATGACATTATGCAACATTTAGAGATATTAAAATTCAATTTATTTTTAATACTCCATTTATGTATGTTATTAATATCATTTTGTATTTTTAAGCAATCTTCAACTGTTTTAATATTAAGATAAAATTTAGCATCATCGGCGAATAACAAACATTTCATATGAGTCAATACATCGGGCAAATCATTTATAAAAATTAAAAATAAAAGCGGACCCAAATTTGAACCTTGAGGCACACCAGAATTAGCCTCAAACTTGCCCGATGTATTACCATCGTATTTGACAACAAACTTCCTATTTTGTAAATAAGATGAAAAAAGTTTTAATGTGGAATCCGATAACCCTAAACCATGCAACTTCCCGATCAACACGTCATGATCCACCTTATCGAAAGCCTTTTGAAAATCAGTATATAGCACGTCAGCCTGATGTTTATCATCTAGAATCTGCACTATATCGTGATTAAATAACAGAGAATTGGTAACCACAGACTTTTTAGGTACAAACCCATGTTGGTTTTCATTGATAAATTTTTGAAAATAGTGAAACAGTCTTTTATACAATATTTGTTCAAAAATTTTAGCTGGAGCACAAATTACTGAAATAGGCCTGTAATTTTCTATATTACATTTGCTACCTGCTTTATATAAAGGTGTTACCAATGCTTCCTTCCATACTTCCGGATAACTGTTAGTTTTTACTGCCAAATTATAAATAAATAAAAGAGGATTTTGTAACCAGTCTGCACAGCCCTTGAAGAGGTACGGGGGTAACTTATCCATCCCTGCAGCTTTCTTAGGTTTCATTTTCTTAATAGATTCCCGAAAGTCTTCAATAGTAATACTATCAATATTTAAACAATCATTTGTTAAGTTAGAAACAGTAAAATTCAAGTTATAGGACGAGATACAATTAGAATATATAGAATGAAAATAATTTGCAAAACTTTCAGCAACTTGGGTATCAGGTATATTATGTCCGTTAAGTTGCATTACAGATTTTAGCCGAGATTCCTTTCGTATGCTGCTGACATAAGACCAAAAGTGTGCAACATTGGTTTGTGAACTTTGTTCAACTTCACTAATGTAGAGATTACGATCTCTTTTTATTGAGAATTTAAGCTGCCTTCTGGTTTCAATGTATTCCCTATTATGACGCTCAGAAAGGAATCTCTGCTTTCTTAATCTGTTTTTATTGTTTAAACACTGCTTTGTTTCTTTACTAAACCAACATGGATATTTTCTGACCATCCTTGTTTTTGGTACAGTGCTATCTATAACATCGTACAAATTGGCATAGAAAATCGCAACTGCTAAATTCACATTTGATTCCAAATATAAATTTGACCAATCTATATTAGAAATCTTTCGAGTGAGAAGCAGGAAATCACATTTTTTGAAATTATAAAATTCGATTACTTCCTTACCAACAGAATTAGTGCAATTTTGTTGTAAACTTATCGTAATCGATAAAGCAGGATGATATATATCTTCAGCAACAAAAGGCAGTACTTCTTTTGCTACTGAACAATAATTTAGTTCCTCCGAACAAATTACCAAATCTAAAGTTTTGCCAAATGGATTTTTAATATTGTTAAATAATTTAAGATTATTAAAATTTATAAAGTTATGTAGTTGTTTGCCGTGAATAGATAGTTTGTCCACAAGAATATCAGTGCTAGTAATCTCAGGAAGATTAAAGTCACCAATTATCAATATGTTTCTGCAATGCACATCTTGTTGAATACTACTTTCGATAAAGTTAAATAGATCAACGTATCGGTCAACAGACGCACCAGGTGGTATATATATTGCCACTAAAATTATTACATTATTTCTTATTCTTATATTTAATGAAACTGCCTCAAAATATGAACTGTATGTACTAAATTTTAGAATTTTATGTTTACGATTTACACATACCATTACTCCTCCGCCTCTACCCTTATTTGATAACTCCCTAGACCTATCCGCTCGCACAACATTGTACATTTCGGTATCCGTAACCTCAGCATCAAATATAAATTCATTGAGACCAGATTCTGTGACGCTTATGATGTCATAAACGTTATCCATTGTACTGTTATAGAATTGTTGTAGCTTCGTCCGCAACCCCCTGCAATTTTGATAGTAAAGCAACATTTTACATGAAATAAATATTAATTATATTATATAAACAAGTAACAATTAAACAATTACAAATTACAGATACAAAAACGCGTAAATTAAACTCCTACATCGCTCTCGCATTATATTTACATGATCGCTATCCACCATACACATTTTAATCTAAGGCTGAGGCCGCTGCGGTGATTTCTTTTAACTGCTCCGGGCTATCGATTATTTGCACCTTTCCACCATACTTCGCAAAAATATTACCATCATACGACCACACGTTTCTAAACGATAGTTGTTCGGAAGCTAGTTTAATTAAATTTAGTCGCCCTTTTGTTAGGTCTTCCTTAATTGAGATTTTGGTACCTTTGAGCAGTTTTTTATTTTTAAAAATCATGTTACGCCACTTATATGTAACAAATTTTACAATGATTGGTCTGGGACGGCCTTCTCTGTTTCTTCTCTGTTATTATGACCAAACATAATGAATTCAGACCCAATGAGATCACAGATTTCGATACTAATTATATTTTCATGAATATAAAATGTTTTTGGTAGGTACTTTGTGTTGATTCCAACCCCTACTTGTTTTTTTTTCTTTGTTATATTAATTTTTGAACCGCTCTAGTAATTTTCACTTCATTCTGAGTGACGCCATCATCAATAACGTACACTTTTTAAATAGAAAATTTTAATTAATGAGTTTTAACCAGTATAACGATTTTTATCATGTAGTTTACTGGTTAATTATTTACTTCTCCAGTTCGTTGGTGTTTTTAAGATTTTTTATTCACTTTTGTTCAACGTTCACATTTTAACCTCATTTTTCACCATGTTTTGCATATATGTTTTAACTGCAGGTGTTATCCTTTATTATGAATATCTGTTCGAAACATGTCGCTACGCACAACATTATGATAAAATCGTGGAGAAAACTGAAGGGTTTTATTGATGCATATTAAAGCATCTCCACTATAAGCATGACGGATCTTCTTCCTCCTAATGGTAGTGAAGTTTATTTTACTGTAAGTTTGCAAACTAAATAAATATGAGCCAAAATGTGTAATTTTAACACGTCTCGTTTATTGTTTAGACTCAAAGTCTTTGTAATTTTAGGAGGATTATCATCCTACAGTTTTTCCTTAATAGTTAATCTTAGTTCGTTAATTGTAATTAATAGTTATTAGAATAAGTGTAGAGTTTAATTTGAGTTTACACAGGGGCATCAAAACAGTTGAATAACCATGTTCAATGTCAAATCGACCAGTCTGAGGTTGCGTTGTTTTGTTTTACCAATTTCTGGCAGCCTATATAAACAAAAACTCGGGCTGAAGAAAGAATTCTGACATTTTTTATTAACGCGAAACCAAGTTTATTTAACGCCACCTGAGGTTAGGTTAATTGTTTACGATGCTCGATTTGTTTTTGAATTAAACTTAACTAAAATTAATTAATTGTGGAAATAATAACGAGTGTGTCCAGCGAATTCTTATTTTCGGTATTTTTCTGGTTGATCTTGTCATTAATTAACCTTAAACGTTAGAATTAGATAATTACAAACCATACCTTCAATTTGGGTGGCTGTTTTCTGGATTTTGAACGTGAATAGCAACGAACGAGCTGCCGACAACGATTTTCCTGATTAGTTTCTCTTCGAGGAATGTTTAAAAAAACGTTGACTCGGGACTCACCGAGTCTTAGACCGGGTATCGGGTCCGGGTATTCCCAACTGGACTCGGCGGTCCGAGTGTGTTTTATATCCTGTTTGTATTTTTTGTTTCGTCTTTTCACTTCCACTATAATTTTTGTTATATATTGTTGTGCCTAAATATTTAAATTTCTGTACTGCTTCAAAACTAGAATCTTTTATTTTCAGAGCTTCTCCCTCGGTGTCCTTACTATACTTCAAATATTTCGTTTTTTCCTCACTAATTTTTAGACCAACTTTTTTTCTTTCTTCTTCTAATATCTTGAAAGCTCCTATTATTCCATCTTTTGTTCTGCTTATGATTGTTACGTCATCAGCGTAAGCAATGATCTGTACATTTTTTACGTTTATCGTTCCTTCTACATCTGATTTTCTAAGGCTATGTTAAATAACATGGCCGATAACATATCTCCCTGTCTAACTCCTTCGTTTATTTTGATTGTGTCTGTCACTTGGTTTCCAATTTTTACTGCTGCTGTTGTATCTTTAAATGTCATCTTCACAAGATTTATAATTTTTTCTACGATTGTGTCAAAATTACAACTTTTTGCACAGTTTATTGTGTCAAAAGTAACGTTTATAGCACTCTTAGCGCTCGAATTACATCTTTTTAACACGTTGCCATTGGAGGCTTGTTTTAATAATTTATTAAAACACGCTTTGCTGTAAGTTTGAATGTCAACATAACCTAGAATATCTAATATAATGTGACGGAAAAAGTGACACCAAAGTTTTTATATTTCTGTTAAGATCGTAAAAAATAGCGTATGATACACGTGTATAACAGCCATTAAAGCACTAGCGACGTTAAAAGCACTCCGCTCGCGTGTCGTGCTTCTAAACTCGTCACACGTGCTTTAAAGGCGTACTTAAACGCTAGTATCATAATATGTATACTATTGGTATCCCCATGTGTAGCAGTTTTTATTACATTGATTCTATTTACCTTATCAAATGCTTGCTTGAAATCTATAAACATGATGTGGAGTGATATATTAAATTCATTTGCTTTTTCCAATATTTGCTACATTGTGTGTATAGCGTCTGTGGTCTTCCCTGTCGGAAACCTTGTTGGTAATCTCCAATCATATTTTCGGTGTATTTTTGCAATTTGTTTTTAATTATTTTTTATAGCACTTTGTAGGTTATATTTAATAACATTATTCCTCGATAGTTGGAACATTCTTCTATCTCATTTTTTATAGATCGTGAAAATTATTCCTTTGCTCCATTCTTCCAACGTTAACTGTTTCAACTTTCACACACAACAGCCGGTCTTATGAAGGCCACTAATCTGACATTAACTTTAATTCGCTATTAAAATAAACAAAAGCGAATAAAAGTTTGCCAATGAATAATATGTCATAAGCGCCAACGTTTTGATGAGCTTTTGTTTATTTTAACAGCGATTTAAAGTTAACGTCAGGTTAGCGACCTTCATAAGACCGGCCGTAAGTAAATAAAGCAGACGTATGCGGTTTATGTCATGAACACCTAAATAACATTATTTATCACGAACTTGTAAACACACTTATCGAGCCTATTTCTTTGAATCTCTTATTACCAAATCGGACATGAAATAAATTGTAAAATTATAATTTGAATAATCAAATGGACATTCGAGCTCTAGATTGAAGTGTCAGTCTTATGTTACGTATGGAATTTTAGTTCAAACTTTACTGTCTTCTGTCTTCTGCCGAAAATTCAACTGCGTTTAATTTTCAAAACACGGAAAACCACGTCATCAAAGCGTAAAAAGTTTCTGCTTCAGATTTGCCAGACAAAAAACGCAGAAAAGTAGGTATGGTTTTTTGAACCTAACCCCGTTTTTATCATTTATGTGTTTACTTACGCATCGCGGCATTCTTCTGGAACGTTACCCCCGCGAACGGCGAGGTCTGACTGTATTATGATTTGATTTGTTATGAAGTCTGCTGAAATGATTGTACTTATTTGGTTGTCATTGTTAAATAGTTGTTTGTAATAATTTTTACATATATTTTGAATTTCTTTTGCTTCACATCTCGACTTTCCTTGTGCATCTGTGTAACCTCTTGTTTTTATTTTGAAGGTTTTCTTTTCTTGTTTTATCTTCTAGTAAAATTTTCTCGTGTTTTTGAATCTGTATTCCTCTTGGATCTCTTTTATTTTGTTTTCATTCCGTTCTCTTTTGCTTTGTTTACATATGTTTCTTGCTGCCGTGTTTGCTTCTTTATAAAGTTGCTTATCTTCTTCTGTTCTTGATTGTAGCAATTTATCCATTTTTTTGTTTTTTGATTCAGTGGCTTCTTTGCATTCTTGACCGTACCATTCTTTGTTTTTATCATACTTTTTATACCATACACATTCTACTGCTGTTGTTAAGATACTAATTTTTATTTTGCTCCGTTGATCTTTAATTTTGTTTGTATCCTTATTGCAAGTTTGATGTTGTTGAAGCTTCTGTTATTCCTTCTACCTTCTGTTGCACTTTTAGATCTTTTAATTTTTCTACATTTAATTTTACCTTCTTTTTGTATCCTGTTTTTTTCCCATTCTATACTTTTCTTTTCTCTAACAGTAGCAATTACTAATATGTGGTCTGTGTATACAGGGTGTTCCTAAATGAGTGTCGCAACGGAACACTGTAGATTCCTCATAAAAAAAGGAACACTTTTTTCGTCTTCCATTTTTCTTTCCGGGCTTTCGTTTTCGAGATACAGGGTGTCAAAATTTTTTACAAAAGCCGGTTCATTGCTCTAAGGTCAACCGTTTTCGAGAAAAATGGCTTTTTATGAACATTTTGCTAAACGTTTCACCGTAAATTTTGATCATGTCAGTGTATTCATTATTAGTAAAACCTTCCATTTTTACCACTGTATCTGTCTCCAGGGCAATTAATATCTAAATTAATTCTACCTAAACGGAGAGCGTAAGAGTCAATAATACCCACGCAAAGTAGAAGTTCGTATAGGGACTTACCTTGATGGATATACAGGAAGGCTCACATGCGGAAGTGGCACGTCGATTGACCCGTGACTCCAGGAGCACAAAACGATATACACGAGCGATTACACAAAACAACAAAAAACGGGATCAGTTGACCGATCGTTCACCAACTCGTCTTAGGTTCATCTCATTGCAATGTGGGCCACCGACCCAACATTTAGGGGTGGCAGAAGAGGGGACAGTAAGCCCCATAACTCGACGTTCCACCAATAGTGGGTAAACTTACCGCTAGGTAGAATTACAAACTACACTAAATATATGTACAGCTATTTACTTGTATTAAGAATTACTAATGAAATAAACTAAACTAATATGATTAAAAGCTAAATACCAAACAACCACACTTTTAACAACTTTAAACAATTACAAAAAAACACTCAGCATGACAATTAATTAACTTGAGACTCTTGACAGTTCTAAGGTAATTTGTTTTCAATGGTAAATTAGTTTTTTTTCCGATAACGTATGCGGTGTCAACCGCAATAAACCAGCTTTTGTAAAAATTGACACCCTGTATCTAGAAAACGAAAGCCTGGAAAGAAAAATGCAAGCGGAAAAAAGTGTCCCTTTTTTCATGAGGAATCTACAGTGTTCCGTTGCAACACTTATTTAGGAACACCCTGTATATTGGTTCCCCTATATGAACTTACATCTGGTATGTTTTTAGCCCTATCTTTGTTGATTAAGACGCGATTAATTTCACTGTATGCTGTTTGATTTGGGTGGTTCCATGTTATTTTGTGTTTTTGTGGATGTGCTAATCTATCTATCTATATACAGGGTGTTCCATATATATACCGACAAACTTTTAGGGGTGGTAGGGGACATCGAAACAAACATTTTTTGCTTGTTAAACATATGTCCAAAAACGCTTCATTTTCGAGATACAGGGTCTTAAAATTTGTAAAAAAAATGGTTCAATTTTTTTCCTCAGAAACGAAGCTAGATGCGCAAAACCCTCAAGTGAAAAAAAAGTTGCGTTTTTAGTTGCTTCATCTTAAACAAGTTTAAAAATTGCAAAATAAGCCACTGGGTGTTATTTTTTTATGCAAAAAGACTAACAGGTTGCCCCGTGAGCACGCCCCTGGAATTACTGTATCAACTGTAATAGATCCAAAAGATGCCTCATAAAGTTACCAACAAACTGTGAAAATTTCATTAAAATCGGCTGAAGCATTTTTTTCTAGAAATGTTAACGAAGTGTTTTCGGACATTTGTTTACAAAGCAAAACATGTTCGTTTTGATGTCCCCTACCACCCCTAAAAGTGTGTCGGTATATTTATGGAACACCCTGTATATCAGGGCTGTCCAACATGTAGCCCGCGGGCCGCATGCGGCCCGCCAGGATATTTTTGCGGCCCGCGGATCGAATTCCCCTTGAGTCCACCAGTCCTGATCCTGTCCTCTCCTTTTCTACCTGGGCTCTCCAGTCTGACACGCTAAACTGTCTAGCGGAGTAGGCCTCCAACCCTTACCAGACCAGGCTTCAAGGGAGATGACGTATTGTACTGTCAGCCCAAGAAGTGCAAATTACCGCTAGAGCAAGACCGCTAGAATTCGATTTTACCTTGATTGTTGAACTTTCTTGGAAAATCGAATTCCTGAGGCTTTAACCCTGTCTTAATACGCTGCGCTGTCTTGCAGGGCTTACTGCTTAAAAGCCATTGCCGACCGCCTAATTTTTAAACGCAAATCACGGCCCCCCTAGAGATGAAATACTCCTCGTAACCTCATTTTACTAATAATTAAACCTGTAACCTGTAGGAATCGCAGCCTCTACCCCGCTTGTGAACGGCTAGAGTCCTATAACCGCCATAAACTCACATGCAGGGCCCCTTTTTGGTCATTAAAAGGCGTTCGATTCCGCAGCCCAAAAATTCCCTACCGGGGGAATGTCAACATCCTTTTCCGGCTCAAGGCGAATAAATTCCATCTGCAGGAGTTGACACCGCGTTCGCTCCAAGAACGACGCCGAAGGTACCAGCAACCTCTGCACCAGGATTAAGGCACTAACGCCCGCCCCTGGTAACCCTTAAAATCGCTAAATTCAACGGAAAATTACAGCTTAAAATCACTGCTGAGTGGAAGGTCAAGTTTGCAGGAACAAAAGGCTCACTCAGCCCATTTCCCGATGAATCGGCGTCCGTACCGGCGGACTACCAATAGGGACCCGTAACACTCGCCGATGCATTGGGTTGCAGCTCGACCCACGAAACCAAACACCGTTCCAGAAGAACATGTTAATTTTAAATAATGTACAACTCAGATTTATTTTAATTAATAATTGTAACTAGCTAAAAACATTATATTTGTTTTGGTAATTATCTAGTGTTTTACCTAATCGAATATATATTTGAGCGATCGTATTTCTCCGATTTGAGCTTAACCCGAACGGTAAATCTTTGACACCCTTAGTAAGGGGGTGAAACGTCACACCTCTATACGTAAATTTACATTAATTGATGTATTTTTTTCTTTTGTCAGTATCTCAAGAACGGAAAGGAATTAATTTAAAGTGAATAGGATTTTTTTTGTTAAGAATCACTTCTAGAACATACGGTGTAGGTTTGTCGGTTACCTCAGGGAACACCCTGTATATCTCTTTTATGTTTCAATGCTTTTTGTAATGTAACCTAAGCTTCTTGAATAAATAAAAATTAGTATTAAAATATACACGTTTTATATTTATTACAAATCACTCACAAAGTCGGATACGACACATTTTAAGATATGGCCCTCGTAACCATCAAATTTTTTACAGTGGCCCTGGGGTCCCTTTAAGTTGGACAGCCCTGCTGTATATAAAAATCAATCGCCGTGTGTTAGTAAAGCAAAAACTCGAGAACAACTTGACCGATTTGGATGATTTTTTTTTGTTTTGTTTGTCTTACTCCCGAGGTGGTTTAGCAAAAAAAAAATTCGGAAAAATCCAAAGGGAAAGCAGGAAAATTGGAAAATACCGAAAGTGTTTTTCTATACACTGTACGACTGTCGATTTGCAGTCATACTTTTATGATTCTGTGCTTAATGGTTTGAAGGGTTTTCCCCATCATGTCATTATCCAAAACGTTTGCCGGGTCAGCTAGTTATAAATAAATTCATTGCTGCTGCCAAGTTACATATTCGATTTCCATTGTTATTAGTTTCTTTATGTACCGTATTTTTACCCGCTACTATTTTTATGTGTTCTGTTCCTATCTGGGCGTTTATATCTCCTAATATTATTAGCGTATCGTATTTTGGTGTTTTTTCACTCATTTTGTAGTTCTTCGTAAAACTTCTCTTTGTCATCTTCATTCACTTCTGTTGGTGCATACACACATATAAGGGTGGTATTATATAACTTTTCCTGTATTCTAAGTTTTCAAATTCTTTCATTGATGGCTTCAAATTTTATAATATTGTTCATTTGTTTCTTGTTTACCATGAAACCTGTTCCACTTCTGCTTTTCTTTTCTCCTTCACTCCAATACATAATATAGTCTTTTTTATTGATTTCTCCTTTACCAGCCCATCTTATCTCCTGCAAAGCTATAATGTTGATGTTATAACTTCTTTATTGTTTGTGCTAGTTCGACCATTTTTCCTGGTTGTAATAGTGTCCTTACGTTCCATGTCGCAATTATTGTTTTTTTTCTTATTATGCTTTGTTTTATTTTTAGGTTCTTTAATTTTCTTCTCACTTATATTCATATTCTTCCTCCATAGTGTGTTAGTCGTTTTATCTGCTTTCTTTGCTGTTATTTTTCACTTTTTATACATTTCTTCTCTTCTTTCTTCCTTCTCTTTTTCAGTTATCTTGCCAAGGTAGTCTTCAAATTGTTCTCATTCCTCTTATTTTTTCCTGGTGATCGGTGTGTCTTTGTTTGCTTTCTCTGTTTTGTTTTGTATTGTTCTTCCTTCTTTTTTTCTTTATGTTTTTTATTCATATTTTCTTCAGGTAATGGTGATCCATTGTTACTATAATTTAATATTACGAATATAATAATAACAGCAACAATTAGGTTTTACAGGATGAATTCAGGGCGCTTTCAAAATTAATAGTTTTTACTTTGCATCACTTACGATTAATAAAACGCCAACAATAGTGATTCAACGTTATTTCATGTCGACAAATTAGTTTTCAGTACCAAGTGTTGATTAGTCTCCACCACACAACTAAAATTGTGAAGTTGTTATTGTTCTGTTCATCCCTATATTTCTTCCAGTGTTGCATACGTAACTACAGTAGAACGCTGCTGCCATTATAATTTTTAATATTAGATAAAATTAATAGACATAAAAACAAATACTTTTTCTTCAACATGACTCGGAGCATGCTGCGACTTCTATTTTTCACAGTGTACTACACCAACCTTAAAAATACCAGTAAAACACTTTTGACAGCAGTTTGAACACTGCAAAAGTTATTACAATTCAAAATCCCAAAAAAGTTAAATGACAAATTTTTGAAGATAAGTGGAAGTTTTAGTTCTGAGTTACATTAATTTGTAACCAACATCAAAACCTGGTTTTGAACTAAATTTCTATTTACGCTTACAAAAATTTATAGTCATGGCCTGCTCCGAGTCATGTTGAGAAAAGATAAGACTATACAGTGCAATCACACAAAACTTGTCTAAATATTGTTAAATCCACCCGTTTTTAAAAGAAAATTATTAAATAAAAAAATACGTGTTTCTGTTAATAAATCATTTTCATTTGACAACTGTCAAATTGACACAGGAACTAATTGTAAGTATGTGAATTAATCTACCACGATTTTGTTTTCTACCATTGTCCAAAATCGTTCACGATCACGTTGTATTAATATCAAATGAACTAGACACTAAAAACAAATAAAAAAATATATGCAATACTCTCGTCTACGAGTGTAAATCGCCTAATGTAAATGCTAACGAGCAGAAACAAAAGGTATTGGTCTCATCGAATATTTATTTTAATTAATTTTAGCAAAATTAGTTATAAAACCACTCCAGTAACGATTCGTTTAACAAAGCGATTTTACATAATAATTTATTGAATGCACCAAAGGGGGTTGTATATTGCGCTTATCCCAGAAGAGAAATAAAATTATTTACCAATCAAGCACAATACAGTATATTTCACATGATTGACATTCATACATAATCGCAAAAGCGATACTTAAAATAAAAGTAATAATTATATTTAACTAACTATATTTAGCAGAAAACAACTGCCATTTTCAACCATCTTACAATACCAGTTCATTGTTATTTACTCTTTTAGCGAATGGGATATTTTAATACACACGTTTTCGTTCTGCCAACTGACATACATACAAGCTAAAACGTGTCAATTAAAATCGTATTAAAAGTACACAAAGCAAGTTATAGAATAAATTTATTTGATAATACAGCATGACAAACGGGAATGTTCCAAATAACCACAGAAAGATGCGAGAACTACAGAAATTATTTTACTTTGCCAAATTAAGACCAACACCTTAAGGTGCCAAATCGGGGCCTACCATACAAAACGTCTTATAACGAATTACAATATAAATCCTAACTGCAAATAATTCAACCGAAAATAAACATTAAAATGCTGAGCGGAGCTCATAAAAAGGTCTAAGAAGAGCATTGCACCTACCATATGTTACAAAAATAACACTTTCGCATATACTATTAATAATTCACCCCTGTACAGATTTGTAAATAAATAATTAGCTATGGTCAAGCACAAACAAAGGTACCGTTCAACATACGAAAATAAATACACAAAATGTAGGATTATGCATTATCTACACACGCAGTTTGTCCAACATATGAGAATGAGTGTCGATGATCAATTAATTAAAGTACAAAGTAGACAATCTAACAATTTATTTATTACATAATCATACATTAGACAAACGGTGAAAAATATCATATTTGCAACATACGGTAAAGTAACACTGATAGTTCGTCCAGTACTTGATAATCAACCACGTTCGGTGATTACAAACATAACACTGCACTTAACGGTTGGCATTCTTTAGCTGATTGGACAACCAATCGAGACCTTCGTATAAACCATCTCCGCTAGTTGCACACGTGGCTTGGATGTACCAGTTTCGGTTTCGAAGTGAATGGAGACCCAGCTTGTCTGTGATTTCTGCTGCGTTCATGGCGTTCGGTAGATCTTGTTTGTTGGCGAATATTAGCAGGACCGCATCTCTCAGTTCGTCCTCCGCTAACATGCGCATTAGTTCGTCTTTTGCCTCGCCGATTCTCTCTCTGTCATTGCTGTCCACTACGAATATTAGGCCCTAAATCAAACAATTGCGATTAGTAAAACAAAAACTCAAAAGCGCCTTCATAGCTTACATAAGCATTTTCTATTTAAAAACATTGTGAACTATCCACAAAACATTCTAACCCCACCTTTGCAATTAGATTGATCTATTCATTTAATGGACACTTCAATAATAATTACATGCAAAACAAATTTAAACTAACAAACGAAATCCAAAAGTTAGGTTAGGTTTGTTTTGCGGTATGTTCACAATGAGCATTTTCGCCCAACTTTTATGTTGCATTTAAAAAACACCCATTGTAACTACATGTAATTCTATAATCATCTGTGCTAGAACTGAACATTGCACAAGCACACTTGATCACAGAGATATAACACAAATTTGCATTATAAAATGTCAACAAAATTTTTAAAAAAAATTAAACTAGAAAAACACTCATTATTCCTTTAAAGTACAGTACCGAACAGGTATTATATAATAGGCCATTCAGTATAGGGTTTTCCGATTGCTTTTCACCATGTATCAATTGTGTTTCACTATTTGTCAAATGTAATTCCCTTTTGTCAATAATGACAGGTGTTGACAAGAGGGGAAAAGCATTTGAGATAAAGTGAAACATAGCTGATACATGGTGAAAAGCAATCGGAAAACACTGTAAACACAAAAACGTAATTTTTTTTTAAGTTGGCATATGCATACGATCTTTGTACTAGGGATTCTGTATTTTGTTTTGTAAAGGTTTCCACGCCTACATAAAGACAGGATTGAATTTAAAAATGACAATTAATATTTCCCATTATTTCAGTGTCAAAGTAGATATTTTTGGAGAAATTCTTGCCTGAACTTTTATAAAATATAATATACCGGGTGTCTTAAAATGAATTACATCTAGTATGCTTTGAATTTCCCATAATGCAATCTAAAATTTTACTTGAAATTGGCAAGACTGTAAGTCTATGTCAAATTTGAGGTTAGCAGGTTAGATTTTGCGTCAGTCTATGTCAAAAGCGACGCAAAACCTAACCTACTAACCTTGAATTTGACATAGACTTACAGTCTTGCCAATTTCAAGTATAATTTTAGATTGCATTATGGGAAATTCAAAGCATACTAGATGTAATTCATTTTAAGACACCCGGTATATGAAACAAATGATGCACAGTTGTGTAATTTTTCTCACGGATATAATTCAAGCAGAGGTGCGTGCTATAGTGTTTTGTGTTAGATTTCACTTCAGCAAAGGGGTTTTATCTCGTGCCTGTTTTTGCCTGATACGAATAGTTTCAAAATGGCCACAAAAACATAGAAAAAGAAACTCATTCTGAAAGCCAATTGAACAAATGATTAAAGCAGATCGTCGTCTATCAATCACAAAAGTTGCATTGAAATTAGATATCGATTTTCCAAGAGCTCAGGGCATAATTTATAATGTTTTGGGGGTGCAGAAAAGTGATAGCAAATGGAGTTTGCTCTCAGATCAACAAAAAGAACAAAGAATTTTGATTTATCAGCAATGGAAAAGACAAAAACCAAACTGCGACGTGTGACGAATCATGGTAGCATCATTGTGACCCAAAATTAAAGTCGGATCGCTCACAATGAAAACACAGAGCCATAGACAAAAAAAAAGGAAAAGTGCAAGAAAATTAATGCGCCTATTACGATTACTGTGTTGTTAAAAGAAGAACTGTTAACTTATGCCGAAGACCAGGATACAATAAATTGAAATTCTCCATCGAGACAATGCGCCTGCCCATCAAGTTAGCTCGACGCAACAAGTATTACAAGGTTTAGGAATTGAGGTGTTGCTCCATCCACTCTATTCAGCAGAGCTGGTACCGGGTAATTTATTTTTGTTTCCGAAGTGAAGTAGCATCTTTGGGGATGTCATTTTAAGTATGAATTAAATAATACTGTAAGGTTATATTGAACAGGATGACAAAAAATGACTTCTCAGAAATTTACAGTAAATGGCTCATTAGCTGGGATTGTTGTTTCGAGTACAGGGGGGTTTATTTTAAAGGGCAATAAGGATTGTTTCAATTACTTCTTTTGTTTACTTGCTATTAAGATCCTTGCAGTATTGGCGGCTGTATTAATAAAAGAAGACAGTATTTTGATCTGGTATAGAGGCACAGAATTTGAAATAATGTATATAATACTTCCCAAGTAAACAAGGGCTTTTAAAAAGCTTCTACGACAATATTTTCTCAGTAATAAGTTATCTAAAAAGTGCTAGGATCAGTTTCTAAATACAATACTTGCATTAATAGTTATTGTATTAATGTTTCCCGTCCAATTTTATATACTTTTTTAACACGGCACATAAGTAGGATTATATAAAAAATTCCGTTGTTCCTGTACTTTACAATAATTAATAAATAAATTAAGCATAACTGCTACCAATCTTGTAGTAATTACAAGCAGCAAGACTAAAAGATTAAAGAGAAAACTGCGCATACAATTAATTGCAAACGAAGTACCTACATGTTGTTTAAAAAAACACAACAGAAAGAAAGAGAAAAAATTGAAACATTTAAAAACCTCAATGTACAACAGACTAATAAAAATTACAGAACCCAAGACATCGAATACAAAATACAGCAAAGAAATTAAAATTAGAATCTATCGAGCAATATTAAAACCAGTAGAACCAATAAATTTAACATACAGCAACTAAAATCACTATGTTTATAACCTGCACAGTTGTCGCTATTTGACGTTTAGTTTCAAAGATGTCATCTAAAAAATTAAACATTCACTATTAACTTTACATAAATGATAGAATCCCTACATATGTTTCAGCAAACCGTGCAAAAGTGCTTAAAAAGGATGTAGGCCCACTCGTTCCCAATCAAAAATTTGGAAAAAATATTTGTTACCTACACAGACAGAATGCTTCAGTTGTTTTTAGCAAAAAAAAATGCCAGTAACAGCCAATCAAATGTGATTAAAATTACAGGAAGTAGAATTAAAACAGTTAAGACAAAAGAAGTTGTTGAAAGGACAACGGAAGCAAACTTCCAGTCAACTCCACGAAACCAAAATCGCTCTTGCTTTGAGGATACAATTTTTTATGAATCTGATACAGTAATAGAGGTAGAGATGTTTGCAGAAACACATCTTGTATGGCCAGCAATTTGTCAACGTAAGAAGTGAAGCTTTTTCGGTACGATAATGATTCTGTAGAGGTTATACCATCCATCAAATTGCCCAAAACTTCGACAAACTTAAATTATGAAAAACTTTTCAAGACCAGTTCAACCACGGATTTTAAAAATACACAAACGAGATGCACACATTTGACCACAAATGAGTGTGTACTAAAATTACAACTTGACCAATCCAGCTCAACCCCCGGGGAAATCGGAACTAATGTTAGAATCTAGCAATTTCCAAGTTTCGTATCGGTAACGTTTTTACAACCATTCTATTGACATTAAATTGTTAAACTGCTAACCTAAATGACACCATTAATCAGAGGCGTACCACTTGCTTTGCTACCCACTGTTGAATTTTATTTAAGTCTATAAGAGATCTTCCAACTTTACATTCTTCTTTCATGAAGAAAAGGGACATTTTACAAAATACCACTACCTGCCGCTACTGATTATTTGATATTTAAAATATAACTGAAAGTTAATGTTTGACAGTTTTTACACACAAAACGACTATGATCACAGCCTACATTGAGGGTCATGCTGGATTTGTCAAGCTGTACTCTGTTGACATTTTTTTGCACAATCAGTAGCCGTGTTAGGGTGACTGTTTCGTATGTGTAAATATGGTTTTTTTATTATGAAGCTAGCTGACCAGTTAATGTCAAATTCTATCCATTTTGCGACTTTAGTTCACAGCGTTAAATACCCATAATTTTTCTGATATTTTTGGAATTGTAACATACTCTATACAGATTGTCCGAAATCCGTTTTGAAATTAATGAGTGTGACAAGGTAAACAAACAAAATGAGTAGCAGGACAAAAACAGAACGTAATCATGGCTAGCTAAATTTTTAAACTGAAATTAAGTCCGTTCACGTTGTTTTGGCATAATATGAAGCCATGGAAATTTGGCATTTAAGTTGGCAGTAAAGCTGTCTGTTTAATTAGATTATATTTTCTAAGTTTGAGGTTATACAAAGCGTCAATATCTGGTACATTGTTGTCAGTTTTACTAGTTGGCAATAGAAAAATCTTCACACATTTTTTATCTAATTTAACACAAGTCTTGCCCAACACAGGAATAACCCGATAAATCACCCAATTTTGATCATTTTTAATTTCGCAGACTTGATCAAACAATACCATCTCGTCTTAAAGTGGTGTATAGTCGTGGGAAATTCAGCAACACGGTAAATATGTTCGCATCTCAAGCACTTGAGTGACGTAAAATTGTGTCACGTAGAAAAGTGTGGCCAACATTAAAAAAATAAATCATGGCCTCCTATTATACCAAACAACGTGAATGGAATATAACAAAGTATAGTAAAGTCAAAAATGTGTTAGGTTATGTCAATTACTATTAATCACCGGTAGTATTTATCAATGTTACAATAAAATATATTGATTGTTTTTATCCCCAACTTGGTGGTATTTCAAAGCACAACAGATGGTCGAAATATGAAACGCCGAAAATGACAAAGTAACCCAAATAAAAAAGCGTAGCTCAGTTTCTGTGCCAGAAGAAATGCGAATAATATTCAAATTCTTTGATGAAAATACTCCGGAATGCAAATTTGATCATGTCACTGCAGTAGAGCTTCCGTGGTGTGGAGAACAAAAAAAAAACAACATCAAATATAATCCAATTCGCCTCTCTGAAACTATGCAAGGAGGTGCTCAACATACGTCAGACAGTCTCTTACTTCAAATTCCGAAAATGACACGTCTAAACAGACGGATAATATTGAAATTACGTGCCTATTTCTCAATCGAAATAAGGATTATTATTAACATTATTAGCAAATGGACAACTTCAGCTGCAGCAAAAATTGAGTTAAGATAAGATAGAAAATTAGAATCTCAAATTATTCGAATAGATTTAACTGCAAATGTCCAGTGATAGTTCTAGTGTCCAGGTCACAGCACACCAAATTAATTACAACTATACGTAACTTACATTCCAAACCAAAATTATAATTCAAATATTATACCAAACGCATAGAAAGAAAATAATAATGGTTGCGAAGAATCTCCAACGTCTATTGCTACTATTACTGGTGTCACTATTACCGGCAATAGAAATTATGTTGTTTATAATAATTGTAATTTTAATATTAAATATTGTAATGTAATAAACAAATTATAACTTTTGGAAACTTTTATTAAACTATATACCACTGGTCCTGCAAAAGTAATAGCAAATACCTGCCCTCTACGACTCTTAAGTACTGAATATATAATATACATATTTTTAGGAAAACAATTACAAAAAACAGTTTTTGTCTACTTTTTCTTGATTTTGACTGCACCTTTGAAGAAGCATTTAAATACTTCAGTGTACAAACGAGTATTCTTTGTTATTAATATATAAATTTTCTGAAAGGCAGAAAAATTAGCGAAGAAATTAAAATAAATATCTCTCGAGAAATATTTAAAACCAGCAGAAATAATGAAATTAACATACAACCTGACAACCTAATGCAACTAATAAATAGCTATTTACGTTATTAGACCGGTAGCAACATTTTTATGACCGCGCCAATACTTTACAGGTTGAGCCCTACGGGCTCAACCTGTAAGTTTGGCAAGGCCATAAAAATGCTACCGGTCGTGTATCGTATAAGATTTTTTAGGATACGAGTCCGGTAGATAAAATTTACGGGCCGGTAGTTCTACTACTGGTCTAGGCCGGTAAATTTTATCTACCGGACTCGTTTGTAACTATGTAAACGCTAGTTACCAATGCAGTATCCTAAAAAGATATTTATATCAACAGCAAAATAAAAACAAAATTAAATCACACACTAACCAAAGAAATACCAGTGAATAAAGGAATACGTCAAAGCGACAACCATGATTCAAGGATGCATCAAGATTGCGTAATCAAGAAAGCCAGGGACACGTCACCAAGATGGAGACGTAATGTAGCGAGGCCGCGTCAAAGATAGAGCGACTCCTAGACTGGTAACGTCAGGCTTATAGCCTAACATCAAGAAGAAGACATACAGCGACAAAAACAAACTGAAAGTAAAGTGTCGTGTTCATAAAATTTCATGTTGTCAACGTTGCTGCTTTTATTTTTCTAAAGCAATATTATGTGATCATAATGGCCTGTGACTGTTTATAACCTGCACAGTTGTCACTATTTGACGTTTAATTTCAAAGATGTCATCTAAAAAATTAAATATACACTTATTCACTCTGCATCGGATTTTCTTACATCAGAGCTAGCTAAAATGAGTAATATGTCTCCGCCAACCGTGCAATGGTACTTAAAATAGTAGATTATGCAATGAGGGAGAGAAATGCGTTATTTTGCTGAGGTACAATTTCTGACTCGAGGGGAAGCCAGAGTCAGAAATTGCACTGAAGCAAAATCGCATTCTCTCCGAGTTGCATATACTATTTTTTTCACGTTGCAGGAAGATTTACAACGAAACCCTGTTTTTTTAAACGTCATTTATTGACATTTTAGTTAGAATTATTTTAAAATTAGTAGCCTATGGTAAATTTTAAAGTTGGTGGCACTGTAAGTCATTATGACAAGAGCTAACAATTATGTCAAATTCGAGGTTACCAGATTAGGTTTTGCGTCAGGTTGTGTCAAAACTGACGCAAAACCTAACCTGATAACCTCGAATTTGACATAATTGTTCTGTCATCTGTCAGTCTCTAGGGAGTAAATGTTTTACTTCTGTCACAATTTTGATGCTATAGAAACAGACTTCTACTCCCGGTCGTGGAAATAGTATTTTACAGTAGAAGTCCGTTAGGATAGCCTTTACTGCCGAGCCAGAGAATTTGTGAGACGAGCTCGAAGAGCGAGTTGAATAATACTGGCGAGGCAGTAAAGGCCCTAACGGACGTGTATTGTACAATAGTTTTTGTAATACCTACATACAATTCGGTCATATCTATATTTTTCTAATTTATTTTCATCAAAACGCTAGGTTTGTGTAATGACATTTTAGAATGATTGAGAGTGCGTAGAACGTTGCAACTGTTGTTTATAAATGTCAGTTATTTCCAATTTCGTGTATGGTTGTAAGCAGTTTTAAGTTGTAACCAGCTCGTAACTTATGACATCTGTAGAAAATGATGAAGATATTCCTAAAGACGTTAAGATTCTGAATGAGCAAGTTATTTTAGCGTATGTTCAGGAGTTATAGCAGTCTTTTGCGCCTTCTTCTATGTGGAGTTGAAGGCTTGCTTGCTGCTGGATTTGTGTGACAAACGTCACTTTGACGTTTGGCACACAATTTAGCAGGCCGTGGTCTTTACGGACACTTTTTACGGCCGGGCCGTAAAGAGGTTGCTTACGCAGTAGTAAACAGTCCTTAAAGAAATATTTAGCAAGTAGGTATTACAAAAAAGAATTAAAGATACTGGCCCTGTTGATTGACAACAAGCAAACAAGTTGAGCCACTTGTCTTCCATTATTAGTATAGCAAGCACTTTGTCGATGTGGCTTAAGAAGCAAAGCCTTTGGAGTACAGGAATGGTTAATACCGGAATTTATACAGAGGAATACCTGGAAAAGAAGACTGTTGCCCTGTATATATATTTTTTTAAATTTATTTATTTTGTACTGTACATTTTATGGGTACTTCTAACCCCATTAACGACTGTCATGATGTTATTATGACATCCGGGACCAAATATTTCCGTGGCAGCCGTACCACGAAGCCCCGAAAGAAGACATAAGTGTCCAACATTCTCTTGGCCTCATTTACCCACAACGAGCGTGGTCCAGAGAAAATCACACAAGACAACATGGCGTGGAAATGGAATTTGAGCTCGAACATAGAATAATCTTATGAACTATTTGAATATTCAGTGTGTGAATGTACACGATCATTTGACTAGAAATCGGGACAATTTTTTTATAAATACGGTGAAATCGGAGGGAGCATTTAGAACTGTTTTCGTAAAGAGGCTGATAATGTATAATGAACTGGACGATTTTATTAAAAGCGCAAGAAATGTACATATCTTAAACAGAAGTTAAAAAAGAGTTTATGTTAATAATTTTTGTTTATGTTGAATTCTATTTATGGTAATAAATTTTATTTATGTTAATGACATTTTTATTTTGGTATGTATTTATTTAGTTACTTTATTTATTTAGTTATCTATTATTCATTTATTATATTTTGTTAAATAAGTTGGACATTATTGTTGAAACCTTTAATTTAGTTTTTGTATTTTATTTTATTTTGTTGGTTGTATTAGCTTTTGCTAAATAAAAATTTTATTATTATTTTTAAGACCATACCACAGAGTCTCGGAAATGGACAGACTATACAAACATTACTGGCAAGAAATAGGATTATATTTGGTATATGGAACATAACCTTCCTGACCGGAAAGAAATCTGAAATAATAGAGGAAATTGATAAATATACAATACAAATTTTGGGTATTTTTGAAGTTAACAAAAATGGGATAAAACTAATGGAAAAGGTATATACCCTTCAGGTTCTCCTATTTGATTCATAATGACAGAAAAAGTGGGAATAATCCTTAGTAATGAATCGAAATCAAGTGACTGGACAGCCGTCAACTCCAGGATACTGATCAGCTTGGAACTACAACAAAAAGTAGTACTGATGCAACTGCATGCACCAACAGAAAATGCCAATTGAGAGAATGCAAATAACAAACAAACACGTGTTATGGGAGACTAGAACGTGCAAATCGGAAATAACAAAGAAAACAGCCACAAAATACTGAAAATACATGAGTTGGCTGCAGAAGTAAATAATACTGGCAAAATAATGCTGGACTGTTGCATAACAAATCAGTTGCCGATAGGTATAAATGCAGAAGCAGAAGATATAAAACACGAGAGCATGATAGATTACATCACATATACTGGAAATACGAGATACCCAAGAGCAGAGATGAGCAACCTTTTTTTACAACGGTCCAGCTACAAATTTTAAAATGTTGTGCGGGTCGCATATAAGAAACAAACACTGAATGATGAACTCAGATAATCTCTTTATTAACAAAATAAACCTGGTATAAAAAATTATAGAAATAAAACACTCATTAATAAAAATACTATTACAAAAACAGCGAACGATATATGTGGAAAATAGTTATTTAACAAAAAAGTATGTTAATGAGCGCGACTAATAATCGAGACATTTTTAACGCACGAGTGTGTTAATTGTAGAGATTTTTAATCGCCGATTAACATACGAATTAGTTACAATATTCTTCAGTTGATCGTAGATTATTAATTTGAAGAAAATCTAATTTTATTCCATGAAAAGAATTTGACACCTAAAATTTTTACATTAATGGTACCGGGTGACCATAAATGGTTGTGATTTTTTTCTTTATGTTGGCACTGTTTATGTTGGTGGCACTGTAAGCCTATGTCAAATTCGAAGTTAGCACTTACAGTGCCACCAACGTAAACAGATTTTTAAAAATCGTTCATTAATAAGGGACGATTATTGATACATTAATGAAACCCATAAATAAACAATCAACGGAAAAGATTAATTAATGAGAAATTTGACACTGCTCGCAGCTTTCTAGCCGTACATCATTTAATCTCGATCGGTGATCGCTTTTAATTATTTTCATTGCGGAAAATAATTGTTCGCAAACATAGGTGCTTCCAAAAAGTGTCATTATTGGCCGTGCATGTGCGCCTAATCGTGGGAATTTTTCTAAGTTCATGTAATTTTGATAGAAATTATGTATGACAACATTTTGAAATTTATTTCTTAAATACGTGTTGTTTTGTAAATCTATTAATTCAATTTGTAACTCATCCGGAACTGTTTCCACTTCTATATTAAATGGTGTGTCAAAATGTAAAATCTTTGAAGGGCCGCACGAGAAAGTGTAGCGGGCCGCATGAGGTCCGCGGGTTGCTCATCCCTGCCCTAGAGATTCTGCACTTCAGGATATACAAGCAAATGGCGAAGTTCAAGATAATCAAGAAATAAGCTCAAAAAATAAACGAGGCCATAAATTTTTAAAAAATGGTAAATTTTCTGAAATAGGTAATATAACTCCAGAGTTATCCAATAATAAATTTATGGCTGAGACATTGTTCTTGAAACAAAGGTATGCGATGTTGGGGGATGTTAACGCCTACCGCCCATGACCGTGTTGCTATGCGCTAGCTTAACGTCTGGCAATAGCCAACCATTCTTGATGCTTGAGGTATAAGGTTGGCAAAGAGTCAGTTTACGAATGTTTTAATGTAGTACTGTGAAGTTACGTTTAATAAAGTTTTAATTAACACACATTTCAACAGTCATGACCACAAGAAGAAAGTCCTGAAGGGAATAGCAACATTATTGTACCAATATACAAAAAAAGGGCCTCCACTATAAGGGAAAACTATAGACAGTCAAGACAGAAATGAAATTGAAGAAGCATTGCATCCTGGAAGACAAACAGAAGATCATTTTTTAACCATAAAAACATAATAGAAAAAACACTAGCAAAGGGCAAAGACTTCTACCTAGCATTCTTGGACTTAAAATCTGCCTTTGATCTAGTACCGAGAAACCATCTGTGGGAAGTGCTACAAGTACCACCAACGTTAGTACGAATAATAAAAACTCTTCACCAAAATATAAAAAGTGAAAATAAACGGCCAAGCTTCAAAGGAATTTTCAATAAATATAGGTCAAACAAGGAGACAGCCTAAGCCCCCCATTAATTATTATCTGGATCGATTCCATAAATGCCACAAGAAGGAAATAAGGAAAAGCAATTTAGAATATCACAACCTCAATCCAGTGCTAAAAAAGATCTGTTATATGCAAACTATGTATTATTAAGGGCAAGAAATACACAAATGCAAATATAGATATATGAAAAGGCAACTTATAACAGAATGGCATGATATTAAACATAGAAAAAAGTAAAATAATGCATATACCAAAAAAAGAAGAATCGTAATAATCGACGATAAAATTATATAAAAAGTCAACACACAGGAATACCATGGCATTCAGATCAGCAGAGATGGACATGATGCTGAAATTAAATATTTATCATGAGTCCATAATAGCAATATAAGAGTCAACCCTATCGTAGAAGATATCGAAAAAAACAACTACAGTGGTATGAAATGGAAAACGAAAGATACCCAAAGCCAATTTATAGAATGAAATGCGAAGGAAAATGACCAAAAAGACAGTCCAAGAACTAACTGCGAGGGCAACATAAGAGAAACAGCCCAAAAATGAGTAAAAACCGCAGAACAAGCAACAAAACCTAACCAGAGATAAGAAAAAAAATACAGATTGGTTAAAGACCTCAACGTGAGGTAAAATGAGAGAAGAGAAAGTTCTACACATCACACTACTCCAAAGCTATGGGAGTGATACCGGAAAGATTCTGTCAAGGTTACACACAAAGATTCAAATCCACCAAACTGTCCAGAACTTCAACCAATAGAAAAATATAGGGCTCACACCAAACTTAAATTACGAAAAACATTACTAGAAGCCATTTCAATCCCTGATTTTAAAAATTAATGGACAAAGTGCACATTAGGGTGGGCTGAAATGTCTTTTTTTTATTCACTATACCGCAAAAAACTTGCCCCTAGCACAGTTAAGTAAAATTTAAAAAAAGAAATATAAAATTACTCAATATCTTCCAGTCGGCATACCCTAGTGCACACATCTGATCACGAATGAAAGTGTGCAAAACAGTAACAGTGTAACAAATTTCGAGTTTTTAGTCAGCATACGTTAAAGTAACAATTTGACTAAAGAAATGGGTTAATTTAATGGCTGTTCTTTAATGAAAACTACTGGTTTTGTAGTTGAGACGTGCGTTTTTGCTATTTCAGTAACTTACTCGGCGACAATCTAATAAAATACTAAAAAGAAAGATCTTTGGACCCCTTAACTAATCAGATGGGGAAGAGAAGTAAAATAAACCCATAATTAAAAGAAGATAAAAAATCGGAAGTGTGCTCCCCTAGACTTTCTCGCATTCGCCTTGTTTTCTAGCAAATTTGAAAAGTTGATTGCAATGTATATACATACAGCGATAAAATTACATTTTCAGGTAACCACTACCTGTTTAGGTAAAGTGCCGCTTTAGGTTAACCTATCATACTGAAATTTTATATCTGGGAGTTTTTCTCAATAATAAATGTATGTGCAAATTTCGTGCAAATACCTTGAAGCAAACTGGTACTTTACTTGAATGGATACCGCTACCTGTTTAGGTAAAATGCCACTTCCGGTTAACCGATCATGCTGAAATGTAATATTTGGTAGTTTTTCTACATAAGAAATGTATGTACAAAATTTTGTTCAAATATCTCGAAGCAAACTGGTACTTTACTTGAAAAGGTACCGCTACCTGTTTAGGTCAAGTGCCACTTCCGGTTAACCGATTTCACTCAAAATTGGTCTGGAATCTACAAATTTTGAATAATGACTATGTACATAATTTCAAGGGTCTAGCTTATTTCGTTTTTAAGTTATCGTGTTCACACACACACACACACACGCACATACACACACACAGACATAATTCGAAAAATGGTTTTTTCGGACTCTAGGAGGTCTAAAACGTCAAGATTCGTCAAAATCTCGAAGTCGATTTTTTTGACGATTACAATACTTTCTCTATGCGAGAAAGTAAAGATGAGAAGCTATCACATGAGAAATAAAATCAGAGAATAAGCTGCATAGGACACATTGAACGAAGAAGAATTATCTCTTCATTACAAAATGGTAACAGTCAGAAGTTAAAACAATATAAAGTTGAACAGGAAGAGAATATCACAGAAGGTATTAATACCCTGGCAGTGAAAAATGGAAACAACAGTAAAAGTGAAAGATAAGGAAGTGTGAAAACAAAGAAAACAGAGACGCTAACAATGGCTCTAAAAAGAAAAGACATATGCAAATCCAACTTATGAAACGGGTTGAAGAACTTGAATAAAGCAGTAAATATTAGAAATAAAATGGGCCATCTTTCCAGAAACAATTTATGAACAGTCAGTTAAGAAGTTCACATTCGGCTGTGTCAATCTAATCCTACAACAATTGTGGAAAGCAATGGCTACAGACATGTTATGAATATTCTTAATTACATTGTTGCAATTATTTGTTCTTCAACTTATAATTATTTAATTCTTTTATGAATATTCCTACAAAGCAAATTTAATGTTTTGGTTTGATATTTTTAAAATTCCACTTACATCGGTTTTTCCCAGCCTAATTGTAAATAATTATTATAAAAAGTGTAAGAGTGTGACATAAATCAATGATAACGAAGAAAAAGAAGCATTTACTAATCCCACAGACGAATGAATATGACTGTCATTTAAAAACTGGATGTTTTGGTTTTATCAAAATTTATGTAAAAATGTCTTATCAGCTTTAACTATTAATGTATTGCAGACAACACTGAATTATCTGTCAATTCGCACTATAATGTAACTAAATAAACATAACAAAAATTACCTTCCTAACTCGACAATTTTTCCTAAAATTCTATTGCAAAACCTGACAAAATTTCCTGAAGATTAACAAGCATTAACAGTGGTGAAATACTCAGAAAAACAGCTTGAATTGACAGTTAATCCAAAAACTATCTACGATATTTCTACAATTTTCAGATATAAAATAATTTTTGGAGCCCGTAAGTTATGAGTTAGAGCTTTTGATACTTGAATAAATTTCTATATCACTTAACAGCTTTTCCAGCAATAGAATCCTGCAAAATCAATAAATCACAGTAAGAAACATCACAACCTGTAAAAAGTAGTAGCGCGGTGCTTGAATCAACTTGCTCCTATTACGATCTAAAAATATCAACTCCTATACGTGCGACACAGAAAAGCGTCCTAGACAAAAGAATCATTAGACCGGTGACTGTAGTAATCAACTCTTACTCTAGTGAGCAAGTGATTTTGTACTACGCATTTCCTCGACCCGGCTTGAACTCAGCTATAAATTCAAGTTCAAATGAATGGTGTATTGTAAAGTTTAGCTAGAAAACACTTAGTTATAATTAATTTTCCTTATCACAGCTATGATTCAAAGCATATTAATCAGAGAAATTAATTCTTGATAAGCATTCTACATTTTTAGGTTTAGATAATCATTTTGAGATTATTGAATGAGCAATGAATGAACATTGGTTCGTGATAAAGGTTAAATCTATTGTGAAGAATCTAAATAGTTTGTAGCATTACGCCCACATTGGACAAACCTATTAATGAACGACATTCAAATTCAAGATAACATGCCACGTACTATTGTTTTTCGTTTTTACAAGAGACATTTGATCTATATGGCACAGCAATTCTGTAAAAAATTGTTCAATTATGCCTAATATAATTCAATTTCTGCCATTGCAAATTAATTGCAATTGTAAACAACAGCGTTACACATGTAGTAGAAGCAACTATTTCATTAAAATGTTTTACAATATTGCAAAGATTTCATCATCCACATGTAACAACATATTTCACTCGTTATTTACATAAGTTTGCTTATATGTCGCTTATTTAATTTTATACACATTAACTAGACCAATTGCTTTCTCATTAACAATTAATATCTCCATTCACCTTTAGTCATCCTCAAATATGTTGAATGACTTTTCCAAGAACCAAATTACAGCTGTGCCCGAAGCAGTTACACCACTAAAACTATCACTAACCTGCGTATTTTGGAAGTAGTGTCTCCATAAAGGCCTAATTTTGTCTTGACCACCGACATCCCATACTGTAAAGCTTATATTCTTGTATTCTACAGTTTCAACGTTAAATCCTGCAAAAAACCAGAATGAGTTGTCAATCTTTCAAGGCCATTGAACTATGACTCATAAGAAAGTGTAATTAATCATCTAATTTCAACGGTGCTGCAATTTGCAAATCTACATGTGCAACAGCGAACGTGTGGGCGATGAAACAACCACTTACCAATAGTAGGGATTGTTGTAACAATTTCTCCTAATTTAAGTTTGTATAAAATTGTGGTTTTACCAGCAGCATCTAATCCTACCATCAATATCCTCATTTCCTTTTTGCCAAAAAGGCCCTTAAATAGGTTTGCGAACATGTTCCCCATGGTGGTGGGTGTCTATCGAAACCTGCAAGAAAAACACCAAGATCAGAGCTGAAACGCACACGTTTCTTACATTCGGCGTATTTTCGGGATTTATTTATAGCAGCCCCAACAAAGACACCCAAAGACACGAAGTTATTAATCTTCGAATTGAAATATTGATTAAATTTTCGGCCTCATCCGCAGCGCTACGGCTGCAAAATCGGCCGCACCGGGGCGCATTTTACGCACTTTTCTCGCCGAGAAGGTAAAATCCTCGCTATTTCGCCGTATCTTCCAAATGCCGACTCGGCCAGTTGTCACATCTAACCAACTCCCTCGAAAGCCCAACAAAACAATGCCAAATACGCAGATCGCACAACCGAAGCACGTTAGCAACACTTCCTGCGCTTCCACAGGTAAAATGCAGTCGATGCGTTACTTACTTTTCTTATTAAAACACTAAATCGTATAAAAACGCTATCACATTCACCTATCCTCCCCGAACTTATCGTACGTCAATATGGCGGACGTGGAAGAGGTCGTACTTCATGCCACGTCTTGGTACAAAAAAAGGACTGTGATTGGTCGGCGTGCCGCACGTGACCTCGCGCTGCCAACGTGACGAAACTGAGGGCTCCGGCACGCTGTTGACCACGACTGGAAATCGGCGTTGCACAAGTTTGCCGATGGTTTTTTAAGCTCGCGCCCTGCTGATTCACGAAGTGGAGCAAATGCCGTACCCGCTGTCACCGTTCGCGGTCGCTTTCGACGCGAAGATGCTGTTGCGGCAAGCGAGTGACGTGCCAAGCGAAATGGTAAACAGTAACTCTTTGTGTGGTTGGCGACGCGTGCCCTAATTATGATCATAAGCGGCGATTTTGCAGGTTCGAATTCAAAATGAGCTGTACTTGGAAAACCTGTTAAAATGGCTTTGCACCTCGCCGACGGTTACTTCGTTTAGGGTCAATAACTTAACCCACAGCAGGGATGATCTGCAAAAACTTCTCGCTTTAGAGCTAGCTAAAGTGAGTATTATTGCAACCCAGTTGGTAGGGGAGAGTAAGATAGATTTTAGTTGATAGTTGTTCATTTGTATTGGACTTGCAGTAGGCCATAATTTAACTATTTTTTAACAGTGTAAAACGTCTAGTTTGTAAAATTACATTTGTCATTTTCATAGGTTAGATACAACTATTGAAAGGACAGGTACAGTATGATCGCAAACTTTCAATGTCTAGAGGGCTGTGGAACTATTTTGTTGGCAGTCATGGTAGTAAAAGTCACATTGGAATTTTATATCTGTCATTTTAAGGTTATGTCAGAATTGTCATTTCAACAAATACAAACATTCTAGTTGAATACATAAAAATGTTGGTAACAAAAACAACTACAGCTATTCAAAATGACTTGCTGCATTTTCCATACACAGAACCACCTAGTGCTCGGCATTAAACATCCTGTAAAAGTTAGTTTATCTGTCAAAATTGTATAGGTTATATTATTAAGCAGCTTTACTCATCACTGCCAACATAATAGCTATTTATGCAACAAGTGCTAAAAGTTGACGTTTATGCACGAGACATGAAAATTATGAAACGAAGCCGAAGGCTGAGTTTCATAACATGACTCGTGCATAAACGACTTTTAGCACGCGTTGCATACAATATTTTATCTACGACCTTAATTTTACTGTTATTAATCCATAAATATCGATTTAACAAAGGTTTGCATCTACGACACTTCTAATTTATGTCATAATAAACAGTAGGCCATGCCGCCCGGACGAATGTTTGCGAAGCCAGTTAGTACTGTCAAGATCAGTTACGAAATGTAATTATTGATACTCCACATCTGACTGTATTCATTACATAATGCTTTAATTTTATTTCAAAAACACTTTACCTGTAACGCAAGAAGCAACTAGAATAACTTTACAACTTCACTTCCAGTTCGAAATTGTAGTTTTATAACCTCACTTCACTTTTAGCACATGGGATAAAAGTAAACAGCTGATTTCTTTAACCACGGTAAACTATAAAATGTCACTTTTACAGCCAGTCTTATAAAGGCTACTAATCTGATGTTAACACTAATTCGCTGTTAAAATAAACAAAAGCGCATCAAAACGTTTGTGCTTATGACATATTATTTATTAGTAAACAAATTTTTATGCGCGCTTGTTTATTTTAACAGCGAATTAAAGTTAACGTCAGATTAGTGGCCTTTATAAGACTGGCTGTTAGTGAAACAATCTAGCGCTAAAAGGCCTACTTTTAGTGGTGGTCGTAGATAAATTTAATTTTTAAAAAATCTACAGCCTTCTAGACGTTGAAAGTTTTCGATCATACGGTATATCCCGCAGTTTTGTATTAAAAGCAAGCTAAGTTGTTATTTATTTAGAAAATAATTATTTTTGACACTTTCTAGTTAATAAGCAAATAAAATGCCACCATAGTTATTTAATCTATTTAAATAGACGTCTGTCTACTTTTCTTACTAAATTTGTAAATGTAACTACAGTTTTTTACTTCCTTTTACTCCTATAAAGGAAGTATTGGATTCACCCCAAAAATTCGAAATTGAGTTTTCAACAGATCTTCACGTTTTAGAGTCCCCTGATCCCAAAAAACATATTTTTTTTCATTGGTCTGTGTGTCTGTCTGTCTGTCTGTCTGTGTGTCTGTCTGTCTGTGAACAGAATATCTCAAAAACAAAAAGAGGTATGGCATTGAAACTTCATATATAAGTTTTGTGTACTATGTAGATGAGACAGCAAACTTTTGAAGAAAATCGCATAACCGGAAGTAGGTGTTTACTCTTGTGATTTTTCAGTTTTTTTCGATTTTTTCAAAAACGGCTCTAACGATTTTTTTTAAACTTTACATTTTTCTTACATTTTTAATGTGTATTGATGTGAGATAGGTGATTTTCCAGTTGAATACTTCTAAAGTGGGTTTCTTTTGTTTTTTTTTCTATTTTTTTTTATTAACTCCTATTTTAAATAAAACACCCGGTATATTATTACATTTTTGAATTCACCTTAAAATTCTAGAGAAAATTTGTCTCTTCAACTAACACTCGATTTTGTACCGTTTTTGTAGAATTTGTAATTTTTGAAAATTTTTAACAAATGGTTAAAAATTAAAAATGAAATTTTTAACTAATTATAAGATCACTGTAAAAGGAAGTTGTGTGAGTGTATCACACCAGATTTTTTTTTCTTTAATACGTGTCAATGTCAAAGCTTTACACCCGTATTCATAGTCGTTCACCTGCGACTCGCCGGAGTGTCGTTATGAATAGTATGTTGGTGGCACTGTACGTCTATGTCAAATTCGAGGTTAGCAGTTAGATTTTGTGTCAGTTTCCGTCAAAACTGACGGAAAACCTAACCTGATAACCTCGAATTTGACATAGACCTACAGTGCCGCCAACATACTATTCATAATGAAACTTCGGCGAGCCGCTGGCTAACGACTATACATACGGGTGTTAGTGTTTCTATTAGTATTTGTTAGGGTCCCTACACAATTTATGTTGTTACCTTTGGTTTCTAGTATCAAATTTTATTAATCAGACTGTGAGGTTAGATAATGTAAGTAGCTGTCAGAGTCACAATGACAAATCACTATTATGAAAATAAATAGATAGGTCGGTAACAATAAACAATTTTAAATTATTTTAACAGAATACAAAATGGTAAATGTCATGAAAAGAAGAACATCAGGAATGAAGGCAAAAACTGAAGGAAACCAAGGTAACCTAAAATAATTAATTTTTAAATTGTCAGCCCGACAGGTAGACAGGGCTCAAAACTTCATCCAACAAAATTCACTGTCAATTTTGCCAACCTTACAACAGTTTGACAGGTATTATAGAAAAAAAAATAACTTTAGGTGCTGTACACTGTCAAAACAAAGTCAAATCAAGGCCTACCGCAAGTCCTATGGAAATGAGATCAACTAGAACTATTTCACAAAATATACCAATATACAGGGTGTACCAAAAAGAATAGGACACGATTAGTCGTAAATTCCTTAGGTTGTAATAAATTGATTAAACCTAATATACCTTAGTAAGAAGTTATAGGGCCTTCAAGTTCAATTTTTTATTTTATTTTTTTATGTTAATTTCCACAAATGTAAAGATACGGATATCAGTTTTGGCATATATGCTTACTATTATGTACTGCATTAGTAAAAAATATTTGATAAACTAGACTGCTGTAAGAGGCACTTTACCTATATCTGCAAACTTTAACTCAAATTTAAAAGCGTAAAAATTAGGGATGTCGTACCCGGTCTAAAATCAAACCCGGGTACCCGAAATAAATAACAAAAATGTTAGCGTACATCTGAACAGCTAAGGTGGCTACAATTTCTTTTACGCCGCGAGTTTTAAACAACTAAATTGAAATAGTACCTACTCACCAATTCAAACTGCAAGTCGTCTGTTATTCGTAAATATTTTCACACTTCCAAGTGCTATCAAATTCAACTACGTGACTTTTTGTCGGAAATGGGTAGCAGCATCAACATCACACAGAGGATGTTTGTTACGTCATCCCATACTGACGCGAATTAATGGTACTATTGAGGGGTTAAATATTTCTGTGAAGCAGATTTATTGCCTTATGTGAAACAAGAAACAACATTATGTGGTATGGATGGGGTAATTTTTGTTATTACTGCATGGTTCTGTTTTTCTAGAGCTTATACCTATTGTTTTGAAGTTTTTATCATCTCCGAAAAATGCCGATTTTCTGGAAATTAGATAGTTTACTAGTCGGGTATCCGGGTCCTGAAAATATACTCGGGTTGACTATTATTCGCGTCAGCCTGGGTACCCGCCGACATCCCTAGTAAAAATAAAGTACTCTTAGTTCATAATCATAAGGGCAACCATTTACCTTAAAATGCCTATCAAAGTTTTTTGGTTGTCATTAAGACGTACAATTATCAAGTAGCCATGATCACTACATCAATGGGTAATTTATTTATTTATTTATTTATATAGAGAAACAAACAAGCCGCATAGCCCAATTATATGTTTCTACTAGGGTTTCCAAGTCCCGGGACCAAAAGTGTTTTCGGGACTTACGAGCTAAATTTCAAGTCCCGGGACTAGTCCCGAAGATCCCGAAAATGGTCCCGAAAGGGAAATAGTGTTCAGGTGAAATTTCCGAATGCAATTTCCAAAGAAAAAAAAACAAGTGTTTTCAGTTAAATAAAGTATTTCTGTGCTGATAATCTACGTTGGGGCTCATCTACAACTTCATTGCTCTCTTCTGGTACTAAAAATGTCTGTCGCTCTTCATCTTTTGCTTTTGCTTGAACTGCAAAGTGCTTGTGTGATGCTTTTGTCAAGCTGCCTCTGATTATGATAATTTTAAGGGAACAAACTTTACATTTCGCCAATTATTTATCTTCAATATATAAAATTGTTGCCATATTGACTTCGAATCGTTATTTTTTTTTAATGTAGAATGTAGAAGGTAGGATGCGAATCATTCATTCTAATAGTAACGCTTTAGCAGACAAATAACTGAAATAACGAACACATTTAAAACCCAACATAACTTAATTCTACAAATTTAGTTACCTTACTGTTACTACGTACGCACACGACTACGCGTAAAATATATCTAAATCCAACAAAAGAAACAGAAAAATACATAAATAGAAGAAGATATGCAAATGTGGCTGAAACAAGACACAGGTTTAATTCTAACCTACTGAAAACAATACCTCTCCTGCCTACGCAAAACTCATATAATGCAGAATGTGCAAGAGGCATGAGTAATAAGCCGGACGGCGGTGAATACCCGTCCTAATTCTCTAATATCGAATATACGTTCGCAGGTTGACATGGTCCTGGGACTTTGCCTGGGCTGGCTGTGGTCCCGGGACTCGGTTTTTGTGGTAGAATCCCGGGACTGGAAACCCTAGTTTCTACACAGTACAAAAACAGAACATGAACTAGATCCACACTGCAATAGTGCAAAAAATCAACTACTCATATAAATCAATAAAAAAATATGAGATACTAATAATTAAAAGTAGACACTTATAAAAACCCAATACAATGAGAAAGCGGCACTCAACTAAAAGAATAATAATTAATAAAGATAAGTTAAATTAAATGGTTGGAAGCCAATGGTACCCGTAAGCACAAAACTAATAGTAAAAATAATTTAAAAAATAAACTGCTCAACAATCGAAGTGGCCCTTCAAAAAATTAGCATACAGTAGCAAAATAATTTCAAATGGAAGAACGAAAATAGTATACTGGCTGTTTCCTAAAAAACGCCGCAACCCATAACTCCGTTGTTTTAAATTTTAGACCCAACAAACTATATATTATAGAAACCACGAAAGATGAGCTCTGCGTCATCAATGCTATCCGTATGATATAAGATTTTACTTGCTAGTCAAATTAGCATCAGTTGTATTCTCAAGCAATCAGGAGCCAATAGGTGGCGCTTTAACCGGAAAACAAACAGCTGTCAAGTACTGTCAATGTGAATTATTTTCGTTTTAGTTATTTGCGTTTATTTGCGTTTATTTGCTTTTATGATGACTAAGGTTATATGCAACTTAAATCATTTACCAATACACAATTGCAAACGATATAATAATCTAACCAATAAATATACAACTGTATTTCTTCCGCAACGCAGTGCTACAAAAAAGAATTCCATTGAACGTAGGAATTTAGATAACCAACTACTAAAATAAAATAATGTAAATATATTAATAATTACAATTTTTAACCACTATCACTACTTAAACTAGAGCCACTTGAATCGTTGCCAACATGAATGATTAGTTCATCAACAGTTACATCTAAAATCCTTTCACGCTCATCCCAAGTCCTAATTTTTTCTTCAGTGTGACGTACACAATTACCTCACACATCTTTGGTACATTGTTCTAATGCTTCCTTCCACATTGCAAGAACTCGATCATCACTATAACCATCCCTGCCGATGTGATCATTGTAAAATTGTTTTGCATGTGCCCATATTAATTCAATAGCATTGAATTTAAGCTGGTGTTACTGAGTAAAATATGACTTTCTTTCACTTCAGTATTCAGTGAATTGATGGTAATGTGCTTTTTTTTCGAATACATCGTGTATATGGTATCCCTTATAACATTTTCGAGGAATCCGGTAAATCAGTAGATTTCAACTTTTTACGTGGTCTTTTCTTGCCAGGGCTACATAAAACTGGATTCATACTAGAACGACTCTTAACTTTTTTCACAGTAGAAACATTAATGCCTAGACCTTCCGCTGCCCTCTACAAATAATTAAACGATGGATGTAAAATATAATTAGGCGAATTATGTTTTATTTAGGTACCTCTTGTACACACGACAATGGAATTACATGACCCCAATTTCCTTTCTCGTTCGAAGTAATCCAATAAATTTAACAAGAGCTGCTGAGATTGCTAACGTAACGTTTTACCTTTAATAGACATAATAGGCAGTTTGCGCAAGGGTCATTTTACCTTATAATAAAGCCCCTTATAGCTATAAGGTATAACGATCCGTTATAACTATACCGTATACGGCATTTTCCGACGTTGTATTTGAAAATAACGCAACCAATCAGAACATCGAACCTTATGCGTTGCCATGGTTTTGCATAACAATATTTTGTTGACAGCTTTTTTCGTATGAAAAACGTTGCAGACAACTTGTCAAATTATATAAAGCATTTTTAAATTTAAAATGTGTTCTGCTGGCGATAACAGCAATAACTTAATAACTAAAAAAACGCGATTTCGTTTCACCGAGAAAGAAAGAATTAAAGCCATAAAAGAACTCTTTAATCTATTATGCGAAGATCTTCAACCAAATGAAGATGCATTATGGAAGAACTTGCATGACGTTTTATGCTATGATGATCGAATGAGGTAAGCATTATTTAAAATAGTAGGTACATGAAGGTGAAGTAAGAGCGTAAGTTATTAAGTAATGACGTCTGTTAAATGTTTTAGATTTGAAGCGTGCAGCTTAAGAACGTTAAAAGAGCATTTGCTTGAGCAAGTACGTAAATTTAAGAAGTATGATTCCGAAGAAGCCACGGAAAGCGGAAAAGAGAGGCTGAATTCATCATGGGGAGATGCCATGAAACAATTAATGCAAGTTTGGGATAATTACAGCAATTTACAAGTACAAATTGATAAAGGAAGACGACCAAACAATAACGTAAAGAAGCGTAAATTGGAGGATTCAGAATTGGCTAAACAAATACGGGACGCAGCAATGAAGACCTCCTTCGAATTTATGAATAGCGAAGTAGGTGTTGACGAGGTAAATGATGATATACCTCCACTTTCTACTGATGCTTGGGCTGCTATGCAAATTTATAATACAGAAGAAAACAGCGAACCAGTTACAGTAGACGACAGTGAACCCGTAGGTGTATCTACTTCTGTATTTAATGAACAAACTAACATTACTATTGGCGCCAACGAACAAAGTGCTACTGTAAAAAGAAAATGCACTACACGGGCAAGAAAAACCAGAAAAGGCGAAAATAATGGTGTATTTCAATACCTCGCAGAAAAGAATCGAACTGAAAATGAATTAAAACTAAAAGAAGCCAATTTAAAACACACTCAGCATAAAGAAATGCTTAATTTTCAAAAAGAAGAACTAGAACATAAAAAAGCAGTTTTAGAATTTGAAAAAGAAAAATTTAAAGCAAGTATACAACTACAACAATTTCAAAGCGAGATGCAAGAAACCACTACAAAACTTCTCACCGCTATTCTAAATTCCAAATTATTCGAAAAAGCAAACCAATAAAAATAATTTATTTTTCACGTAGGTACTTAGCCTTGTCATGTATTTTTCAAAAACCAACAAATAAACTTCTTTTTTAATTTAACATTAATTTACTTAAAATATTCAAAAACGTTGGGAGATTCTACATTAAAATATGTTGATGTTTCACTCCCATAGAAACAAGTATGTGCATTAGTCAAGAGAGTCGCAGCAGAATAAAACTGTCCAACAGGTTGAAGAAATAACTTTTGGTTTTTACTAAAATCAACAAACGCAAACTGTTGAACAATCTTTCCAAAACTCCACTCAACACATTCACGTAATTTTGCCATTTTTAGATTGAATTCCTTTTGCTCTTCGCTTAAGTGAATACTAGAATATGGCCTTATAAGTTGAGGTTTCAATGGGTAACCTTCATCGCCATATAAACAGAAGCCATTGCAATGAAGTTTTAGCTGTTCCAAAATTTCAGTTTCATGTAAAAGAAATGCATCATGTCTCCTGCCACAAAACGGTAAACTCATATGCACAATAATACCATTCGGGAGAGTAACATTTTGAAATTTTAAACAATGAAATCTTTTATGGCCACTATACATTTCTCTTTGGTATTTTACAGGCCTACATATTTGTCTTGCAGTACCATCTATAAAACCTATGCAGTTCGCTAATGGAGCTCCTTTGTCTTGCACTATGGAAGCTATTTCTTTTTGAAATTCATTTGTAAACCACTTATTTTCTCTCAAATTAAGTAGAAGTTTGCCCCATTTGTCAACAATAAACTGGCACACCACACTTAATAATTTACTGAGACTAGAATAATTTTGCAATTCCTTCAACCTGTTTGGGTACGAAAATCGTCTTAAGAAAAGACACAAGCCTTCAATTCCTAAAATTAGTAAGTTAGTTTAGTCATATACTAGTTATAACAACTTAAATTAGGCGTACCTCCTACTACATGACGATCTGTTGTTTAAAATTTTTGGGGCATTTGTAAAGCCTTGTGTAAGGTTATTATATCTTCTTTCTCAAATCGAAACATAAATCTAAAATTTTTGGCAGGAATGTTACCTACATCGAATTGAATCGTCGAGTATAATTCCTTGTGCTCTTGAAGCGCAACTTCTACAGAATTGTATATAATATAGTCTTCTAAAGTTTTCTCATCGAAGACTGCGAATATTTCCAATTCAGACATATGTTTAGTTAGAGATACTATTGACACGTATAATTATTAACGTGTCAGATGCTTTTGATGTGACTCTTTGAAAGAAAGCAACTATGATCAGGCCCGTATAAATTAAATTACCGCAACGTTTAAAATTGCGCAAACACCAACTTCAAAATTCTCGCTTATGCTGTATTATAACGAAAAATACCTTATAATTATAACGAAAATTACCGTTGCGCAAACTGCCTAATTTGTATCAAATCGTAAATAATAACTTGAAAACGTAGTTATAACGCGCCGAAAAAACGAACAAGGCTTCACAAATATTGTTTGACAGTTGACGTTTTAGTGACGACGCGCGTATGTGACTCAAACTACTTTAATCAAATAAGCACTTTCATCATAACACACGCTTATTGTAATGCTATCACTGTCGTACGCATGGAGTTTGTGAACAAATGTACACGCATGTTTGTCGTTACTAAATTCAGCGTATGATGACGCAGGGCTCATCTTTGGTGGTTTCTATAATATATTCTTAAATGGCAAGACAAGAGCTACCTTTTAACATCGCCCGTTCGTAAATATCTTTCAACTGTTTTGAGCAACGATGTTCAACTTTTTTATTTTAAATGGAACACCCTGTATATTTTTACATATTTGGATTCAGGATGAAATTCTGCATGCAGTAGTATGCTTCATTTGTTTTTTGGACACTTACAAATGTTTAAAATAATTTTTTAATATTGCATGTAGACCGTCGAACAGTACCATAACATTTTTAAGTGTGGCGTGGAAAACAATCAGAATACACAACGCAATAAACGTCATTTAAGCGTCAGTGTCGCATAACACCAGAATAAATGTTAATTGGTTAAACGCCAAATTTGGTGGAAGGTGGATAGGAACGCATGGACCAGTTCGGTGGCCTGCGCGTTCTACCGATCTTAAGCCCCTAGATTTTTGGTTTTGGTTTTGTTTATCTAACACGTCCAGAAAACGAAGAAATTTTGAGGCAGAGGATTATATCAATACTTGTCGCGAAATACCTCCCAATTTGATATTGAATGCGACCAATGGAGTAACTAGGAAGATGTCCGTTGTGTGTTCAACAAGGTGGTTGTCAGTTTGAGCAATACTTATAGATACGTTTTGTAGTTTTGGTTAAATTTGTTTTCAATAAAATATTTCAACATTCTGATTGTTTTCCATGGCACACATAAAAATTTTATGGTACTGTTCGACTGTCTACATGCAATATTAAAAAATTATTTTAAACATTTCTAAGTGTCCAAAAAACAAATGAAGCATACTACTGCATGCAGAATTTCATCCTGAATCCAAATATGTAAAAATATACAGGGTGTTCTATTTAAAATAAAAAAGTTGAACATCGTTGTTCAAAACAGTTAAAAGATATTTACGAACGGGCGATGTCAAAAGGTAGCTCTTGTCTCGCCATTTAAGAATATATATAGTAGGTTGGGTCTAAAATTTAAAACAACGGAGTTATGGGTTGCGGCGTTTTTTAGGAAACAGCCTGTATGTTAATATGTTTTAATATAGTTTCATTGCAATTAACAGTAATTTGGAGTCTTTAACACAACTAATTATAAAACAAATGAAGTAACAGAAAAACATTTTTTTAATGTTTTTTAAACGCAGTTTTTTAGTTAGTATCGAGTGGGATCTCTTCTTACTCGATATACTTCCTGTCATCATCTGGGCATGCTACAGGGTGTCCGTTAATTGCGTGTACAACGAAAGACCACAAGTTCCTTGGCCCAAAATATGATGATTTAACTCAGTGGTGGCCAACCCGCGGCCTACGGGCCGCTTGCGGCCCGTCGAGTGTTATCTTGTGGCCCGCGGACCTGAGTCCCAAAAAAATTACTTCTGTTTTACAAAAAACCACTAATTTCTTCTATTTCACGTTTAGAATTAATACATACCTACACAAAGTGGGGCTAACTTGAAATAGCCCGCACGCCGTGTCGGTGGGCAAAAAACATTATTGGAAAGCACAACGAGTGTGCATTGCGGGGTGCGGGGGACGGCTCACGCCGCATGAGAGCGGAGCAAGGCAGTTTAGTTTGCGGCAAGCTCGTAACGCTATCGTGTGTAAACTTTCTATGTCAGTGTGGTGCGCATTCGATCGTGATCGATCGACCTTACTATTAGTGTTGGTAAGTAAACCCACCTTTTTTTACTTAATCTGTGTTGCTTGTCTTATTAGTTTCAGTAGATTTGTCTTTGTTTTATTATTATTATACTTGATCAATTATGATGGGTATACCAATTAGTTAGGTATCAACAACGGCGATGAAGGTTACTTTTGCTAAAACAGTGAGCATATTTATATTAGGTTTTCAATCTGTAAGTAAGTAATGTAATGCTCCTGAACAACTCCTTCGGAAAATAACATGTCGTGAGGTTATGTACAGTCGTGTGCAAATAAATCTGGGACAATGGTTTTTTCATATGTAGGTTTAGTTGGAAATTGAAGAATATCTCCATGGATTTTCTGCTACCAGAAAGAGCTACATTTTCATTTACTTGTCAAAGTTTAATGTAACTCTTTCTGATAACAGGAAATCCATGGAAATATGCTTCAAATCTTACCTCAATTTACATATGAAAGAACCATTGTCCCAGATTTATTTGCACACGACTGTACACTGAAATGCGAGCCGAGTGCGGCTTTGCATCAGTTGGTACATAGCGAGCGACGGGGTAGCGTGGGCTGGCGGCCGCTCGTGGGCCGGTGCGCTCTGGCTTCCCCATGCGTGGTGATTACGGCATAATCAACCATAACCAACAAATAATAGTAATGTCGTTTGGTAAAGCCTATGTCCAGCAGTGGACTGCTATAGTCTGTTGATGTATGTAACTACTTTATTAGTACTTATTTCATTACGAGTAGTACACAATTATGTTGTACCAATAGCCTTTTATTTCTTTGTTACAGTTCAAAACAAAAACCTACAATGGCGTCAACTAGTAAAGAACTTGGACAAAAGAAGAGAAAAGTTACGGAAGAATTGAGAAGTTTTCAAGACAGGTGGACTATTAACTATTTTTTTGTGGAATTTAAAACAAAGCCCATATGCTTGATATGCAATGAATCGGTGTCTGTTTTGAAGGAGTATAACATTAGACGTCATTACAAGACTAAACATGCAAATAAGTTCGATAAGTACAAAGGACAGTTTCGGCAAGACCAGGTAAATGACTTAAAAAGAAAACTTTCTGCACAACAACAAATATTTACCAGAGCGAATTCAGAGTCAACATGTTATGTAAAAGCGAGTTATGCAGTAGCTGCAATACTAGCAAAAAAATTGAAGTCATATTCAGATGGTGAAATTGTTAAGGAATGTTTGGAGACTGTCGCTGAAATTCTGTGTCCAGAAAAGAAAAAAGATTTCTCAAAAATAAGCCTGTCTCGTCAAACTATCACAAGACGTGTGGATGACATTGGAAAACACATTGAAGATAATTTAAAAAATCGTGCATCTGAGTTCATATTTTATGCTCTGGCGTTGGATGAAAGCACAGATATGACGGATACCGCACAAGTGGCGATCTTTATTAGAGGTGTTGATGCCCACTTTAATAAAACAGAAGAATTAGCCGCATTGTATCCACTCAAGGATACCACTAAGTCACGAGATTTGTTAGAGGCAGTTACATCAACATTGAATCGCTTTTCATTACAACTTAACAACCTATCAGGCTTAACAACGGATGGTGCTCCAGCAATGGTTGGAAAACACGAAGGTTTAGTAAAACTGATTGAAAATGAGGCCTGTAAAGTTGGCAATACGTCGATGCTAAATTTTCATTGCATTATTCATCAAGAGAATTTATGTGCCAAGTCTCTCAAAATGGACCATGTCATGAAGGTAGTTGTCAAAATAGTGAACTTTATTAAGTCAAAAGGGTTGAATCACCGTCAATTCCAAGAATTTCTCAAGTCTTTGGATTCAGAATATGGTGACGTTACATTTTATGCAGAAGTAAGATGGCTGACCCGTGCCAAAATGTTGAAAAGAGTTTTTGATTTGAAGCAAGAAATACAATCATTCTTTGAAAGCAAATCAAAGAGTATTCCAGAGTTTCAAGACAAAGAGTGGGTTTCCGACTTTGCGTTTCTGGTCGATGTAACTAGCCACTTGAATGAAGTTAATACTCGTCTACAAGGGAAAGATCATTTGATTTAGAGTGCTTTATTAACCAGGCAAGCTTATCCCACTAGATTTTGTGTCACAGGGATTTTAGCGCCAAGCCGTTGGCTGCGCTGACCGGCAACCGTGCGTTCTGTCGTCTGTCAACCAAGCAAGACTAGAAACCGTTTGAGTACGTACTGCTCGATCCCGGCGAACAATGCATGCTGATTTAAATCTTGGTGCATTCCATTACGATGCCAATTATAATTACAGTTTTCATTCAAGTGTGGTTATTTAAATCTATACAGAGTGTAGGTGTTGTTCTGTGCTGTCAACTGTATCTGTCAGTTCTATTGAGTTCTGTCACTCGTCACTGTTTTATTTATTTATTTGGTGAACATTGGGATACAACGGGTAGGAGCCCAAAAGAGTATCCGCAAAATTACAAACTATTACTATACAATATACAACAGTAAATTAAAATTACCGAATTAAACTACCATACCTATATGAAAAATGAAAATATGCATAATACATAAAATATTTAAAAAGCCAGGTATTATTCAACGCGATCCCTTATAATTTTCTTTATTGTCGCAGGGGACATAATAAAAATATCAATTACATCGCAATATAAATTAGTAAATTTTGTTATTCTGCATAACGGAGAATTTTGTGAACAACTGGTATTCCTAAATGGAATATTAAATAATTCATTATAACGAAGATTAAATCTAGGCACATTTATACTTATTAGAGATAACAGTTCAGAATTATTATACAAGTGGTTAATGACTTTATACAAAAACAAGATATCTGTAATAGTTCTTCTAACAGTTAGAGGCAATATATTAAAGTGCTTTCGAGCCATTATAAGATTCTCTTTAGGATTATTGTATCGAGCTTTAAAAGAAATAAATTTAATAAATTTGATTTGTATATGTTCCAGTCTATCTATATACACATCATATCTCGGATTCCAAATGACACTACCAAAACTCAACCGACCAAGAACAAAAGAATTGTACAAGCAAATAATAGATCTGATATTAGAAAATGTTGCACATCTTCGCATTACGTATGCCAACATTCTCGATGCTCGAGTAGCAGTCAATTCTATATGCATACCAAAAATTAATTTAGAGTCCATCATAATCCCCAAATCTCGAACGTGATCGACCTTAGGGAGTGTGGAATTGCCAATTTTATAGTTAAAAGTATGAACAATATAGTTTCTTGAGAATGTGATAGTTTGACACTTGCTTAAATTTAATAACAGGGAATTAAGGTTACAAAATTGGACTAATCTATCTAGATCACTTTGAATAAGTTGGCAATCCTTAATGCTTTCTACAGTTTTAAAAATTTTTAGGTCATCTGCGTAAAGCAAAAATCTGCAGTTTTGAAAACATGACCCAATTTTGTTTAAATATATAATAAAGAACAGCGGTCCCAAATGCGATCCCTGTGGGACGCCTGAAGTGGGGGTAATAGAGTCTGAAAGATGACCTTGAATTGAGACGAATTGGGATCTGTTTTTTATATACGATTCCGTCCATTTAAGCAGGTTTCCATTCACCCCTACCTCAGCAAGACGGGAAAGTAGAATATTATGACTTATTTTATCAAATGCCTTGCTGAAGTCGGTGTAAATGGCATCCACCTGGATTCTTTGGTCTATGTGAGCGTGGAGATACTCGGTAAATACAAACATGTTAGTTTCGATTGATCTGCCTCTATAAAACCCGTGCTGCTCCGGTCCTATGGTATTTTGGACTAAATAAAATATGTGTTTATAGACTAATTTTTCAAAAAGTTTTGCAATCGCAGATAATTTGCTTATTGGCCTATAATTTTTGACGTCCTTTTTTTGCCCACTTTTAAATATTGGAACAAGCATGGCCGATTTCCACCTATCTGGAAATTGCCCAACAGTTAACGATTGGTTATATAACAGTGTCACTGGTTTCGAGATTTCAAATGCGGTCTTTTTGAAAAATATAGGGGGTAGGTTGTCAGGACCCGCACCCTTTTTGGTGTCAAGGCCTAGAAGCCCACTCGAGACTTCAGCCTCACTAAAAACAATGCTCTGCAAGGATACATTATTATTTATTGATCGATTATTTAGACATTGGGTAAAAGTGTATCTTTCAGGCTCAAAAACACTTGCGAAATAATCTTGAAACAAATCACTAATTTCCTTTCCACTTTTTGCGATCGTACCTGCCCAATGCATTTCATTTGGTATTTTATTAACACATTGTTTTTTTTATAGATACATAACTCCAAAATCTATTAGGATTATTGGGCAGATCGTTCTCTACAGATGTAATGTAGTTTTTAAAATCTAAATCAACGAGTCTCTTTGACTGGACTCTCAAAATTTTAAATAAATTATAGTCATTAGGATTTTTATATTTTTTCCATTTTTTATGTAACTTGTTTTTTTGCTTTACTGATTTAATTGTATTTGGTCTGTAGTAAGTTGGAAAGTATTTGTTCTTAGAATAAGTTGGAACATTTTCTTGTACAATTGAGTTTATTAGTGAATAAAAGCAATCAACTGATTCGTTAAGCGATTTATTTTTAAATTCGGAGTCCCAGTCAATGCTTGAAATTTTTTGATTTATAGCTATGTAATTTCCTTTTTTATAGTTGAAATACGTGGTATTGTTGAAAGAAAGACTTTTAAATTCCGTAACGTGATATAAAAACTCAATACAGGGATGAATACATTTTTCCGGCACAAAAGCATTCGAGCAATGACTGAGCTCAGAAACGTTATCTTTGTTTGAAAAAATTAAATCTAGTAGTTTCTTATCGCTATTAAAAACAGTGTTAAATTGCATACAGTTATGACAAGACAGATTAAGAAGTAAAGTGGAATATTTTTGATCTATGTCATATGGATCTAAATACTTGTTTTCTGAAACTTGTAACCACTTAGTGGTCGAACAGTTAAAATCACCACAGATTAACACTGACGTATTTTCGTTAAATGTTAAGTCCTTTAGTTTTGATGAAAAATATGTATACGCATTAGTGTCTTCAGGAGGCAAATAAACACAACAAACTAACAAGAGTCTATTATTATTTAATTTTATCGACACCCAAACATCTGTTGTTTGAACTAAGGTGCTATTAAAGTTCTCTAATTTGAACCACGTGCGTCTTAGTTAACAGTGTTTTTGTTTAGATTTTTTCTGCTTTCTTTTTATTTGTTTAAAAACCAATCTTTTTCGAGACGGATTAAGTTAAATGGCATGATTGTTGTTTTTCCGACTTACCGGATGCTATTTGATTGATTGATTGATTGATTGAATTGTGAGTTGATGACAGGGTTAGGAGCCTAGAACACTGCAGCCTTAGGCTTATTGTGTTACTCATCATATCACATTATTCAGTGAAAAGTTTTGCCGTCTTTATTAGGTTTAGTAACGTTTTCACTAGGTTTTCTCTAATTAGAGTTTCTCTTGTATTGGCTCCACCCAGGAGCGAATGTCTCCATCGGGCGAGGGCTTCACAGTCAAAAATAATATGAGAGGCTGTTTCGTCCTCTTCATTACATAGTCTGCATATGGGTTCCTCATTTAGGATGTCCATTGTATGCATGTGCTTGCGTAGGTTGCAGTGTCCAGTTATCAGTCCTGTCACTTGCCTAATTTGGTGTCTGCTTAGTCGCAGTACATCATCTGTTAGTTTTTTAGATGGTGTTTTTAGCATGGTCTTGCTGTGTCTTAATCCATCCACATGGTTCCAGTGGTTATGGTGCGATCTTTTTATCCACCCAGCCAACCAGCCACGAGCAGAGGTTTTAGAAATTCCAAATACTGGTTCAGGACCATTAAATGCTATTTCTGTTCCCTCTTTTGCGAGGGCATCAGCTTTTTCATTGCCTTTTATCCCCTTATGGCCCGGAACCCACATGAGGGTTACTTTGTTGTGGTTTGCCAGGGTTATTAGATTTTGAAGGCAGTCCCAGACTAGTTTCGAGTTAATCCGGTAGCTAGCTAGGGCCTTTATGGCAGCCTGGCTATCAGTTAGGACAAGGATATCTTTGCCTTGATAGTTCCTCTTTATGTTTTCCTGTAGACAAATGTCTATGGCATGAGTTTCGGCTTGGAATACTGTTGCGTGCTTCCCCAAAGATGCACAGGCTTCAAAATGGGGAGATTCCCCATATATCCCAGCTCCAGTACCGCTATCAGTTTCGGATCCGTCTGTATACCAGACTGGTTTTCCTTCCTGACCACGTCTTTGTGCCAGCCCTTCGTTCCATTCTAGCTGAATGTAAAAGGGTTTGTTAAGGTTATGCCTGATAGGCATTGTGTCACTGCTCATTTCTAGTAATGGATTAGTGATATTGCTGGTTATTCTGGTATGACCAGAGACGAAACTGGTTTGCCAGTTGCCATTATAGTTCAGTCTATACGCCGCCATCCTTGCCTCTGCCTTGATTATGATATCTAGAGGAGGAAAGCTTAGCAGGGTTTCCATAGCTGCAGTTGGAGTGCTTCTCATCACCCCTGTTATACATAGGCAAGCCAGCCTTTGGAGTTTGGAAAGCTCCAGTTTGGCTTGCTTTTGTTCTACTTTTGGCCACCAGGTCAGCGAACCGTAGGATACCATAGGTCTCACCACAGCAGTGTACAGCCAGTGTACCATGCTTGGCTTAAGTCCCCAGGTTTTGCCCACTGCACGCTTTGTTGCCATAATAGTTCTTTTGCCTTTATGTGCAATTTTTTGAATGTGTGAGCTCCAGGTTAACTTAGCATCCAGGATTATGCCCAGATATTTAGCTTCTTGGCTCACTTGCAATTGTTCATTGAAGAGGTTTGGCAGTTTTAGCCTGTCCAATTTCCTTCTTCTAGTAAATGGAACCAGTACCGTTTTCTGTGGATTTACACTTAGGCTCTCTTTGGTGCACCACCTCTCCACAATTCTTAGAGCTTTTTGCATAATCTCTGAGACTGTGTTATCAAATTTCCCCGAGATGAGTATCGCCAGATCATCGGCATACCCCTGGGTATAGTAACCTTCCCTATTTAGTTCGACTAAGAGCTCATCCACTACCAGGTTCCACAACAGGGGTGACAAAACTCCCCCCTGTGGGCATCCTTTGGCAGCTTCCACCTCCATTGTCTCACCAGAAAGGGTTGATTGTATTTTCCTGTCATGGAGCATGTTACTGATCCACCTGCAGATGGTGTCTCCTACCCCACGGTTTCTTACTGCAGCTATCATTGACACGAAGGAGGTATGGTCAAAGGCTCCCTCAATGTCAATAAAAACTGTCAGTGCAATTTCTTGGTAGTTAATTGCCTCCTCAATTCTCCGCACTAGTTGGTGGAGAGCAGTTTCGCATGATTTCCCCGATTGATATGCATGTTGATGGGGATGAAATAGGCTTCCTGAGGGAAAGCTCTCTCTGATATGTCTTTCAATCAGTTTCTCTATCAACTTTAACATAAAGGAAGATAGATTGATAGGTCTATATGACTTCGCCTGAGAAGAGTCTCTTCCAGGTTTGGGTATGAAGACAATTCTAGATTGTTTCCAGACAGACGGGATGTATCCCGTTGCCAGGCTTGCTCTTAGTAGTCTACAAAGCTTTGGTGTGAGGATCTCTTTCCCTTGTTGTAGAAGCACAGGTATTATGCCATCAGGACCAGAAGCTTTGTATGAGTTAAACGAATCTATGGCCCATTCAATACTTTTGTGGGTAACGATTTTGTTTGAAATTTGCCAGTCCGTTTTTTCAGCCCTTATAATCGGGTTAATGAGGTTTGGCTGATGCTCGTCTGCAGGATAAACCGCATGTGAGTCTGGAAAGTGTGCTTGAAGAAGAAGCTCCAAGGTTTCTTTACTTGTTTCCGTGAATTTCCCATTTGGCTTTAGGATTGTGCCAACGGGTTCCACAGGATCTTTAGCCAGAATCCTCTGGAGTCGTGCTGCTTCAGAAGTGTTTTCAACTTCTTGACAGAAGTTCCTCCAGGAGTCTCTTTTGGCTTTGCGTATTTGTTTATTATACTCGGTCAGGGATTGATAATAATTATCCCATTCACCGGTTCTTTTCGCCTTGTTGAAGAGTTTGCGTGTGTTTTTTCTTTGTAGTGCTAGATCCGAGTTCCACCAACTAACATCTTTGTTGGTGGCTCGTCGTGTGACCCGGCAGTTGTTGTGATATGAGTTTAAAAATAGCCTCCTGAAGTTCAACAGAGGTTAGCTCGATATCAGTACTATTTTTAATCTCATTTTTGAAATTAATTAGATTGACTTGTAGATCCTGCTTGTAATTCTCCCAGTCCGTATTTCTCGGATTACGATACTCCGAAACTGGCTTATCAAGATTACTGATTTCCATTCGAATGTATCTATGGTCCGAAAGTGACGGTTCCTCGGACACATGCCAACGAGTTATCTGAGAGCTAATACGAGAGGTAGCCAAAGTGATATCAATTATCTCTTCGCGAGTTCGTGTTTTAAAAGTTGGTTTGTTCCCCCGATTCAGTATATCCAGATCTTTGGATACAATAAAGTCAAAGAGATACTCACCCCTTCTGTTGACGTTGCTGCTACTCCATGCAACATGGTGAGCATTGGCGTCAATTCCAGCTATGAGCTGCAGGTTTGATAGCCTGCAGTACTCAACAACCTGTTGTAGTTCCTCAGTTGGAGGTGGATTGGGAGAGTCAAATGGAAAGTATGCTGAAACGATTATTATCTCCTTCAGATTTCCTTCCATTTGTGTTGTTAATTTAATAGCTACTTGATCCCTGCAACAAAAGTTCATCAGTTTTAGAGCATGAAGTTCTTCCCTGACAAAAATGCAGGATCTCACGTTATCAAGGTTTCTATTATATATTAGCTTACCTTTAACAGTTCCAAGGCCTGATACTTTTCCCCTGAAGAGCCAGGGTTCTTGAATCAAGGCTATGTCTATGTTCTTGGAGACCAAGTATTTACAGAGGGCAGCTGTTGCCGCCTTGCTATGCTGGAGGTTTACTTGTACTGCCTCCAGCATCATCTTGCTTGTCAGTCTTCTTTGACACCCTGAAGGTTATCTGAGATAGACCTAAGTAGGCTTTAAAACCCACTTTGCTCAGTTCCTTCAGGGAGTTCTCATCGATCGCAAGGACTAGGGTAGTGCCCTGAGTTTCGGAACGACTGGAGATCACTCTCCATTCCTCAGTGGCCAGATTTTGATTCTGCGTTTTCAGCAGGGGAAGGATCTTGGTAGAGTGCTTTATTAACCAGGCAAGCTTATCCCACTAGATTTTGTGTCACAGGGATTTTAGCGCCAAGCCGTTGGCTGCGCTGACCGGCAACCGTGCGTTCTGTCGTCTGTCAACCAAGCAAGACTAGAAACCGTTTGAGTACGTACTGCTCGATCCCGGCGAACAATGCATGCTGATTTAAATCTTGGTGCATTCCATTACGATGCCAATTATAATTACAGTTTTCATTCAAGTGTGGTTATTTAAATCTATACAGAGTGTAGGTGTTGTTCTGTGCTGTCAACTGTATCTGTCAGTTCTATTGAGTTCTGTCACTCGTCACTGTTGTTTGAACTAAGGTGCTATTAAAGTTCTCTAATTTGAACCACGTGCGTCTTAGTTAACAGTGTTTTTGTTTAGATTTTTTCTGCTTTCTTTTTATTTGTTTAAAAACCAATCTTTTTCGAGACGGATTAAGTTAAATGGCATGATTGTTGTTTTTCCGACTTACCGGATGCTATTTGGAAAGTAACTAGAATTTGAATTTGCCACCGCTTTCAGTAACTCAAAATGGCGGATAAGCTTGCTCGTATAAATATAGTACCTTAATTTGATTAATGACATGAATGATCTTATTTCAGCGTTTCAAATGAAACTTGGGCTTTGGGAACAGCAGTTAGGAACAAAAAACTTCACTCATTTTCCTACACTCTCAGAGCAACCAGACATCACACCGGTGACAGCGGCTAAATACGCTTCTCTGATATCTGACTTGAAACTCGAATTCGAAAACCGATTCCAAGATTTTAAGAAGCATCGTCTGCTTTTTTCTGCTTTTGCAACACCATTTTCCACAGACATGAGTTCCTTGCCGGGACATTTACAAATGGAATGTTGCGAAATGCAATGTGATGCACAGCTAAAGGAGAAATTTTATCAGGTTGGCTTGGAAGAGTTCTACAAAACATATTTTGACAAGGAGAAATATCCTGCGTTTTACAAACATGCTCTGTCCATGATTTCATTATTTGGAAACACGTGTGTGAACAGCTTTTTAGTCGGATGAAGCACATCAAATCACAAATGAGAACACGAATTACTGATGTTCACCTGGAAAACTGTTTGCGTGTAGCAACAACCTCAGTCGAGATCAACATTGATGCACTTAGTTCTGCCAAACAAAGTCAGACATCTCATTAACATATTTTATAAATAAAATATTTAACTAACAAATGTGTTTGATTCTCAGATTTCATTTTTCTTCAAAAAATAACATAACATTTTTTTTGTTTGCGTTGGTCAACTATATCAAATTTGTTGGTGCGGCCCGGTGTGAAATTCTCTTTCCGAAATTTGGCCCAGCTGCCGAAAAGGTTGGCCACTCATGATTTAACTCAACTTACCTTTATACAAAGTTGCTTAGTTTAGCCGCTAGAGGGCTTTAAAAATAATTAACTTTTTAAAATGTTTTAACCCCCTGTATAATCACTACCAATTTTTTTTTCTGGATAGTTAATTTAATTTAGAGGCTATTTCCTCTCTTACAAAAGCCTAGTGTTACGAAACTGATTCAGGCTTGTAGGGATTTAGAAAATATTTTTTCTACGACCACTACTAAAAGTAGGCCTTTTAGCACTAGCTTTTTTCACTAAAAGTGACATTTTATAAATCAGTGTGTTAAAAGTGAAATCAGCTGTTTACTTTAAAGGTGCGTACTGACTTGAGCATTTTTGAGCGCACCAACGGTGAACGTATAAGTACGATGCGACGATACAAATAAACAAGTGGACTATAAACAAACAAAATTGCGTCACTTACCTTTTAATCCTTCTCCGGTACAGGTACATAAGGCTTGGAGATAAGTGGTTTCGTATCGCTGAAGGGGGGATTCGAACACCCAGTACAAGATACACACGTATTTTACGACGAGAACAATGTATGTGCACAAAAATTGAATTAGCCGGCAGCAACAAGCACGAGATGTTCGCACTTCGACGGGTAGAGACTAATTAATTTTAGGAACGAAGGACATTTTTCGGGGTTGAACTGGCGGGTTCTATGACTTTAGGATTTCTAGGAAAGTGGAACACATGTTAGAATATCGGAGTGGCGCAACTAGTAGGATACAGTCCACTACAAAATAAATTTAAACTACAACGCGAATCCTAAACTTTAAATAATACACGCTACATACAAACAAAAAATATTAATTAAAACTACAGCTAACATAACCGCCCACCAAAATACAATGTATTTTCATATCAATTATTGTGGGGATGGTAGGAGGCAAATTTTTACCACAGGTCGTTGCAGTAACCCCAATTTAGTCTTAATGGTAACAACACGACAAACACCATCAGGACCAGGATGGAGCTTTTCCGCCCGAGCAAGGTTCCATTTTAAAGGGGGAGCTGCATCGTCAACTACCACAACGACCATACCAGGGGCGACAACTTATTCCACTTGTGCCTCTGTTGAAGTGTATGGAGATATTCCCTATGCCATCGCTTCCAAAAATCTTGATGGAACCTTTGTAACAGTTGCCAACGAGTCAAGCGATTAATTTTCTCGTGGGTCAGATCGGTATCTGCTATTGCAGTTAGAGGTTGCAACGTCAAAAAATGGCCTGGAGTCAGAGCTGAGCAAGCGTTGGGGTCGGAGCTTATCTCACACAAAGGACGAGAATTCAAAACGGCCTCTATTTGAACTAAAATAGTATAGAATTCTTCGTAAGATAACCTTTGATCGCCTACAACTCGCGAAAGGTGTGACTTAACCGATTTAATACCCGCTTCCCAGATACCCCCAAAATGGGGAGCTGACGGGGGATTAAAATGCCACACAATGTGTTCAGACTTTGCTGCCTGTTGCATTAAGAGTTGTAGCTGCCGTTGGGCTCCTACGAAATTGGTTCCACAATCGCTGTAGATATGGGAACATCGACCACGACGAGACACAAAGCGCCGAAGGGCTGCTAGAAAAGCCTCTGTAGAGAGATCCTATGCAAGCTCTAAATGAACTGCTTTGGTTGCCAAGCAAACGAAAAGGCAGAGATAGGCCTTCATGGGTTTAGCTCCGCGAGTTTTGGACATTGTGATAATGAAGGGCCCCCCGTAATCAACGCCAACGGATGAGAAGGGCTTCACTTGATTGACTCGGACGGGAGGGAGATTGGCCATGAACGGTTCAAGTCGAGGAGGCTTAGTCCGAAAACAAGGGTGGCAATTTGACAAGCAACGACGAATTGCTCTTTTAGCTGATAATATCCAAAAATTTTGCAGCAACAAAAAATGTAGGGTCTTTAATCCAGGATACAAATTTTGTCGGTGTGTATCTTCGATTAGAAGATGAGTTAATCGATGATTGCTTGGCAATAAGACGGGATGTTTTTTATCATATGATAATGCGGAGTAAGACAGACGGCCGCCCACCCTGAGCAAACCGGCTTCATCCAGAAATGGATTTAATTTTCGAATTTGCTTTGAACACGGGTGCTCTAAGCACCCAACGCATTAAGGTCATCCACAAACACTAATTGTTGGACACGCTTTACTAAGACCAAAAGAGCGCGATGTAGTTCGCAAGCAACTAGAGCACCACTGCGTTTCTCATTTGGATGTTTCAAATTATGAAGAAACCGTAGACAACATGCCACAATCCGCTGGACTTTTGGTAACGAAGAGAACCTAACTAAAAGGTGATCAAATATACCTTGATGAACCATGGTAGCCAGCGTGAGTTTTCTTTCTTCTAAGGATATCGATGGCGCATTTTCTACCTTTGACGGATGCCAGTCGGATTTTGGCCAAGAATCTTCTGATGAAGATAGCCACGAAGGCCCACTCCACCATAATGAATGGTCAACGAGCTCGAAAGGTAGCAGGCCACGAGAAGCACAATCCGCAGGATTATCGAGTGATCTAACATGATGCCACGAGCGAGCAGGGATCCTTTCTTGAATGTGAGAGACCCGATTGCTTACAAAGGTTTTCCATCGATGAGGAGATGAATTTAACCATGACAAAACAATAGTGGAGTCAGACCACGCGAATATTTGATTAAACTGTATGTCATTGGAGTAAGTGTGGACAACAAACGACATCAAGTTAGATAATAAGTAGGCTGCACTTAATTCCAACCGCGGGAGAGAGATTCGTTTGAGTGGTGCCACCTTAGAATTGGCGCACACCAACGAAACAGTTATCGAATCTTCATAAACGATGCGAACATAAACAACCGCAGAATAACGTAGTTCAGAAGCATCACAAAATCCGTGGATCTGACGAGCTGTCGCAGAAGTTTGGTGAATAAGGCGAGGTATCTGTAGAGAAGATATCTCAGGCAGCTGAGTTTGATACCGCCCCCAACACTCAGTCACGTCCAGAGGAGGAGTTTCATCCCAATCAAGCCCGATGCACCAAAGATGCTGAATAAGATGCTTCGCGAAAAAGGTGAGAGGAGAAAGGAATCCAAGAGGGTCAAAAGTCCTTGCAAGTTCCGAAAGTATTACACGCTTTGTGCAACTCTTTGATAAACTAGTATTTAATCTGAATGAGAAATGATCTGACTTGGGAGACCATTGCAATCCCAGAATTTTCACCGAGATATCGGATTAAGAATCGAAAGAAAGTGGGTTTTGACAACACTCCCCAGGCAGGGAGGCAAGTAATGCAGGGTGATTACTAGCCCATTTTCGAAGATCAAATCCGCTCTTTTGCAGAATGCCAATAAGCTGTCTTTGTAATTCGAGAGCCGAATCGATGGAATTCGCGCCAGTGACTACGTCATCGACGTATATATCCATTCGAAGAACCTTCGACGCAAGGGGGAAGACAGCTGCTTCATCGACAGCTAACTGATGAATTGTTCTAAGTGCCAGAAATGGAGCAGAAGAAACTCCGTATGTAACTGTGTTTAAGCGATAATTTTGAACAGGTTCATCAGGGTTGAAACGCCAAACTATTCTTTGATAGTCAGAATGAGACGGATTTATTGTAATTTGTCTATACATTTGTTTAATGTCAGCTGTAAAAACTATAAAGTGAAGACGAAAACGAAGTAAAATGGTGACGATATCGATTTGTAATTTGGGACCGGCCAATAGATAATCATTAAGTGATAGCTAATTCACTGACCTTGTGGTCGCATCAAAGACGACACGGAGTTTTGTTGTGCTGCTATCTGGCTTGTAAACACAGTGGTGGGGAATGTAATACGAGGTTTTATTGAAACAAGGCTCGGTAATTACTTCCATGTGTCCGCTATCTAAATAATCCTTCATAAATTCTGAGTATAGTTTTTTGAAGCAAGGGTTCTGGACGAAACGACGTTCTAACGAATAAAATCTCAGTGTTACTGAGCGAGTGTCAACAAAGATAGGTTCTGGGCCCCTAAAGGGCAACGAGACTGTATAACAACCTGACTCAGTTCTAAAATGTGAGTTTTTAAACAGATCTTCGCACAAGAGATCTTCGGGAGTTGAAGGTGGACACTTAAGCACTTCCTCAAGTTCCCAAAATTTTTTGACTGTTGAATCTAGGGGAGAATCTAAAGACACTATAAACGACGAAACGATTGCAGGAGATTTATGAGCCACTGGACCCATCATGATCCACCCTAAAACAGTGTTGATTGCAGTGGGTTGAGTGGAATTGCCTACAATTTTTCCATATTGAATTAATTCCGGGAAAACATCAATTTTACCGGGAGTGAAGAATTGTGGATCCGCTAATTGGATGCTAGAAATGTAGTCCCAGTTTGATACATCGAGATGAGTATTTGGCATGGAAGCGCAAATATTTTCTAACACAACAAATTCCACAAGCGATGAAAAGTTACGAATTTGTGAACGAATTTCACATCTACGAGTACCGCTTGATGCGGTGGACGAAATTTGACCTAAACCTTGGATATGTATTATAGATCTAGATCGAGGTAAACCTAACTTATTTACACACTTTGTTGTAAGAAAACTAGCTTGGCTCCCACTGTCTAATAAATCGCGAACCGTACGAGGATTGCCCCAAACATCAAGAATATTTATTAATGCGGTGGACAGCAAAATTGTAGCACTTCCATCAACAGTGTTTTTAAGAACTATTTGCGAACTGCATGCTTGAGGGATTGTTGTTTGATTAGCAGCAACAGTCGGTACAAGTGATTGAGCATTACTGGAAACAATAGGTTGCTGCGCAATTGTTGGTGAAGTTAAAGTTTCTGCGGTTCTAGAATTCGAGTTAAAATGCAACAGCGAATGATGGGCTGATCGGCATGTCCGACATACAAACGCTGACGTACAGTTCTTTTGAATATGCGAATGTGAAAGGCAATTTAAGCACAATTTTTGATCCTTTACAAACAAATAACGGTCATACGGAGATTTTTTCAAAAATTGGGGACATCGTGATAACGAGTGATCGGCATCACATAAAATCCACGTGTAATTTCCCTCGACCTTATTTACAACAAACGATGATTTAAGTTGTTTATAAAGTGTGGGATGGAGCAGTTAATCAATAAAATATTTAGTATACCTAACTAATGCAGCTAATATTGCTGTAACACCATACAAGCATAATGAGTTGTTACATCACTCTACGCAAATTTTGTGACAGTCGGCCTTTCAGCTTAGAATTACGGATATTCAAATTTTACATTTTAACAATTTTTATCTACGACCACCACTAAAAGTAGGCCTTTTAGTGCTAGCTAGTTTCACCAAAAGTGACGTTTTATAGTTTACCGTGGTTAAAGAAATCAGCTGTTTACTTTTAGCCCATGTGCTAAAAGTGAAGTGAGGTTATAAAACTACAATTTCGAACTGGAAGTGAAGTTGTAAAGTTATTCTAGTTGCTTCTTGCGTTACAGGTAAAGTGTTTTTGAAATAATTAAAGCGTTATTTCATGAATACAGTCAGATGTGGAGTATCAATAATTACATTTCGTAACTGACCTGGACTACTGTCATTCGCAAACATTCGCCCGCGCGCATGGCCTACTGTTTATTATGACATAAATTAGAAGTGTCGTAGATGTAAACCTTTGTTAAATCGATATTTATGGATTAATAATAGTAAAATTAAGGTCGTAGATAAAATATTGTATGCAACGCGTGCTAAAAGGCGTTTATGCACGAGACATGAAAATTATGAAACGAAGCCGAAGGCTGAGTTTCATAATTTTCATATCTCTTGCATAAACGTCAACTTTTAGCACTTGTTGCATCAATAGCTATTATAGAGCACTACTCCAATAGAAAATTTATCAAATTTGAAATAAATTGGCAAGTTAGTTTTTCAATGAGAAATAGCAAAATTGCTCTAAATTACTATTAAATTGAATTTGAGCTATGAAGAATGTAATTGTGATTAGAAAGTGCTGTGGAATTCAACAGAGGGAAATTTTAATTGTAAAAATTGTAAGAACTTTATTCAAAATTTAAGTAAAAGCTACACAAAATGAAAGGACATAGACCTGTATTTAAGGAAAATTAAACGAAAAATGTGGCTAGTTTAAAAAACATTATTCATTGTAGTTTATGAAAGTCAGTTGTGATTATCGGGAAATCTAGAAAAATATCTATCACATAACATCAGGGAATTAAATAATCGATAACCTTTTCAAGTGAAAAAAAAAATAAAATATGTAGTAAAAATATTCAAAAAATTCTACTAGAATTACTTATAACTTTCAGAAAAAGCGTTATTTTCCATTTTTCAAAGAAAAAAGTAAGAAATGTGTAATATTGTTTTTTCTTCTTGTATTTTATTATGAAAAAAAACTTCTATATTCGAATTTAATGGATACTTATGTGATGGTCGTTTTTGTCCCATGCAATACTTGATATTCTTTAATAACGAGGAGGGAAGTGAGTTACAAGGGGTGTCAAAATGTTGCTTTGCCCAGGGCGCTAAAAATCGTGAACCCGGCTCTGTGTTTGACAGTTACATTTTTACACATATTGCCAATTCAGTAACATCGAATATGATCAGATGATTACAGCGCCTTTCATGACCTATCTCGAGGGTCAAGCTGGATTTATCAAGCTGTATGTAAATTAAATGTGTACCTACTACATTGTATCTTTAGTATACATCCCAATGCAATAGCTTGTAATAAGAGTTAATATTTTTATTTTACATTCAATACAGTTCTTTTTCTAAATTTTAAAGATAAAAGACCTCCCCATCATAGTTACCAGTTACATTTCAAAAATTCACCGTACCATTTAAAGGTTAATGTAATCTATAATATAATTTTCCTTAATGTGTGTCTGTGGCACAAAATAAAATCTCACGTTCCGGCTTCACAGATGTTTATATTTGTTTAGGTTTTGTTTTTCTTATCTTAGCGCTCGGCTTGGAGCTTGACCTTTCGCGTATCCTATTTCACGTGTGCGCCGATTCAAGAGTCGCAGCGCGTAGCACGCGGTTTGCTTGTGTTCGTATAATGTATGTATACTGACTGATTGTGCTGCTTTGCACTGACTAGTGTTATTTTATATTATTATTTTTGTGTCATTAAGTCTAAAAAAAATATGTTAATATATATTTCGCTTTCATTCAAAATCTTCAAGGTTTAAGTGGCAGAAGAGGGTGCGATAGGATTTATCCTCGCACATCTGAACTACACCTTGGGATTCTTTCACAATTATTTGTATTTATTTTGGTATTTACTCACAGGTATTACTTTCCATGTATTTATTTGTGAAAGAATAAAGATATTATTGTTATTATATTTACATAGTCAAGATATGCCTGCTATTATCTATTCATTTGCATTGAAAATATGTAATAAAGTACATTTTGATACAAAAATTCACATGTACAATATGACAAAATATTTTTGCTACTAATTTATAAAATTAAATGTTATTGAAAATGTTAACAGGTAACTTTTATGGCAGTTATACAGTTCGTCTGACGTCATAATGAACATAAGAAAACGCCAGTAGTAAATCTTGTTAAGGATCCGCGTCGCATTTGCACAGTGTCCGTTGTGCAGCTTTGCACGTATAAAATGCATTCATTTACACCGTCCTGCTCATGTCATTTATCGTTGATTATTCAATTTTAGATATGCTATAATTTACGATTATTTTGGCTTATAATGCCATTTTATGTTTATTTCTAACAAAAATTAATTAATTTCCTTATGTTTCGTAATTCTTCAGACACACTGTATACATAATCAATGAGAGCAAGAAGGCTGCTTGCTGAGAAATTGTATGAAATTCATCCTCTGTATCTTGAGAAGAACTATATCACATGACAGTCAAGAATAATACATTAATAAATTAAAAATCTATTTTTCTCATACCATAAAAACTGCAATATTTGAAAGTCACTTTAAAAATGTTTACAGAAATTTCCTGGTGTAAAAGCTCATCAACTGCCAATTATTGAAGCCCATTCTTTGCTGCCCGAAGTCATTTTACTACACTGCTGGGAGGAGAAGTACTTAGATTTGGAGATGAAATCGAAAGAAGTGGTAGTAGATGTAAATTGTGCTGCCGCTATCTTACGTGGAGCTCATATTTTTGCTCCTGGTGTCATGGGAATGCTATCAGGTAATTATTTTATGTACTTCGTTGTCATAATTTTTTTAACATTTGTATTGTGTTTGCGTGATAATGGATATGAGGATTAAAATTGAAAAATATACGGGTTTTTAGTTCTTATATGCCACATAACACCAAAACTTGTCATGGAGTATTCAATTATCATCTTTTAAGTAAGTAAGTAAGTAAATAAGTATTGTTTATTGCCAACTGATAACATACAAGAGTGACATGGACATTGTCAGATAAAATAATACCTTAAGTTAGTAGCTAGCTATTAATGACTATTTTGAAGAGTTTTTTTTTTTTTATTTATATCAATAATAAACGGACATAGTCCTTTACAGAAAAAATAAAATACAAAGTACAGAATAAAAAATTACTACTGATTGAAAAAGTGGACACTGCTATCTTACTCAAATACAAAAGTGACGTTTCTGGCTAAATTATAAAAATGACTAAATCTTGGATCCAGAACCTTACAAGAGAGATCATTGCACAACTTACAGATGCGACTTAAAGGGTTGTTTAATGTGTACGATGATAAGTAGTTTGATAGAACGAAGGTATTAGTGATTCTCGATGAACGTTTAGGAACCCTGTTACTAAAAGAATATTTTTATGAGGGGATTTCATTAATTTAAGAACGTAATAAATGTATACATATGTAACATATGTTGAAAAATAAATGTTTTTCATTCCTCGTGGTCCTTTCTTTCATGCTTAGCAGATTACATAAAAATCTCCCCTCGTAGTACATATGTTGATGTGCAAATACACTAATTTGAAAATCATTATCGATGGAAACGTAAGTAAGTTGTTCTCGGACCCTGTAGTTATTTAGACAAAGTAGGTGGCTGTTTTCTGGCTTTGCCCATGTTTCGGTTAAGCACAGTATCAGTAATGTAGGATTATATTCCATCGTAGAAATATCAAGTTCATCAAGTTTGTTAAACACAGATTGAGTGTTTATTGAGTTATTTACAGGTTGTATGTAATAAAATATTATAAACAATATTTTCAATATTATTTCGCGAATGAAAACCCTTGTGTGCGAACCTACAGACAATTGACAGTGTTTAATTCTAACATACATTTTCACATTGTTTTTTATAAAAAATTATTAAAAATAAAAATAAAAGATGAACATTTTCATGAAATCTGTTACAAGTTACAATATCACTGTAACGCATGGAAGAAGATATTTATGTTACTCTCTTCCAAGTGAATTATCCATTTTCTCAACATACGCTTATATATAGTTTTGTCTAAGTCAGAGTTTTTCAACTCTATGCTCAGATCATTAAATACTTTCTTACTGACCGATTTATGACTTATAAGTAGTAATTTCTTTGTTGAATCTCATTGGAGTAACTTTAGTCTGCCTTCTTTCATTTCCTAATTGTTTATACTCTTCTAGTATATGCTTATGGTTGAACGTACTTGCTTTTTCTACAAAAAAAAATCCTTAAGGTAATAATATTTGTTTCTTTGAATAGTAGATTCTTAAATATTATCTTGACAATTCTTTTTTGAACATCTGAGAGCGGTTTCAATGTAATATCATAAGCCCCACCCCAGGCTGTTATATCAAGAGATTAAAAAAAACTGATCCTCAGCGGGCGGTGGAAATTCAAAGTATGAATAATATGTTGGTAAGTATGTCAAATTCGAGGTTAGCAGGTGAGGTTTTGCATCAGTCTTGACACAGACTAACGCAAAACCTAACCTGCTAACCTCGAATTTGACATAGACTTACAGTGCCACCAACATACGTTTGAATTTCCACTGCCCGCTGAGGATCAGTTTTTTTGGATCTCTCAATACTATTGTGTGTTTAAAAAAAACTCATTTGCAGCATGCCATGATCAAATTGAAGTTTGCCATAACTTGATACATACCTACCCATTGTAGCAAATGAACTACCGTCAACCAGTGAGAATTAAATTACATCTTAATCTTGAACTATTTTCTTAAAAATATACAAAACACTTAATAAAAACAATTTTATTTGAAATCGGCATTGAAGTACAGTCGACGCCTTAGAAATCGGGACACGTAATATGTTGTGGTAATGTTTGATTCATTATTTTTTTGTATTTTTGGAATTTTATTATCAAGCAAAAGACGCGACATTTGAAACATTATATAACAATCAAAACCATAACAACTGCAAAAACCCAATTTATACACTTAAAAATATGTACATGCAAAATGTATCATAGTACGTACTCTCCCGATTTCTCAGGCGCCGACTGTACCTCGAAATCTTCATTAAAATACGGCAAATCGGCAGTAAAGTAATCCATTGTTTTACGACTTTTTTTATAGGTGGCGAGGCGACAGATAAACGTCAACCGATGTTAACATAACCTACAAATGTTGGTTAAAATGTGGTAATTTCACGATTTCTTGATTTCAAATAAAACATAATGTACTCCTCGGCACTGATGTTCTTTTTTATACCTCATGTGGTTTATTTGCCTTGGCCCTACAGGCCTCGGCAGGACAATCGCAATTACTATTTGTCCGGTTATATGAGTCATTATGTATTTTGATTTTGCAAATGTTTTATTAATATTTAGGCTCAAAAAATTTACTTTTAACCAGTTCGCTCTTAGTTTCATTTTTTGTTCTGCTATTGATATTACTTCCTGTAAAGTTTTTGCCTTTTACAATGAGACCAGTGTCATCTGCGAAAGATATTAGCTCTCCCTCTGACAGAACCACAAATATGTCATTTATATACAGTGTGGTCCATTAAGTGTGCAACAAATGGGAAATTTTTTTATTAGTTGTACAATCAAAATTTAAATATTGCCAAAAGTTAGTGCATGTTCGATAACCATATTAGATGCCCTTAGAATGGTTTCAAGTCAAACAATATACAGGGCAGGACAAAAAATATGAAATTCGTTCAAGAACAAAGTTACCTTATTTCAAAAAATATAGCAAAATTTTATTAAGAAAAGTTGTTTAGAATTAAAAGTTTTGCTCAAATACAAAGTTACGGCCTCCTATTCGAATTTTGATTCTTTTTTGGAAAATTTTGTATTACCCCCGTATGATACATATTTTTATTATTTTTATTTTATATGTATTTAAAGTAGCCATAACCACATCCCTTTTAAATAACTTTTAGCAACTTGAAGCGTATTTGTAAAATTTACTTGGATTTATATTTTTTTAGGTAAGCGTCCACTGCATGTTTGTTGCAACGATATTTAACAGAACTTTAGAATTTCGCAAATATTCTTTTTAACAAGGCAAATGATTTACTAATAATAATTTACATATGAAAAACTCTTGATAAAATCAGAATAATAAAAATATGTATCATACGGGGATAATACAAAATTTTACAAGAAAAAGAATCAAAATTCGAATAGGAGGCCGTGACTTTGTATTTGAGCATAACTTTTGATTCTAAACAACTTTTCTCAATAAAATTTTGCTATATTTTTTTAAATAAGGTAACTTTATTCTTGAACGAATTACATATTTTTTGTCCTGCCCTGTATATTGTTTGACTTGAAACCATTCTAAGGGCATCTAATATGGTTATCGAACATGCACTAACTTTTGGCGGTATTTAAATTTCGGTTTTACAACTAATAAAAAAACGTCCCATTTGTTGCACACTTAATGGACCACACTGTATATAAGTAAAAGTATGAGTCCTAATATCATTCCCTGAGGAACCCCGCATTCTACAGTCATTTCTTCACTTTTTTCATAATTAGTTCTGACTATTTGTTTTCTGTCAGAGATAACTTTCGAATAAGGTTAAGGTGAATTATTTTTAGGCATTTACCTACAGTTATATTATATTGATGATTTTTTTTAATTTGATTGCAACGAGGCAATCCTGCTTTTCCGAAAGGGCCGAATTGGAATGATGGTGAAGTGAGCCCACAAATCAGGATTCTTAACGTTTATTTCTTCAGAAGTAACCGCAGATATGGTAGATGTAGTATCTGTGTTATTTTCGATGATAGTGTGTTTTTTTTTTGGTTGTACGTGTTCTACTAGCTTTAATTAGAGTGAATTTGTCCACTTTACTTATGGCAGTTTTGTCAATTGATAAAATAATGTATTTAGTACACCTGTTTCTGATTTCGGCCTTGGCAAGGGCTCCAGAGAACATGGTATTTGGCACTACTTGAGATTGTTTACAAATTTTCCTATTGGCTGCAGGTGAGCTATCAGAACTATTGCTAGCGATAATGTCCTTCTGCAATGTGACTTCTAATATCGCCCCCGACTTGGCCGATTTGCGCTCATCGTTTATTTCACGCACGGTTAAGACACTAATATAAATTTTTAATGTTTTGATTTGATTACGTAAATTGGCAATGGGCTGGTGCTTTACTTTTATGATGTAGGCTATTACACAATTACCAATTTTATTTCCAGGGTCACTGACGTCTTCCAAGGCTTCAAAGAAAGTACTTTCAACTTCTGTTTTGTCGTCACAACAAGATACAGTAACATCATCAATAAAAACTATGTCGCTTACTAGTTTGGCACAACTGAGATGAAACAAGGTGGCACAATTTTTTCATTTAACACAACTAGCTTATTACAGCGTTTACAGCACAGAGCACTGTTTGTGTTATTTGCTCCACCCACCATTACTCATATACTTTGTAGTCCTCCTATAAATATTAGCAGTCAGTAAAACTAATATCTACATATGTCATTCATGAATGTTATAAATGAACCATGCATGTCAGACAGTAACTAGTGAGTACTACAGCAGAGAAAGTCCGTGCGTAAAATTCGGTTTAACAATTTTATTACTTCTTCCATACCTATAGTTTCTTGAAAAATATTTTATGAAAAATACTTTTTGTTTTCAGGAACAAAGATCGATGATGAAGTGAGCATTTATGCGGACTTATCTGGAAAATGCAAAAAAGGCCTGCAGAAGCTCTATGACTGCCCCAAAAAGCTTTTCATAGGAAATGGAATGGTCAAAATGGTTAGACATCAACTGTATGGAGAGAATGTGATACCTATGTTAGTATCTTGATTTAAGGTACCTATTAGGATTTTTTTCAACTGAAACCACAAATTTATATAACAATAATGGTAATACATATAAATATAGCAATTCCTTGTATAACATGCTTCATTAGTTGTGAGAAAAGCCTATGCTACAGAAAATCATTATCCGTATCTTTATCTGTTTTATAACGGGTGTTCATAAACAGTCGTCATCCCAGTAGGTTTTGACTTCAGAAACGTATGTCTATTAAAATTGAGAAAAAATGCGCTATGACAGTACTCAATGACGTTTCATTGTGTTGTACGAATTAATCAAAGACATAACATTTTGTTTTCTAAGGCAACTGGGATGACGACTGTTTATGAACACCCGTTATTATTCAACGTATGCCTTATCAGTCTTCAATTACTCTGGACTGCTTTGCTGGCACTCATCTACTGGACTCAATAATTGAAAGTTGGTTTTTTGAAATTCCAATCACATTATCACAAAACCTCCACTAATCAAAACCGTGTTATGTAAAGTATTGCTGTAATTTATTCCGAGTTTTTTTTTTAATAAGGATTGGCCATATTAGTTTTTCTAAGGGTTTTGTGAGAACTATTAATTTGAAATGCAAAAGATGTGGAAAATTGTAAAGCTCAAAAACTGTTTGATAGAAACAAGCTTTTTTAAATTGTCAATGGAATTTGAAATGAATTGTATTGTTTTTATTGCTACTGTGCTTCACTAATGAAATGTTTAACACATAGGTACAGTGCCACCATGGGAATGAACATATGAAATCTCTATTGGCAAACACTGCTTTTTGCTAGTTTCACATCGTTTTGGGTACAATAATGGAAATATGTATTTACATGAGAATGATTCAGAATATAAACTATCTAGTGATTCTTGTGACTCAGATGACCTTGAAACTTCCAGGAAACCTTTCAGAGCTGATAACGAATCTATCATTTCGAGTAACACAGAAATTTAGGTGTATCTAGTCATATTGATTGAATCAGTTATGGAACAAGTAATTGCAGAAAATACATCTAAAAAAATACGTCTCTACTTATTTCCTTAGAATGGGGGCAGACACAAATTTTATATTTTTCAAAGAGGCTCCAGGAATACCTGCATACATCTATGACAACTAGAACAAAAATCGTGTAAATTTTATAAATTCATGGTTATTGATGAAATAATAAATCAATATGTAAGGAAGGCAAATAGATACGCTTCACAGCAGTAGGAAAATGACTCCACTTTTATCTAAATTGAAAACAACTTTTCAAGTACCAATTGTTCCGGAGCAATTTGTTTTTATTGACTAATGTTAGTTCTGTTCAAAGGTAGATTAAGATTAAAACATATAGCCAATAATAAGAAGTGACATAAGTTTGATATAAAAATATTCAAGCTTTGTCTAGACGGTGGATGTGTATGTGACTCAGAAATTTACCGCAATAAAAAGAAAGAAAATGGAGGTGTCTTGAAAGTACCTACATCGGTTGTAATGGAATTGACTAAAGATCTATTGAAAAGAGGTGATACAAATTGTGTAAATAACTACATGTACATTAAAAAAGTTCATAAGGGACGGCTGTGGAAATTCAAACGTATGGATATGTTGATGGCGCTGTAAGTCTATGTCAAATTCGAGGTTAGCAGGTTAGGTTTTGTGTTAGTCTGTGTCAAAACTAACAGAAACCATAACCTGCTAACCTCAAATTTGACATAGACTTACAGTGCCATCAACATATTATTCATACGTTTGATTTCCACAGCCGCCTCTTTTGAAAGCGGGAAGAGGGTAGCACTGGAATATTTGCGGAGAAATGGCGTAATAAAGAGGATGATGCTAAACACCCAAGTTTATTGAACAACGGGTGACACTGAGGAAAAGAACAAGAAATATCGAGAAACCTATATCTGTCATTGAATATAACAAACAAATGTTGTATCGATCTTTGTATGGTTTTATTTCCTGATTTAGATTTGTTAAACATTCTTTTAACTTTTTACTATTATTTAATCGTCAAAAGTATATATTATACAGGGCGGGCAACGAAACGTGTAGCCCCTGACGAATTTTGAATGCAGCCCAAATTACAGATTTCATTGCCACCTATACCGAATTCACGAAGTCGAGTCAGTGGAAGTAAATAAACATTGGCACGTGATCAGTCCGTGTTAGCTGCATGCGCGCGATGCAATTGGCCCGTTGTTTGCAGTGATTATACTGAGTTCACAGACTGACGACCTGCACGTCAAATTTTAACGATAGAATTCGAAAGCTATTATTACATATTAGCAATGGCGAGTTCAATAGAGATGAACCAACAGGAGTGCCAGATCAATTGTCTCCTCCTAAGAAACGAAGCAAATGCGTGTCGCTGACTAGCGCTGAAAAACATATTACAATTTTTATCCGCACAAGCCGCAATCGTGTGAACAAAGTTCTACAGTGTTCACGTGAATTTGTTTACGCCTGCTGACTCGATTCGGTGAATTTGGTTTAGACTGCCTCATTTATTATGAGGCAAAAACAGATCACAGTAATATGATGAACGCTGACACATGACAACTGTCACAGAATTAATTCGATAACGACATATTTTTATTTTCATACATGTAAAGGAAACAAACTCAACCAAACATAAACAATTATAAATTCCCTGTTATAATAACTGTTTGAAATTATCTCCATTAATTTGTAAACATTTTCTTATTCGTTTCACAACAGATCTTCTAACGAGAGCTGGTGTAATGGATGCACACAGTGAAGATTTTATTAGGCATAGTAATGACTGTTGTGTCTGTGTACACCACCGTGGTTTGAAAATTTTGCCTCGTCACTGAACATAACATAATTTAAAAGGTTGGGTCGTACATTAATTTGCTTTTGAAGAAGCTCGCAAAACTGTATCCTTTGTAGCAAATCATTGTCATGTAGCGCTTGAACCAAAGTCAGATAATAAGGATGGAATGAATTTGCTTTCAATATTCTTCTTATTGCAGTTCTGCTAATCTCCAAGTTCGTACTCAAGGTTCGCTGACTAACATGAGGCTTTTCGCCTACCTCTTGTAAACTGCAATTTCGTCAACTCTGTTAGTAACAGGTCTTGCTCTTGGCCTAGCAGGCTTGCTGAAACTCCCATATTGGTTCCACGAACATTCCAGACGTCTAAACATACTTTCGAAAACACTAACTTGTCAAAATCACATGCACCACAATTTGTAATTTGTTGGACATTACCAGCGTACATACATCAAACAAGTAGAGACACTCATGCCAAATGGTGCAAGCATAAGCAAAGCAGATTTCAGGGGGATTGAATTTGAAGTTTGAGTAAAAGAAAGAGTTATAATATATATATATATATATATATATATATTAAAGGTAAACATTTCAGGGTGTCATACCGCTTAATAAATTTGAAGATTTCTTCAACTGGTTGAAGAACATCTTGAATGGCGTTTGGGGTTGGACGACGTTTCGACGAAATCACATTCGTCATTTTCAAGTCCTTGTAGTCCGGGTTTGGCTTCTAGTTATGCGGCAATACGACGGACTGTCAACTTGATGCACAGCTGACTGAATAGGTTGTTTATCAATTACTGTGGCAACTAGCATCGAGGGAGCTGTACTGCTAGGACGGATGGCTGGTGTTCGCAGAGAATGGCCGGCCGTTGCTTGTAGTAACGTTGGTAACCACGATGCAGGTAATCGGCTTGTGTCGTCGCGGGTGTTCATACAATTCGGACGTTTCACGATTTCGATGGCTTCTCGTATGATGCATGCGTCTTTGTGTTCGACGCTGGCAATGCTCTTGGTGTTGTCGAAATCAATCTTGTGCGAAGTATCCCATATATGATGCACTAGCGATGAAGTGTGTTCCATCTTCTTAACATAATTCTGATGTTCCTCCTTGCGTGCCTTTATTCTCCGGTTGGTGTGGCCTATGTAGCTGCTATCGCAATCCCGACACGGTATCTCGTAGACTCCTTGGTTTTCCAAAGGGATGTACTCTTTAGGATTCCTCAGTATGGACTGGATTTTTCTATCCGTGGTAAAGGTTGTCCTGATGTTACATTTTCTAAGGATTCTTCCGATTTTCTCTGTCGTGCCTCGGATGTAAGGCAGGTACGCCGTGCCACAAGGTCTCTCCTCTTCTGCGTCTTGCGTTTTGGTCTTCGGTGGTCGGAACGCTTTCCTAATCGCTGCTCTGCCATAACCATTTTGTTCGAATACTCGAGCAAGGGTTGCTAATTCTTGTCTTGTATTCTCCTTGTCGGCTATCCTTCTTGATCTACAAACCAGTGTTGTCAGGACTGATTGTAGTTGAGCAGGGTGGTGGTGTGAATTAGCATTTAGGTAGCGATTGGTGTGCGTGGTCTTCCTATAAACCGTGTGCCCCAATTTTCCATTCTTCTTGGTGATGAGAACGTCTAGGAATGGAAGGTGGTTGTTCTTCTCCAATTCCATCGTAAACTGGATCTTATTATGGATGCTATTGAGATGGGTAAGGAAATCAGCAAGTCAATTCTTACCATGACCCCATATGGCAAAGACATCATCGACATACCGAAGCCAAAGTTTCGGTTTGTAAATGGTGCTGTCCAGTGCTTTCGATTCGAAGTCCTCCATGAAGAGATTCGCAATGACGGGAGACAAAGGTGAACCCATCGGCGCTCCTTCTACTTGCTTGTAGCGTTGACCATTATAGATGAAATATGTATTCTGGAGACAATGATCGGCAAGTTTGATGATGTGTTGAGGTGGATCATACTTCTGTTTAATGACGTTTAGAGCTTCGGCAACTGGCACTTTAGTAAACAGAGAGACGACGTCAAAGCTCACGAGGATATCGGTCGGTGTAATTTTCTCCTTTTGCAGCATCTCGATGAAGTGGGTAGAATTCATAACGTATGAAGCCGCATCTGCCACATGCGGCTGCAGATGTTTAGCTACGAACGCTGCAAGTCGTTGGACAGGTGATCCTATGGAACTAACGATAGGCCTAAGCGGTGTTCCATCCTTATGAATTTTTGGGAGACCGTATATCTTGGGACATTTAGACGACTTTTCTCTAGGTATAAGTTGATTTTGCACTTCAGTTTCTATGTTACTCTCCTTTATCTTCGACTTGGTGGTCTTCTCCAAATACGTTGTTGGATCTGTGGAGATACATTTGTAAGCACTGTCCTGCAGTAAAGAAATCATTTTAGAGTGGTAGTCATCGTTGTTCATGATAACGGTGACATTTCCTTTGTCTGCAGGAAGAATAATGATGTTGTTGTTCTGACGAAGATTCTTGAGTGCCAAAGATTCATCACGGGATAGATTCGATTTGGGTGGTTTAGCCAATCGTAAGATTCGAGAGGTATCTTGTCGGATGAGATCGGCGGTATTCTTATCCAGTCTCGAAATCGCAGTTTCTACTCCGCAGATGATAGATTCCACTGGAATACGTTTTGGAGCTATGGCGTAGTTGAAACCTTTAGCAAGTGCAGATATCGCAGATTCATCCAAAGTAATATCAGAAATATTACGGACAACTTTAGACATATCCAGATTAGTAGTACGATACCCTTTTTGCGTTGAATAAAGATGGTCGAATTTCTTCCTTTGCTTTATCGTGTAGAGGTTTCTGTCAGTTTCCGCTCGAAAGTCTGCTAATTGGTCGATGATGTTCCAGATCATAGGGTGGATGATCCCGCTGAGGTGAAGATGCAAATCAAGAAGTTCTTTATTTATTTTGGCCAAAATGTGTCTCGTCTCTTTGATGGAATCTCGAAGAAGAGCAGCACTTGCCTTGTTCAGAATGTTCGTGGTCCGATACGTTTTTCGATGGAATGACAATCTAGCACAGGTCGGGATGATGTTCTGATCTCTGCAGCGTTGCAGGAATGTCAAATTGCATAGATTTTTACATTTCTTGGACCGCAGTTTTTCAAAACTTCTGGTTTGATGGAATATATTCTGCTGAACAAGGGCAGCGAGCACCTGGAGTTTCCGAACGTCGACATCGGACCAGTAAAGCTGCAGAAGAGATAAATTTCCAAATCAACAGGACCAGCGAGTGTGTACGAGCATCATAGAGCAACATTTGGGGCCAGCGTCACCTTGCTCCAGCTCCGAAGCGAACATCGGCTAGAATTTCAAAAGGTAGGAGTGGCATGTTTTTGAGTGTTTTGAGTGCCGGGAAAGCTAGAATACGTCAAGATTACACCTTGCGGAAGCGGTCCATCGCATTTCCAAGCGTCCAGATTCGTCCCAGTTTGAATGAATTGCATGGCGTCAGGAGATATTGCGTTTTCGCCAGAATTTTATGCCATCACAGGAAGCACAGAAACAAATGAATTGCGGGCGGCGCTCACGTCACAGCTCAAACAAAACCGAGTCAGTTGTTGCTAGGCGGAAGTTTTTAAATCAATTTCACTGTTAAATACTCAAATAAACGCTGTTGCACTAACGACATTCTGTGTCAAGTTGTGAGGTTATGAATAATCGGAGCGTGTAGATCGAATGTACCAAAATAAATCGCGCATGTGAGCTACTTTGAATCAAATTTTCTAATCGATAATCATTTCAAATAAAACTCAGATCTGAACCCAACCTGAGAGAAGTAGTTTTGTGTTTTGCCGGAGCTAGCCCAGATTATTATTGCAGTTCAATAAAATATAGAAAAGGGCAATTAACCATTTTATTAGAGAATAATAAATAGATTTCATTTTAATTAGCCTAAAATACTGACAGGCAAAGTTAGCACAATAAAAATACCCTGAGCATTGTGTCCCATAATAGCAAAAAGGGGTTCATTGCACTATATTAGTTTTATAAGGCTATGATGTACCAATATAGTATCACAAGCCGCAAGTATTTTCAAGCTACCACGGCCCCAAACAACAATTGGTGTAATGAAATAGCGCACCAGATTAACCCACCACGGCAGTTTATGTGTTAAATATTTCTATAAGTATCTAAGTATAATTGTTGAGAATTAAGTACAGAAAAAAAATGTATTTGAGTATTGTATTCAATCCACTTATTTTTGTTTCAAATTATATTTATTACTAACAAATAATAATTGCAAATCTTTACATGTGTTAAAAGCACACATTGCATAACAACGAATTATAAGTAAATTAAAAACTTCCACGAACTGCGTAATAGCAACACTTCACATTTTATTGCAATTTTTAGAGGGATAGCAGTAGAAGTTACAGCTACTATTTCACGATGCCCTAGCATAGGTGACAATTGTCTTCCAAAGGGCTCAGCTGTCTTACAAAATCTGCCTTCCATAGTCTGCAGTCGTGCCCTAAATCCAAAACCTGACAGTGTTGTTTTAGATATGTGTGCTTCACCGGGTAATAAGACAACTCACATAGCAGCTTTAATGGAAAACAAGGTGGACGCTGTTTAAACACGTTAAAATCTAAGTATTCATCGAGAATGTTTTTTAGGGCATATTGATTGCAATAGACAAAACACCAGCTAAAGTAAAGCAGCTGAAAAACAACTGTGACAAATTCCAAGCTAACGTGCACATCTTTCAAGCTGATTCTACAAAAATCTTAAACAAACAGGTAGAGCCTGGTGGAGGTATCTTAAAAGGGCCTCCTTTCGCAGGGGAAATGTTCGATAGTATCTTGCTTGATGTACCGTGCAGTGCTTTGGGAAAACGCCCACAGCTGTCGAATAGTGTGTCTGAAAAGGTTGTGAAATCGTACGTTCCCCTACAAAGGAAATTATTTGAAAATGTAAGACATTCCACTTACGTACCGATATGCGAAAATAAATCTTGAATTTCAGGCAGTCCATTTATTGAAGGTCAATGGATATTTACTTTATAGCACTTGCACTATTACAGTGGCTGAGAACGAGGGAATGGTAGCTTGGGCCTTAAAGACATTTACCTGCCTAGAACTTCGAAAAGCTGATATCTGCATGGGTGGACCTGGCCTGGACGGCACGAGTCTTACACAAGCACAGCGGATGTGTGTACAGAGGTTTGGACCGGAACAAGAAACTGATTCTGTAGGCTTTTTCTTAGCTTTGTTCATTAAAAAAAATAAATCGTGAAATAATTTGCATATTTATTACTTGACATACACTACATTCCTTCAACATAAAACTTTTCATTGTTATTTCCGGAACCTGTTAAAGTTATCGTCTGGTAACACAAGGGTATGTTTGTCGCAATCCTGATAGTTTCTTCATAATTCCCACATTCCCTACGGTTTCAAAATAATTATTGAAATATAAACCTGCTGTCACCTTTAGTTCACCTAGGAGTAAAATAGAGACTCAAAGTAACGGTGGAAGGCACACAGCAGTAAGCTTTCGATATGACGCCACTAGTTGGTTTAATAATCATCACATTATACATGGCACGTTGATTTACAGTGTAGGGAAGATCAGCTCCTGTATGCATAAATTGTAAAATATATTAATATCAAGGTAATACTTTACCTGTGAAGTTCGATAAAGTGAGTAACATTTTTTTAGTATTTCCTATAAAAACTACGCCAAAGTCAATGACTTGATCAGATATTTTAAGGTGTGGGTAAAACAGCACAAGGTCCAAATTTGTACTCTTAAAAAAATACATATAACATCTGGCTTTAAAATAACAGTTTGCGAATACTTGTCTTTTTAATCCACACTGATGTATATTGAGACATCGTCTAACAGTAATAGAAAAGTCTTCACGGTTGGCGATTTCTGGAAAAAGGGTAGCTTTCTCATTGTATAGCATATCAGAATATTGCATAACTTGTTCGGAATCTATTGTACATTTGACCAACACCTACAAAATAAGTACTTTATAACAGATTTTTTAAGATTATTTTTGCATAATACTTGAATTTTTTATATTTATTAATTACCTCACAGCAAGACAACAGTCCAATCTACAAGTTCAAGATGTTGGACTTTAAGGGGGATTGAAGATCGGACTACTATCTAGTGCTATTGAAAATGTATGTATAAAAAATAGATGTCAATAGAAGAAAAATTAAACATGAAGTGTCAAATATTTATAACATTGATAGTACAGGCGCCAGGGAATTTTTACATGCAATTCTTGGTACCAGCATTTTGTATTAATGGGTGGGTGGGGGTCTGTGCTCTGAGTCTAATTTTAAGTTTTCGGATCGATCGGAGAAATTGTTTTTCCGCAATATCGGAAGAAGTGTTGAAAACGGTTTTTCAGCAATTTCTCGTTTCCTGTTGCTCTGGCACTGGAATTGCATCAGTACAAGTTTGTAGTTTATGAAATTCCTCACAACTTTTGGAAATGCCTTTTTCTCGTGCGCTCAACAATTTAAAAGTTGTTACCCCATAAAACCAAGAAATTAAGGGTTGAAATGGGTTTTACGTAAATATATCGCTTTCAGTTAATCCTACGATAAAAAATACTCTTATATTTTTTGTAGAACAACTAATTTGCATAAAATTTGTGTATGAGTATTTTTCCATTTGGGCAATTATTTACCGTTCTACAGAGCCGCAAATGTCGCAAGTCACGTAAACCGTACATTTAGTGTGCACTTTCGAACGGCCCTGTTCCTTCGAGTGTGTCGCACCAACTGTTTTCCACACCAACTTTTGAGGTACAGCTTGTGGCGCGTTTTTTTTTACGTGGTCTCCCCTATAGGCCTAATCCACGAAGTGTATTTCTACACTTCCCTTGGTCTTTTTGATGGGCCGGGTTCTGCATCGTCAATTCCAATCATTGCAGAATCGTCGATTTTGTCGCCTTTGTTAAGTTGTGTTTCCCTTGAAACGAACTCGGGAAGGGAAAATATGTCATCGTCGTAGCTGGTGTGGTATTCGTCTTCATCTGTAGCAAGCATTCTGGAGATTTCTTGCACGTTCTCACAGGATTCCCCGGCGCATATGGAGCAAATGGCGGTGCACTTTAAACCCGCTTTGCGGCATCCACAAGCCTTTCCACATTTGGCATGAAATTAATTTAATTATTGCAGTAGGCGCGGGAGGCTCAGTGCTAGGCACCGGTGTAAACGTACGGCCACGTTTCTTCCAGCCCCATCTTTCCGCGGGTAGAGTGTCATTTCCAAGCCAGGATTGAACTTGATGGTATGTCCGGAATGCGTGCATCCTGGCCGTGTCTTTTGTAGGTGGCAGGGATGCCAGATTAAACGTTGACTTCACAAGGGATTTCGCGAAGTGTTTGTATCGCAGCAAGTTGATTGACTTGTCTTTATGGATGTCTCCACCGTACAACGCAATAAAAAATGGCTCTCCCGCTAATGCGATGATATCCGCGTCTACATCTTTCTGTACAAAGTGATTCGCTGCAGATTCCAGGGTAGGTGTCTTTTCTAGGGTTCACTTTGCCCATAACGTAAGCAGCCGATGTTGTGTCACAACCAGAAAATGCATGCAAGAACAAGATATGCTTTGATACAGCATCGCCGTGTTTCACGCATGATGTAGAGTAATGCTGTTCCTTCGTATTCGGTTTTCCGGGCTTGCAAAGAAAAACGTTTGCACAGTTTCGTCCCCGTCAGAAGGACAAATATGTTGATGTCCTCGGCGACAATGCTTACAGGTGCCTAGCACTAAGCCTCCCGCGCTTCTTGCAATAATAAAATTAATTTCATGCCGGTGCAAGACCAAATGTGGAAAGGCCTATGGCTGTCGCAAAGCGGGTTTAAAGTGCACCGCCATTTGCTTCCCGCCGGAGAATCCTGTGAGAACGTGCAGGAATTCTCCAGAATGCTTACTACAGATGTTGACGAATATCACATCAATTACGACGACGACATATTTTCTGTTTCCGAGTTCTTTTCAAAGGAAACACAACTTGACAAGGGCGATAAAATCAACGATTCTGCAATGAGTGGGATCAACGATGCAGAACCCGGTCCATCAAAAAGACCATGGGAAGTGTGAGACTGTTAAAAATACACTTCGTGGAGTAGGCATATCGGGGAAACTACATAAAAAGACGCGCTACAAACTGTACCTCAAAGGAACAGGGCCGTTCGAAAGTGCACATTAAATGTACGGTTTACGTGACGGCGCTGTAGAACGGTAAATAATTGTCCAAATTGAAAAATACTCATACACAAATTTTATGCAAATTAGTTGTTCTACAAAAAATATAAGAGTATTTTTTATCGTAGGATTAACTGAAAGCGATATATTTACGTAAAACCCATTTCAACCCTTAATTTCTTGGCTTTATGGGGTAACAACTTTTGAATTGTTGAGCGCACGAGAAAAATGTATTTCCAAAAGTTGTGAGGAATTTCATAAACTAGAAACTTGTATTGATCCAATTTCAGCATCAGAGCAACAGGAAACGAGAAATTGCTAAAAAAACCGTTTTCAACACTTCTTCCGATAATGCGGAAAAACAATTTTTCCGATCGATCCGAAAACTTAAAGTTAGACTCAGAGCACAGCCCCCCACCCACCCATTAACCCAAAATGCTGGTACCAAGAATTGCACGTAAAGCCCTATTAACGATTTCCCTGGTGCCTGTACTATGAGGGTTTGAACAAAAGCAAAAAATATTCCTGCAAATTACTAGAACAAAAATGAATTCAAGCTGAATGAACAGCAGGAGATGAATATACAAAATCCCAAAAGTACCTCTGTAGGCTTTAGGAGCACTGCTTAGGAAGCAAAACATAATTTTAACTTTTAAAATTAAAAATGCATACATTTCGTAAGCTGGCTGTTACATGCGGAAATGTACAACAAAGCGGTCAGCGTTTCTGTCAGCATTGGTCGGATGACCCGGTGAACAAACTGCAATTATGCAGACTTGCTATCACTATTTATTATGAAATTAAACACGCAAATGCGAGCTGAACTGGGGCAAATAAAGTGACCCTTGTAATTTACGTCATAGTTTTATGTATATAAATAGGAACTTTTCTAGTCTATAAACAATGCAGTTTTGACATCTGTTTCTGTATTCACCAGACCTCTGCTCCAACGGAACCAAGTCTATTATTACATTATCTTGTGTGAGACTGCACAAGACCGTTGATGTGCAACCCTTTTTAATTCCTGCACCCCTAAGACGTATCCTGTAATTGTCCAAATTAAAATCATACAGTCCACTATAACCTCCACCTTGAACAAGCACAGAGCAAGGGAAATCAACCATATGAAATGTGATGAGGATATTAAAAAACAGATTAAAGAATGGAAGCAGCTGTACTTAACGCTTCTTGAGCCAATAGAAAAGTGAAACAAGAAGTGGAGAAAAAAGAACAAAACTAAGATTAAGAAGTGTGATTACATCGAAGAGCACATGGGAGGAACTCAAAGTTTAAAGTTTTGAAGCACACAATTTATTAATATCAGAGAAAATGGGCTTAAGATGGCGTAACGGCTACAAACGTTAATTTTCAAGAGTATTAGGCTGTTCACAATCCAACCTGTATATTGACAATATTCAAGGCCCTCCCTTATGGGGAGGAGTTCAAACTTGGTGTCCAGGAAGTGAACATTCAAATAACGCACACATATAATACTAACATCCAATTTACTTCTAATTTATAGATAGGTACGCTTTAGCTACTAAAAGGAGAAGTATAAGCGTGCAGCAACTATAAGATTTGTAGAAGCTATCCAGAAAAGACAATAATTATAACAAAAACTTAAATTGCCTCTAAAAACTAAAAATTAGAACATATCTGTTTGAAAAAGTGGAAGTGTTCAAATATCTGGTAGTACAAATTAATAAATGCAACAGCAAAAAAAACGGCATTAAGCAGTGGATTTAAAGTGGCCACAGAACATAATTTCTAGGAGTAGAACAGAAAGCACACAGGACAAACAGAATAAATTATACAATTGCCTTCACAAAACTCAGAAAATCTTCAGTGCCAAGGAGAGTTCATCTAGAATGAAGCAGAAACATCTAAGAAATGGAAAACATAATACATTTCAGCTATACACAAAAAAGGTTGTAGGAGTGAGCCAAAAACTTACAATAGGTTCGCAGTGGTACTAACATACTAAAAACCTGGTAGAGGAAGGAATCCAAGACAAGCACATGGAATATGCATATAGCTCTTAACTATAGATTTAAAAAAGCGTACAACATTCCAATCTCACCACTTTGGATTCAGATGGCAAAACTTGAGATGACTTCAACACCAGTTCAAGCCATACAACTATACTACAATTCGATAAAACTCGCTAATACAATTACTGAATCATTCCAAGTATTCAAGGGATGAAAACAAGGGTGCTGTCTGTTTCCTACTTTATTAAAATCTATTTGATCTATGTATAATCGATAACCTCGTTTTACCTTGCGGTGTAGAGGCTGGTGCTTTATGTGCTTGCATCTGGCGGTACAATGCTCAACTTGCCCCGGATTCGGGATACAAAGTTGGAGCGCGCCTTTTGTGCTTGCACAGCAACCATTGTGTTAGGTGTGTGTGTGTGTGTTATGTTGACCTTATTACTCTATCTCTTAGATCTGTGGTTATGAGTAGAGCACAGTTAATTTGGTGCTCAACTGTGAATGGTCTCACCGAGCCCTGTTCAAATCGCAAGGCTGAGGCTGCGGAAAATTCCGGCCCCCGCGAGATTCGAACCGAAGACTTGCTTAATGCAAGGCAAGCGCTTACCCATCTGCGCTACTCAGCTTCTATTAAAATCTATTTGAACGAGGCGCTAAAAGGCTGAAAGTTAAAACTAAGTAAATAATATGAAAGAGCTGGACTTGCAATAAACTTGAAGAAATGTGAGTAATGAGAGGAGCGCAACAACTTATATTTGGACTATTACCGGGAGTACAAAACTGCAAGTATCTAAGGGTGGTATTCAATAAACAAGGTAATAGTCAGGATGAAGTTAAAGACAGAATAACGAAAGCAAGAAAACCACAGGAGCATTGAACTCTATTCTATGGGAAAGTGAAATAAAAAGCAAAAAGACGTATTTATATTTAAGACCATTGTTCAGTGTGTAGCAGTGTACAGTGCAGAAGTGTGGGATCTAAGTCAACCAAGTAAACGGAAACTACTGGCTACTGAACCGGATTACCTAAGAAATTGCAGAAAATCAAGAATGGAATAAATCAGAAATGAAGACGTTAGAGAGAGCGTGGACATAGAGAGAGATATCATAGATGACGACGAAAAAAACAACGCAAAAGGCTTAGACATACAGAAACAATGAACGAAAACAGATGGCCAAAGGAAATTTTGGAGTGTGTTTCAACAGAGTGAAGGAGGAGAGGAAGACCTACAAAGAGCTGGAGAGATTATGTTGATGATGTGATGTGATCAAGGAACTTAGAAGAGAACATATGTTATAATAGAAAAAAAATGAAAACTGGGGACATAATTTGGATGATGCTGAACTATGGCTGTATTGTATCATTGCTGGAGTTACATATGAATTTTTTCAGAAACCTCTCAATGTCAATTCTAGCTACATTTTGCACTACAATATTTAAAGAGACAACAGAACTCGCTAATAGAGTATTAGTTATTTACTGTACAAGGGGGATAAGAGCATCATTAATATACGTGTGTGTAAGTTACAAACGAGTGCGTAGCACGAGTTATGTAAGCACACAAGTATCTTAATGATGCATTATCACACATGTATTGTACAAAATTTTATCTACAACTGCACAAAATTGAGGAAGTGCATTAAGAGATATGTCAGATCTGTCATTTTCAAAAATATTTTAGTAGGAAAATGTTATTTAGTCATTCATTTAACACTATTTCAGTTAGATAATGAAGCCATTACACCACTCAGTTACGTAATGAAGCCATTACACCATTCAGTTAGGTAATGGAGCCATTACATAACTGAGTGGTGTAATGAGCTTCATTATCTAATGGAAATAGTGTCAAATGAGTGACGTAATGAGTTACTTATCCCACTGGAGTAGATAAAATAATTTAAGTTAATCAGTTTTCAATAAACTTTACTCCTTGGCTATGATTGCAAACTCACTGTAGTTTTTCAATAATACACTTTTTGTAAAATAGTTGGAACATTCATAACTTCTTACAAATTCTTTAGGGATATTAACACTATTAAAAGTGAAAACTCGAGTTTAATTACTTTCTAGCAAAAATGAAGTGAAAGTGAGACCTAGGTACATTTAATTAGAAGTACAAAAATATTGATTTAGTTTTTCATATTTCACCCTACATTAATATTTTGTCTTTATTTGATAATAAATACTACAGAACATTATATGGCAAATGAAGACCTCTAAATAAACTATAAAGTATGTTAGCACATTCATATTGAAATACTGGGCGATCTTCTAAAGAAACAAAATTAGGTACACTTAGGTGCAGAAGCCGGCCGCCAGCTCATAGATTAGAGGCGTGTAGTTCTTAAGAATAAAACGGTAGAACAATAATTAAACAAAAGCCCAGAGCGCCAACAAATTTTGAAATTACGGTGATCTAACGAGAATTTGTAAACTCAGTACCCAGGCTATATCACACTTCCTGAAAGATAGCTCCAAATAAATGCAATCAACCGTAACTAAACTCACCCTGTATACTGGCATAAAAGTCATATAATTTCGAGTAAATATCACAGTACAGGTTTACAGTATAACACAATCTCTCTCTCTCTCTCTCTCTCTCTCTCTCCATTCCTTAGGCCCTTCGAAGGGGCATGGTGACATTAACAAAATAAATAGCATCAATTAGAATCGCAGGATCGCTCTAAATTACCTAATCAAAGGCTACAACATACTTACAGTCTTATGAAGCAATACAGCACTTTACAACAAATTAAAAGAGGCAGCTCCGCAAGCTACTTAGCCCGCAGATTTCCTAGGCTCAGTTCTGGAGGAAACTAAACGCGGTGTCGAGCTCTCGGCCGAGAATTTCATACGGCCGTAGGTGGTGTTTTCCAGCGCAAACGGCGCCGCGGCAGCGAGGTTGAAGTGCCAAAACCAGGAGGCCAAACGCACCCCCAATACGGGTCCTTCTTGTGCCCTAAATAGGCGCTGGCGACAAGAGAAAGCGGCTCCGTGGAGGCCTAATACCGTCGGCTCGCAAAACATCTGCAGCAGGTCGCCGAGGACACAGGAACAATCGAACGTCGCGCCAATTCAGCGCGCCGAACGGGCCCAAAATTTCGCTGGCGTAGCTAAGAAAACCGGCATTAATTATGCCTGGTACTGCTTGCCCAGATTACGGTTTGGGCACATGAAACAGCTCGTAGTTGCAATTACCAAAAACGAAATCGCACAAGGCGCAGGAAAATGTCCTTTTATGAGCTCGGGGAATTAAAGCCACGAAAACGTGAGGGCTCACATATCACCACAGCGTAAAACTAACCAAAAGCCCTACTAAACATCCCCGAAAGCTCATGAATTGCTAAAACCACTATATTGCTCGATTCAAGCTGCGAGCGGAAAAAGAACGCGTTGAAGACCGCACTCGGCTTTTCACAAATAAAAGCACATCGAGGTTATCGCAGCTAAATGTCCCAGTCGTAGGATGCGCGGAAAATACCATTCGGATTCGAAATTAAGAAAGGCGTCGTAATCTAAACATAACAAGTATCTTTAAGAATTTGACAGCTGACAAAGCACCTAGTGAAGGTGGCATAACATGTAAACACTTGAAATACCCAAACAGGAAAAGAATGCTGTTTGACAGGATACTGCAAACAGAAGAGGTACCAGATTGTTGGCGTCAATCTGTAATCATCCTCTTACATGAAAATGTGTGTTATCGCAAAGGTAAATAATTATAACATTTCGTACGTCCCTCCGCTCAAAGCTCTTTAGTATTGTACTTGTCCTCGAGCAGGTAGGATACTTCTGGAGCGGACGTTTTTAACCCCGATTTGCGCCGCTGGCATAAGTCGCAGTCTCTGGGTTAAGGAGAAGGTTGTCAAAAATGAAACAAATCGCACGAGTGTTTGTACTCCGTGGCCCGATGCCATAGATGGCAGAGGTATCTTTACGGCCATGAAGACGCTGCAGTTACTACCGGATAATCAAAACTTCTGCAGTACTTACAATCTTGGAGTTCAATTTTTCGTTAATTGAATACCATACTCAGAAAATCGATTTGTATTGAATCAAATATCCGCATTGCCCCGAATCTTTCTGTTGGCTTTGGTTTCTGTCGTATAGATAAGTCGTGCAGCAAATAGGAATTGTGTTCTTCTGTGTTAGGTGCATTACAAACATCTTCAAACTGTAGTCAACAACTCAGTGGCGCCTAACAACTTTTACTTCTCCATCGAATTGACTTTTCTAAGTAAACACCTCTGCTTTCAGAGCAAAACCCAACCCCCGTCCCACCGAAGCGAACCCTATGCAGCTTTTATTTTGCTGCATGTCATAAATGAGTGTTCAAATGTAACACTGCCCTTTACAAAACCTTCATGAAGTTACTTAAACAGAACAACTGTAACCGAATCGATGAATTCTGGCAGCTCTTTTTTTTCGGTTTTCCCTTGCACTATAGCTTAGGGTTCCCAGTTCATCTCCTATATTCTTGGCGGTTAGTTACAAACTTTCTCGACTCTGTATATCTACTGTCTTTTCTATTCCTTCAAACTCTGCATATAGTTCTGCATCCCTCAAACCTGGATTCTGGTTCTTTTTGGATTTCTGCCATTTCGTATTCTTAATACGTGACCATACCACTTCAGCTGCTTGGTTTGCACCATTTACACAAGTGGAGCTGCTCCAAATTGGTCTCGTGTGCTGTTATTACTTACTCTATCCTTTCTTGTCTTTGTTTTAGTCTCCCTTAGATACTTCATTTCTGTGTAATGATACCCTCATTACTCTGCTCTTGTTTGTATTAAAGACATGTCATTGCTTTGAAATTCCTCTGTTCACACATTAACTGCTCATTGAAGATCTCCTTCATTATTTACTAAAGTAAGGACAAGAAATCAGACGACGTGCGCCACGAAGCAAATTTTAGTGACGTCATAAATACCACCATTAGATTTACAAAACCGATATTTATTTTCTTCTTTACGGCTCATTTTAAATCATGCGTTTGGTTTAAGCTTAATCAATTACTATACTATGTTTATGACGTCATTACTCCTGATGACGTTTGTCGTCTGATTTCTTGTCCCTACTTTAGTAATACTACATCATCCACATACACTAGGCTCTGTATTCCAACTTGCTGTATCCTACAATTTTCTAATTTGGCTCTGGATGTGTTGTCTTTATTATTTTATTTAAGAAGATTCCAAACAGTTGTAGCCTGACACTTGTTTTGTTTTATACCTCTGTTCATGTTAAAGGAATATGAACTTTTTCTTTTATTTTTAGTACACCCTTGCTTTCTTTGCATAAATCTGTAGCTTGGAATAGATTTCAGATCAAGGAAAGTAAGCTGTAAACTTCTTCCTCTGTCTAGCGAAGATATGGTCTTGTGTTTACTTGTTTCTTGTGTAAGGTGTTTGTTCTTCTTGTAACTCACCTTCACTTAATATTCTATTTTTTTTTCTTGAATTCTAGAGTAAATCTTTTGTGCCACTTGTGACAGGCAAATTTGTAAGATGATTTTTCCCAAATTTGGCCAACTTGCGAAACAATTAACATCGTCCACGTTTTCATGGTTATTCTGCGGAAACTGTAGTTCTGCGCCCCCTGACGTCTTATTGGCGATGGCTTCAGGCCATTTCTTCAGAAATTTTATCAGTCGAGCGACCATATGCGATAATACGTGCCAATTCAGCACACGTGCACTCCTTTCCGCTGTTAGCGGCCACGATAGAATTTTCCATTGCAATAACTAGCTGATTTAGGCCGCCAGCAGGCGATAGGGAGTATTTAAATACCAAATGATTACAAGCACACAAAAAAATTCCATTCCGAGAAATTAGTCATCGCAAGTGTGACCAGTTCAAATCAAAATTCAGATTTCTTTATTCCCCAGGTTTCTGGCCTCACTGGGACGCGAATAAATCTATACAGAGGGACATTAACGTCTCCATCAATTTATTAGGGCAACCGGTGCGCACGTGTAGAAGCGTTGAGTCAGTTTTTAGGCTTGGAAACAACACATTGCGACTTTTGCTAATCGTGCTGGAATTCGTGCGGCGTTTCACCAATTATACGTTGTCAAGCTAGCAAGATATCATAAAGTACCAATAGCGATGCGCTTATCTGACATCCCCTACCTTTTCTTTGCGTTTCAAGATCATATGGAGCCCAGTCTTTAAGGGGAAGTTACTAAAATATCTTAGGCAAAGCTTGTCAAATTTAAAAGGGTCGTAAATACACGCCGGGTAAGGACCATTCTTGGATAGGGTGTGTGCATGTGGCCGTGAATTTCTTATCTAAAGGCTGTCGTCTTCAAATCGATTTGTGCGGATTAATTGGAAAACCCCATCATGCCCAAAAGTTATTAGGGGAAGTGTTTGCCGAAGTCTTCATTGTATTTCCTGCGTTCCGGCCCGTTCCCCATTTTTGAAAATTTGACACCGTTTCCCTGAATGGAAATCGCCTCCTTGCTCGTTGAAGCCCATCTTATGTTGCCACCGGATTTCTCCCTACTGGATCTGGCAGCCACAGTACGGCCAGGAAGTGTGTGTCGGAATCGGTGGTTCCCCATGGACCAACAGAGCCACAGCTAGAATTTTAGACAGGTACTGTGTTCTTATAATTAATTGCTGATTTCAGTGTTGCAGTTTAAAGTGTTGCAACCAATTAAAATAGATAGTGACGCCGTAATCTAGTCAAACTCTAGTTTTTCAAATTAGTAAGATACCTATACCTAAATGTTCGACAGGAGTCAATAGCTGTTGCCTTGTTAGCAGAATGTGAACCCTCTATGGCGTCACATAGGTGTAGAAATAACCTTTTTTCTCATTTATTCGATGTTTACTATAGGTATATTTGTTCCCTGAATGTCATTTTTTGGCAATGTTCTATTATGATGTTTTATCGGACTTTTTTCACTGTCTAGGGTGCATATCACACGACGTTTCGGGAGTTTTGATCTACCTGAAGACGACAGTAGATCAAAACTTCCGAAACGTCGTGTGGAAAAAGTCCGATAAAACATATTTTACTATATATATTAAAAGCCAATATAGGGCGACCCTAACTCGTCTTGTCTCAGGCCATGTTCCTACATGGAATAAAGTGCCCGAAATTTACAGATAAATTAAATTAATCTTTGCTTTTTATTGTTTGCATGCGACGTTCCATTTGTGTTTCTTTTATCTTTTCTTTTTATTGTTTGCATGCGACGTTTCATTTGTGTTTCTTTTTCTGAAGGGCTTTAGCGATCTGCAGGGAAAAAAGGTAGGTCCGTGGAGGCACACCAAGCTGGGTTCTCACATATCACTGTGAACAGACGGAGAGACTGTTCCCCCATTTCAGGCTTTAAGAGAGCAGTTCTTAACGAGATTTTTAAAGCCCGTGGCGCCCTTAACATCAATAACTAATTCACCAAGTCATCGCCCTAATTTACGTTTATCGAATTGAACCAGTCCCTCCCCGACGAGCAGCTAGCAATACTTCTGTTACAGGGACCTTTACAAGGCAGTTGGGGCGAATTTTTGCTTGTGCATTACCGAATGTATGATGTCGTAAGGGTCTAAAAACACAACGATAGTCCGCAATCTACAGCTCTTAGTAGCTGGGTTGCATTGTAGCATGTGACGTCGTTTCTGTTAGCCGCCAGAAAGCTACCTTAGCTACCCGCACAGGACAGATTTCTTGTCACAAAGCGCTCATATCAAACAGTGACACAACTTCCCAGTTGGGCCAAAAGTTATGAATCTGCCTGTATAGCTGAGTGCCGAACAGGGCCATTTCGTTGACCAGGTGGCAAATATATTTATGCAGTCAACCCCTGTCGTTTGATGTCATTTACTCGCTAACAGATTTGGCACTCAACTTCGTTAATATCGATTTATCCCGTAACAGATTGCTCTGAAGTTTTGCATATAGTGGTGTTCCCTTTTTTCATGTACAGGGATTATAATATTTGCCGTTTATTCCTTCGGAATATTATCTGAGTTCACTATCTCTTGGAAGATTTTATGTAGCTATCCTTGTATTCTTTTGTAGCGGGTTTGCACAGTATGCACTGCATAATAAACAACTCCCGCAAGAGGGTCGCGAGTGATTGATAATATCCGCTAACGCAAAGTCAGTACTCGCAATTATCAACGCAAGTGCGAGAAATTATGAGGGTCGAGGTAGTGAAACCTTCGAAGATACAATGGCTGTCGGTTCATTCGAGAACCAGGGGATTCCGCACCACTCGGCAGACAAGCGGGGGCTTCGTAAATCCTCTCGCTGACGCAAACCCTCGGCGACACAATGGCAATTACCACTATCGCTTGCAAGAAATTCCAACCCAGTCGATAGACGAGTGAGGAGGTCAATAAATTCTCTACTGACGCAATGGAAACTTCTGGAAACTTCTCTCTAATCGCTCCATTCAGGGCCAACATGCTTCCAATTAGTCTAAGAACCAATTTCAAAACCTTGTCTTTGTGAACACTACTCGCTTTGTTCTAATACCACACTAATTGGAAACACTGATTTTGCTACAAGAATAGTGCACAGGAGTATCAGTCACCATTTCCTGTTCTATTTGACTATGAGGGTACCTTTGATTCCATTAATGGAGAAATCATTTGAATTGTGTTAGAAAACAGAGATTTACCAAAAATGCTGAACAAATTAGGATGTGCATACGTTGTAATTCTATACGTTACACAGTGGATGGCACAACCCTTTGAAACCAAAACAGGTGTGCGACAAGGGTATATCTTGCTTCTTCTGCTTTTTCTAATAGTTATAGATTTTCCAAAACTATGCAAAGAAGAAGAATTTCAAGGAACTTGACTTAAACATTAAACTATGTACTTACTCATAGAATGCAAATGACACATGTCTAATAACCTATAGACTATAGACATACAAACTACAAACCAAACACAAAAACCTTAAAAATGAATCGGAATAGGTAGGACTTAGAATAAGATTAAATAATTAAATAAACAGCATAATTTTAGCAAGGAATTTACCTCCACACACTCTCCTGGTAAAACAGTAGCAACATATTGGTTCTGATCAGTATGTAGTTGAGCTGTTCGCAGTGATACTACTTTAAATGGACGTGAAATGTGCATATAAACTGCTGCTGGGGCATTTGCAGCATTTCGAAAAACTAACAGCCTGTCGAAGCACAGTTCCTCAGCATCAAGGACATCTTTAACATATACTTTGATTTTTAAGTCACCCTGCAGAAGCTCCAAGTCTAACAGCGGCATCTCTAGTGTAGCGTGGAGCTTTACTTGTAGTGGTGGCATTGCCATAGCTGTCGGTCTGCTGTAGACATTTGACCGATACCTGAAAATCTAAACCTGAAGAGATAATTTAGTAAACAAAGTAACTCACTTGAATTGTTTAGACAAGTGAATGTAACTAATTAGGTAGGCTAGGATTTCCGTTGTGGAGTGTTTTACAGGATAATGTTTTGGGGATAGCATTATAGAAATGTGTCTTGACGATCTTGCATTAATGGTAATTGTTTGAGGTTTTACCTGAAAATTTATCACATAAATATCTTCTTAGCTGTCTATGACTACTTTTTTTAGCTCAGTTTAGATTTTTGTATATGTGATATCAAAAATGGTCCTTGACACTGAAAGATAAGAAAATATTTAACAGTACACTAAAACTTTTCCAGTCTTCTTGTCCATAATATTTTGAGGTAACCATTAATTTTAGGAAATCGGTTTTCTCAAAATCGGGCAGGGGTAGAATATCCATAAAAACATTAAAATTATTTTGTTTAGAAGAGTCTTCGTGAGGTATAAAAATATGCCACGACAAACATAAGGGCACATAACTGCAGTTCGTTATTTTCAATGTTCTTACTAAAGGTTTAGATGAATATGATAAATTCCCAAATCTATATAATGTAAATTAATATTTAGTTCCTGTCTAACTACTAAATTTGATTTTCTACGGTCAGCTTTACCTTATTGTTGGCTCAGTGCTAGAATTAAGTGCAATAGGAAATTCAATCGGTGCCCCTACAACTTCAATCAATAAATTAAAGGCAAATGGCAAGATGTCAGAAACTTGAATAAGTATTTCTTCCGCATAAACACCCCACGTGGTAGCATAAATCCATATATCAACTTCTACTGAATGGTAAGACACAACTGTTCCTTGAACCGGGGTGGTTTTCACGACTATTCCCAATTTGCAATTAACGTAAGCATCCCATTCGTCTAAGTAATTGGGATGATACAATAAATGAAGTAGCACGGTAAAGCAGCACTAACTTCTCTTTTTGATGTTCAGTTTATCCAAAATTTCATCCATTAATTGTTCGCTTTCGTCAAGTTGTTGTACTGCAGCAAAATTTACAACTGTAACACCAAAGTCTGCAACTATAGGGGTCAAGTTTTCTATGACGACTGTTTTCTTAGTAGCTGAAAGGAATACTTTATAGTTATGTAAGTGATTGGTTTTCGATATTTACGTGTTCTTAAACGAACATCACGACATTCGAACATGTGCTCGTGCAAAATTAAATCGGAGCGGAAATTATCTTGCAAGGGAATAGTAGATGCTTCTGAGGTAGGAGCTGATTCTACAGTTTCCAAAGTAATAGAGGAAGTTTCAGTATTCAAGTGAATAGTAGATATTTCTTCTTCTACTGATTCTTCCATGTCTTGTAAAATATTTGTGGAGACTACTGATGTTGATTCTAGAGAAGTCACACTGGTAAGCATCTTTTCTTGCTGTGGTAAATGGTTACTATATTAGTCATTTGTCATATGTTTGAATATGTAGAGTTTTAAATATGGGCAGTTTATTTTGTTTCAGTACCCTCGAAAATGTACGCTTTTTGCAATACAACTCCTTTTCTCAAAAACTATTACATTTATTAGAATTTTAAATGTGTTATGACATACAGCCCTAACTTGATGTTTTGCCTGAAAAGATTGCTGCCTGTTTCCTGCTTTAGACACCTTAAATAACGTGTCAAATATTAATTTTAACTGTACGGTGTTTTTATAACAAAAGCAGTGCAGATGCACTTACGCCCACTAAGTTTAATTTACTGGTGGCGCCATGCTAGGATACAAGACAAAGGAATATAACTTGAAATTTTAGCTAGATCCAAATGAAGATGCTGAAAAAGAAGTCAAGAGCAAAAGCAGTGCAGATGCACTTACGCGCACTAAGTTTAATTTACTTTAAATTACTTTTGGAAAGCAGAAGAAGCTGTAGATTGGTGACAAATGTAAGAGTAAAAGGAGAGAAATAAAATAGAGGAAAAACAATGGAAGAAATGCATACCTACCTCAAAAATAGAGAACTACAACGTATACAAAGAGAGCTGAATAAAAACAAAGGAAAGAGTAGCAGAAGCAAAACATAGCTTGAAAAGACCTTAGCAACAAGATGAAAAGTTTTGTTGGAACAGTGAAACAATTAAGGCAAGAAAAATGTAACACTTAAGACAATTGAAGAAAATATATTAAACATAGAAGACATTATAGCATTAACGATCTTGCACAGCAGCCATACATAACCGCACGAAAAAGGGTTGAAGAATGAAGCGCACACCCCCATGAATGAGCAACTCCCGGTGAAGACCTGACCGTAATATGCCAGCAGGAAGTTCGCTTGCAATCGACAAAGGTCGTAAGTGATCGACAAGCTCTAAAGACTCGATCTCCAAACTTGTGTGATTAAAGCAAGAACTAGAAATTAGCGCACTTTTCTGAAATGCAAGGATGTTGAATCCATCTGCAGAAAATGTCGCATTGCCAGATACAATGGGCCGTTGAGGTAATCAGAAGAATGGGTAATGCCTGACCAGCCGGCAGTCGAGCCGGGGGGGGGGGGGGTGTCATAAAACCGTTAGCTTACGCAATGGGGTGTAACCCAAGTCGGGGAAAGCATCAGGCATTCTTTTCACGGCAATTCCACGTAGCGCTAGCCAGATGCTCGGCGATTGACTGTTAGCGTATATACTTACTGTGTACATAATTGTATTGTATATGTTGGAAAAGTAAATTAATTTTATTAAATTGTTGATATTTATTATTTCTTTTTACTTGAGTGTAAATAACAAGAAGGAATGACAACAAGGGGAAAAGAAAAAACAAAAAACACGGCACACATTGCACGAGACAGTAATGAAATTATAAAATATGTAGAAAATTAAGAAAAAATACAATTATTAGAGGTGTCTAACAGTGCAATAAAAGAAGGTCCCACTTCCCCAAAACACTAGCAAATATGAATTGGAACGCCGCGGCAATTTATAAAAAACCAATCTAAAAATTATTAGCTATAAAGGAAAGTGTATGGGCAACGGCAGATAAAGTTCTTGGAAATGGAGTAATAGGGAAGATACATCCCTGGATAACAGATGAAATAATTAAATTAATAAAAGAGAGAAGACTTAAAAATATAAAGACAGAAGAACAAAAATTATATAGAGAATTGAGAAAAAGAATAAGCTGAGAATGCATAAAAGCAAAGGAAGATTACATCCAACGCTACAAAATAGGAAGAACGTGGTGCCACAGAAGAGTAGTGAAAATGAGCTGGGTATATAGAATTTCCAATAATGAAGCTTTTGAAAGAATTATGGCAAACTATTATGGAAATAAGAGACATTTTCATAGTACATACAACGAGACATGAAGGACTGATAAAAACAATCATCGAAGAAGCAATGGAAGGGCAGAATGCCCCAGGACGATCGAGGCTGCAGTATACATCGCAAATCATCAATCACACAAATTGCAATACCTAAATAGAAATGAAGACACTGACCCAAGGCAGGATAAAGAGTGCTGCAACAAAGTAATCCGTAGGACTGATAACCCAAAAAATAAGAAGACTATTACGTATACCTAGAAAAATCTACGCAATGATAATAGAAGCCAAAGTTAGAGCTGTGGTAGATGCAATCTTGAAAGACACGCAGGGCGACTTCAAAACAAATAGAATTATTCATGACCCACTTTATGATTTAGCTCACCAAGAACTGAGAACCAAGTACTTATGTATATGCTTTATAGACCTACAGATACCCCTTGATAGAATACGAGAAGATGTATGGACAGAACTGACGATAATTTGATAGAAATTTAGAAAATTGTGTACAAAAGGTGTGTAAATTATACAAGCACTGGAAGTAACAATTCAGAAAAATGAAAATAAAAAGAATAAAAGTAATAGAATTTACATTCACCGACTATGAAGACGATGTTATTAAGAAACATAATGCAGTCATGGAAGGATAAAGTAAGAATAGTGGAGAAAGCATAGAAGAGAAGAAGAGAAAATAGAAAGAACTATGAAAGACAGCAATGTTCATTCAATATTCTTTACACTAAAAAGGTAGACAGTAAGTCTATAAAAACAATTTTAAATTTACAGAAACCCAAAACATCGACGTTCATAAAGGGATGAGAAACTTACAAATCGAGGATTTATATCTTTCAGGATCTTAAATTCCATGATTGAATCATGAGTAACCTTGGGAGGCCAAAAAACTGTCTGTGTTCGTCCATCAATACTAGGTAGATGGAAATTAAGGTGAATATTGTCAACTGCACATAAAATAGTCAGTTCAATTTTCTTGTTACTGTATCCCACAAAACAAGGTAGATAAATATCGTCCATGATTCCCGTCTTCAGCGGTTTAAGCGACACAATGACGTGAACACATTGTTGCGGTTGTATCTCCCCATTTACCGGGTAAACTTCAATTTCTATCCACTGAACATGTTTACCAGCAGGCTGCTGCCATATATACCTGCTGCATAATTTGCCAATGTTGTGTAAACACAAATTATAGAAGCTTTTGCAGCCAACGTATAGCATTTGTCCGGGATAAAGTATCGGGTGCGGCGATGAGGGTGTATGGATCACAACTTCAGGCTGGATTAGTTCATACGTTACAAAGCAAACAGTACTCAACGCTTCTAATTTTGGTAGTATCGAAAATACGATAAGAAATGACAACCAGTGATGGTGTTCCTGTAAATGAAACTTATTCACTAAATGTACTACCTTGATTTTACATACATACAGCATGTACGTTGTCTAACCTATAAGCAAGTTTACATTTATTAAATCCAAAGAGGATGCCTCTGGTTTTAGATACACGTCCGTCAAAATTAGCCTCAACAACCCTGCGATACTTAAAGTCATAGCAAAGCTCTACAATTTCCCATGTTACCACTTCGGGCCCCGTATTTATCAAATAAAATTCCTTTGCAGCCACTGCCTGACCTTGCGCCAATTCACCAAAATCGAGCATCCCTGTTGAACACTCTAAGGTGGTTTTCTCCGGCTCCGATTTCACTTGATATTCTTTCTCCAATAAATCTTTGTTTGCTCTGAAACTGCTAACATTTGTAAGAAAATCTTCCTGGGCCACCTAAGTGGCATTACATAAGCTTGCATTGAAATTCTGAGTATTTTTCTAGTTGAATAGTTATTTGACAAAAAAACTTGGTTTCAGGTGTCAGCAGGAATGAGCTTGGATAAATCTGTACGCGTGGCGGTGTTACCCACTCGCAGTTCAAGGCTGTTGTATTGGTTGTGTAAACTTGAATTTTTTGTCTATACTCATCTTTCAATCTGGAAGTAAAGGTTGTGAAGTGCTTAGATTTATATGCAAACTTAAATTGTTTACTTGAAACGCCGTGGTATTGTTAGTTCTTGCGGATCAAACAGGACCTCAATTGGTTTAATGTCATACATTATTTCTATCTCGCCAATGCACATGTTGAAACTCTGCCAGAAAAATAGCATTAATGATAGTTTAAATAACTATTTTATTATAAACAGAATTGGAGAACTTCACACATATATTAATGTGGTTGTCCGACTTGTATTAAAAATACATTTTAACTACTAGAAGACAAGATACATACAGATAAACTTGCATGTGTCCAATTCTAATTACAATATACCTAAGTTACAGACCGATATTTTTAGATTAATTGTAAAACAATTTTTCGTTAGGCTAAATATGACACACGCACAGATCTTTTGCTCATAGTCCTTCAATTACCTATACCCTATACAGTATTATGAAAGAACATTGAGCGTCTATTATTACATTTACAGCAGGTCATAACATTTTTAAAATATAGTAAATACATAAAGTATTCTGTTACAGCCTAAAACCGTTTTAAGGATTCTCAAAAGGCAAAAGAAAATAAATTGCGTGTTATGGTGTAATCTACAATTTTACTGGGCTAACAGGCCCGAAAATGCGTGGAAGGTGACCTAAGTAAACACAACAATAGAAAACAAATCCTAGATTATTTGCTGAGGGCTCAATATCTAATTTCGTCAGTATTGTTAGAATTCAATCAAGTGTTCAAGGTTGGTAGTTTTAGTTTTATTATGTTTTAGCAGGTTAAGTTCTAATGTAATGTACTGTGCACTGTGGTGTAGTTTGACATGCCATGTATAACTAATGCAGTTTTCTAAAAATAAAAGTTAAAACGTTAAAAGTAATCATCACTCACTTATTAGTGCTGCATGTAGTATCAACAAGTATTTTAAATGCAACTAGGTAAATATTTAAGTCAGGCATACAATTTAACCTTTTAAAACAGCACAAGTATATGTAATACTTCAAACTTAACTGAAAGCAAGTGTGCTCGGGTTTCCAAATAATTTTTCCCAAGTGTGTGTCGACATCGGAAGGTCTACAAATTTACTGATTCGAGCGAGAGAGAGAGAGAACTGACGCGGGGTATTCTGCAGGTTCAATTAACAGATTCGACAAAAATCGTAGAAGAAATGGCTTAGATTATCTCAGCTACGCCGTACGTCAAGACACTTCGAAGACCTTCTTATTGCATTCCTTTTATAGATCCGAGGAAGTCGAGATGACCGAAATTTACCCATAATTATAGAATCTGATTGCCCCCGGACACAACTTTATGAGCTAATTTTAATTCATTGGTCAGTCTTTCAGAACTCGCACTCGGGTGCAATTGCCGGCCGCCAGCTCAGTCGAAGAAGGCGTACAGGTATTTAAAAGAATAGTCGGTAGAAGAAAGCAAGAGATTTAAATGCCCAGCGCGCCAACAAAGTTTTATCACATAACGACGAGTGCACCCAGGTGTTCAAATGAGAATTCATAAACTTAAATAACTTATACACAAATACCGTTCCTGAAAGAAAAGCTTCAAATAAGATAGGTGGCCGTAACTAAATAAAACCCTCATAGCTGGCGTAATCACAATATAATTTCAAAAGAATCACAGTACATATAGGCCGTTCACGACCTTTTTGGGACAGAGTTGGCTACGATTTTTTCTTTTCATGTTGGACTAACTAATTCGATGATGTAGGGCAGGGGTCGGCAACACGCGGCCCGCGGGCCGCATGCGGCCCTTTGCAACTTTTTGCGTGGCCCGCCAAAGCACCAATATAACTTTAGGAAAAATCAACAAACTTAGATCGTAAGCGTGCCGAAATGTGGCCGGTGACAAAAATGCGCGACAAACAGAAGCATAGTGGGAAACCTATTTTACTGAGCAAGTTTAATTCCCACTCCCCAGCGAATACGACGTCTCGCTTAGCAAGTGTAGCATTCTTTCTAGTGATGGGCATAATCGGATGATTTCAATAATCGGAATGTTCCATTTCGGAATGTTTATAAAATCGGAATTTCATCCGATTATTTTACATTCCGTAAATGCAAGCAAGGGAAAACGAGCGAAATAACAACAAGCGGAAGGAAGAAGAAGTGCGTGCAAATTTACGATGAGAGCACTCGCCGTTGCGCCGTAAGCCCTTATCTGCGTTGGCATCTATTGTTTGGGTTTGTAGGACGGTCAGTAATAGCTATTTACGTTATTAGACCGGTAGCAACATGTTTATGGCCGCGCCAATACTTTACAGGTCGAACCGTAGGGCGAGACCTGTATGTTTGGCAAGGCCATAAGAATTCTACCGGTCGTGTATCGTATAAGGTTTTTTAGGATACTGCATTGCTAACTAGCGTCTACATAGTTACAAACGAGTCCGGTAGATAAAATTTACCGGCCTAGACCAGTAATAGAACTACTACTGGTCTAGGCCGGTAAATTTTATCTACCGGACTCGTTTGTAACAATGTAAACGCTAGTTACCAATGCAGTATCCTAAAAAACCTTATACGATACACGACCGGTAGAATTCTTATGGCCTTGCCAAACATACAGGTCTCGCCCTACGGTTCGACCTGTAAAGTATTGGCGCGGCCATAAACATGTTGCTACCGGTCTAATAACGTAAATAGCTATTACTGACCGTCCTACAAACCCAAACAATAGATGCCAACGCAGATAAGGGCTTACGGCGCAACGGCGAGTGCTCTCATCGTAAATTTGCACGCACTTCTTCTTCCTTCCGCTTGTTGTTATTTCGCTCGTTTTCCCTTGCTTGCATTTACGGAATGTAAAATAATCGGATGAAATTCCGATTTTATAAACATTCCGAAATGGAACATTCCGATTATTGAAATCATCCGATTATGCCCATCACTAGAAAGAATGCTACACTTGCTAAGCGAGACGTCGTATTCGCTGGGGAGTGGGAATTAAACTTGCTCAGTAAAATAGGTTTCCCACTATGCTTCTGTTTGTCGCGCATTTTTGTCACCGGCCACATTTCGGCACGCTTACGATCTAAGTTTGTTGATTTTTCCTAAAGTTATATTGGTGCTTTGGCGGGCCACGCAAAAAGTTGCAAAGGGCCGCATGCGGCCCGCGGGCCGCGTGTTGCCGACCCCTGGTCTAGGCCGGTAAATTTTATCTACCGGACTCGTTTGTAACTATGTAGACGCTAGTTAGCAATGCAGTATCCTAAAAAACAATTTATGAGTTTGAGTCGCACAGTGGGATATGAGGAAATAAAATATTTTTTTCAAATTATTACAGTAGTTACGTTAATAGACTTTCGGAAAATGGTAGTGATATTTTAAAGTTTAATAGCACATAAAGTACATAATAGATAGTATAAAACAATACTTGAATTTGAAGTCTGTAGCTGTACTATCTAATAATTAATCTACGAAATACCACTGCCATTAGTGCCATTCACGTATCATACACATGCGCACACGGCGCGACCCGTCGACATTCGCCAAACAGCATATATCAGTCAAGTGAGTCAATACAACATTCCGTATTCCGTTCAGTTCAAATTGGCATTTCGTTTTCTCATTTTATGTACCGAATAGTAAAATAATCGAATTCCGAAAGTTCCGAATTTTGTGCACTGAACAGTAAAATAATCGAATTCCGAAAAGTTCCGAAATAATAGGAACCTTCCGATTTTTTGAACAATCGGAAACTTTCCGATTATTCATTCCGGATAGGTCCATCACTAATTCTTTCATTTCGCCAGTTTGCTACTGTATGTTCATATGTGCGTTCATGTTGACAGCCGTATGACGTTTCACTACAATATTTTATATTTTTTATATTTATATATTTTATATTTACATATTTATACATATTTAATTGGAATTGTATTTTCTCTTTTTTCCCTTTTAAGAATTGTAAAATTCTTGTTCTCTACCATTATTGTTATTATAGCATGTCAATAAAAATTTTTTTTTCTATATTTATTTTTAATAATATTCATACTCGTATATGATATAAAAGCACTATTTAAGTTACATTTGAATGTGCGGCCCGCATAAAAAAATTTATTTTGAAAATGGCCCGCCGTCCGAAAAAGGTTGCCGACCCCTGATGTAGGGGATGCAACTTTTTTTTCCGTCAGTGTCTGTTCGACATTTTCTTGCCACCACATTGCCAGATTTATTATTTTAATATTCGTAAGAAAATAAATGATTTGTCAAATGTGTAAAAATAATTTTAATTTCAGTCAAGGAAAAGTTAAAATGCCCAAAATAATTTTGTTACAACAAAAAATTTCCATTAAACGATGCTACTTCCAATTTAAAAAGGATAGACCAAATTTAAAAGAACGCGAGTCGATGTGGAGACTAGAGAATATCCGGCAACGATGTACCTATTCAGAAAATCTATAATATAATTTTCCTTAATGTGTGTCTGTGGCACAAAATAAAATCTCACGTTCCGGCTTCACAGATGTTTATATTTGTTTAGGTTTTGTTTTTCTTATCTTAGCGCTCGGATCGGAGCTTGACCTTTCGCGTATCCTATTTTACGTGCGCGCCGATTCAAGACTCGCAGCGCGGAACCTTAAACTGAAAACAACCTAACTTAACACAAAAAGTGTCAATTTTCATGAAGGAGTTTAGTTGCCACAGAGGTACTGCCAACAAAATTACTAGATGGTCATAGCCTCACCTGACCCAAAAAGATCTTGAACGGCTTATATATCACAATATATTTCCAAAATCAGAATCGTTGGTTGCCACAAATTATTTGTTACGATTAATAATTTAGCAATAAAAATATGAGCTACCTCTGACAAAGATTACAATTAATACTTACAGTTTCATATAGAAGTTTAGCAATAGTATTATTGCACACATTAAAATAAATTGATGGGCAGGCAAAAATTACAGCAGGAATTCCTGGTGTTGCTTGGTTTCAGATGAACCGCAATGCGCGATTCCAGATGTTTGGCCAATTTCGTGCGGCAGAAAACTGTGGGCTCGGTGAGATTTGCAACACGACGGAAGGGACAATTTAGATCTGGAGGAAAGCCTCCGTGTTGGGTCCTTTCCTGTGCTCTAATAGCTCCCGCAGCAAGGAACAAAAGGGCTCCGAAGATCCAAAATTACCAGCCCGAAATTGCATGAAGCGTCCGCCCGTGGAAGTGATAACCAGCTGTAACTAATGCCTCAGAACGGCTTTCCGACACTAGCTGCTGTAAGGGAAGAAAAATGTCCACAATAACATACAAGAAGTACAGTACATTTCGATGCGAACTTTATACTCACCCTGGACAAATTCCAGGCATGTGCGAAAACACGTGGTAGCGTAAAAATTCCGCCAAAGGCGTGGGAATTAAACTTTTATAGGAGACTAGATACCACTTCAAGAGTGTAGGCTCACATTACACAACCGAAACCAACGGCAGCCCAAATATCCTCCGAAATTTCTACCCGTCAAACCGACATCTTGTCGTTTCGCCGAGCGAGGTTGGAAAGAACGCGTTTCGAAACAATTGCCAGTTCTTAGAACTTTTCTAACACAAAGCTAAGAAAAATAGGCGTGGCGTTAGTGCGCGAAATTCAAACTGAGCAGTCAAAGACATCAGAGTGAAAAGATGCGTAACAGTACGAAATAAAAACTACAGATTGCGAAATTGAATGGAGGCGCAAATGAATCGTAACAACTTGCCCATATCAACTCTATCCGCCGACTGTCCGAGGCATGGAGCCACTGTCTAACTCGGTACTCCCAAACGCGATCGCTTGCGAATTTAAATCAAAATGCGCCTCAATCAGAACAACCCAATATTAAGGTCCCTGTTCAACAATGTATTAGAGAAATGCATAAAAGCTATCAATTACAATCTCAGAAGATCAGTATATAAGACCGAGTTACTTGTAAATTGTGTGTAAAACTCCTTGTGATAGCAAGACAGTAGTACTACTGTCCAAAACTCAAAGCTAGTTACATCATCCAGTACTGTGAACAGAGGCATGTAAAATAAGTAGAAACATAGTTTCCGGCAAAACATGTTAATGAAGGGCCTCCCCGGAAAATACATATTCTAGCTTATGCCGATTATGTGTTAATTAGAGCACAATTAGGAAAACGTATGTAGCCAAGTTAAAGACTAACGAATAAACTACCAACACATGCTGCAAAAACAAAACAAATTGGAAGTAATGGCACAAACTTAAAAATAAATGAAAAATGATTTTATCAACAACAAAATATTTCTCTACAATTTTCATAGATCAAGTAAATATACACAAAACAATAAAAGCGCTATAGTAAAATTCGTATTGAAGACAAGAATAAACTGGTAAGTTTTGACAGGAAAACATAAAGAAAAATTTAAGAAAATTACAAGCCACCTGATATTATGGCAATAATTAAAAGCCATCGCGTAGCATGAGTAGTTCACATACAAAGAATGCGACAAGCTCCCACGATAACATAGAAGAATCGATAAGAGGGAAGAGGACATAAAGTTATGGTGCGAAGATGTGGAGACGGATTTAAAATCTTTGAAAATATAAAGAAAAACCACTAAAACGGCAGGTAGATAGGAATGGCATATTGTTGTGACGCGAGTCAAGGTTGTTTCAAGGGTTGCTTTGTCAAGAAAGAAATCAGATAATGAAATAGTTAGAGCACTTAGCTACACTACTGAAAGCCTCAGGTTTAAATCTGAGATTGTGTTACATTTGTGTTATCAAGCGTGTAATTTTGCTGGCTGTGGGTCAGCGGAGGGGCAATATGCTGGCTGCGGAGCTAAAAAACAAAACGAAGTGAACCACCGTACGTATCGTACTGCCTGAAGAATTGCCGCCCTCTCTTCTCAATGCTGGCGAACCTGCAGCGCGTGCCATAACGTTTCGAGCCTGATCAACGGTTCAAATCTACAGATTTGCCTTCGAGATTAAGTACCGAAGATGTTCCTCCATCGAGATCACCATTTCAAGCTAAAGACCAGCCCTTGCCTTTAGAATTTGGTATTGTAATTACTGCATTAAGCTGTAATCATTTATTTACTATGTGTGTAATTCATGCACAACTTAGATACAATATTTACGACGCTTTTGTTTGAAAATGATATTTATGTTGTGTATGTCCGTACCCAAACATCTTCAAATTTGAGTAAACAACTCAGTGGCGCCTAACAAATAGTAAAAAATCATCTCTAACAAATTGACTTTTATACGTTACATGTATCGTAAATGAGCTTTCAAGCCTAACAATTGATGTATAACGCGAGTTATTTGTAGAATTGTGTGTCAAACTCCTTGTGATAGTAGGAAAGCAATGATACAGTTCAAGACTCAGAGCTAGCTCCATCATCCAGTACTGTGAATAGAGGCATGTAAAATAAATAGACACATCATCTGCGGCACAATATGTTAATGAAGAGCCGTGCCCAGAAAATACATATTCTATAGTATGATAAAAAAGTATTTTCATCTAGTATGGCCATGGAATACTTCCTAATTTAAGAATGCAACTATAACTCACGTACAAAGCAAATGCCAAATTTTGGCATTAAGTATAAACGTAGTTGCATTAACAAATTAGGAAGTATTCCATGGCCATACTAGATGAAAATACTTTTTGATCATATTTTATAATTAAAACTAAAGTCACAGGTTAATTAGATAAATTAGAACTTATGAAATGCACATGATAGCTACAAGAGAAAACACTTTAATGTTTTTTATTTGTACAATAAAAGAAAAATGCTAAAATTAGAGTAGTGACTCGACATGGTTGTTGATTTCACAACAGCACAATGTTGTAATGTTTATCTAAATGTGCCTACGTAACACACAAACAATGTTGATACAATTCCTCAGTTTTTCTTCTATCTAAATTAAGTACCATTTCAAACATTTCAAATTTCTCAATCGTCAAATTAAATGGCAGTATGGAGCAAAGCTACAAGAAAATGAAGGACAAGCAAAAGAGATAGAAGAAAGGTTAATATATACGCGGAAAACATGAGCTTTTTGACCGATATCAAACGGTAACATGTTACCGACTAACGAATAGGTCAAGGTCGACTTACCCTAATGGGTAATGAAATAAATTAAAAGGCGCCAAGTGGTTCTAGCTGACACGTTCATCCCCAGATCCTTGAAATGACAAACCACTAAGTTACTAAAACTAAACCAAAAATTTAATAAGACCTAATATTAATATCATATAATAACAGTTAATAGAATTTGGGTAATAATAAATGTAATATAAGACTATATATTCTACAAACAACTATAAAACAGTTAAGTGTATAATGACTGAAACTATCACACAAAAACATGAAAATCACAGAACCATACATTATAACTAAATCTCACCCAGGCAGCTGCATATACTTTTCCTACATTAAATCAAAAATTATACCGACAGTGGGATATTAGTGTAAAAATTAGGTTAGTTAATTAGCGACTTAATTTAGCTACGTAAGCTAGCTTTAAACAGTATAAAATATTGTCCTCATCACAGAAATCACTCAAAACGTGTTATAGATATTAACGATACAAGTTTGATTATGAGCATCTTAACGACACGAGTTTGATTGCCAAAAACGAGGCGGTGAGCCGAGTTTTGCGGCAATCAAACGAGTCTCGTTAAGTGTCATAAGCAAACGTGTGTTGTTCAATATTTTATCTTCATCAATAAATTCTGGTTCAATGTATTTCTTTATACAAAAAGAGTGCGTTAATATTCATTACCGCACTTATATCCGCTTACAGCATCTTAACCCCACGGATTATTCGGCAACTGTTCATCAGTTGCACAAAATTCACAGTGCCATTCCGAACATGAGGTGAGCTAACGTGCACACTTTGATAATAAATCCAAAGATAGCACACGCGTTCATCTTGCGGCAATCTCATGACAAAACAAAAGCTTTCACGCACCAAATGGGTGCTATACCCGTCAAGCGAATATGTAGCGTCAATGAACAATTAAATGTCTGAGCAGAAGTGAAGAATAAAAAAAATGAATGGTTCAACCAAGAAAACAGAACATTTTTAGTAGGTACTTCTGGAAGTCTATAAGTCTATAAGTTTTGGACTGACTGAAGGTTATTGTGAAGAATTGTGAAAAATATTATTAACCGATTAGAAACCAAATAACGAAAGAGCTTACAAGCAGCCCAGAACAAGATGAATTGACTTACTAAAAATAATAGATCTAAAGAGATTATGAGAGGGGGGTCCTTGATAAGGAAGGAAAAAACCAGTAAAATGCGAAACAAGAGAAGAAAGGAATAATCCATCATATGAAAAAAATGAGAAGGTTCTATAGAGCAACGGCCAAAACTCCTTATGGTGGTGTAGCCGATGAAGAAGAAGCAGTATATTCCACCACAGGCTTTGTAGATCTTAAGCTTCCAAATCAACTCTGATAGTCGCATACTATCCTCCTTGTATGTTTCATTAACTGTTAACAATTAATAGCCTGTATAAACAATATTGTAATAATTAAAAGAAAAAGAAAAATATCAAGGATATAAGAAGCATACTGTAGGTAGCAGTAAGTACTAAAAACGTCTGTGTCTCACAGATGAAAGGACAAGGGTTGAATTCCGGTGTGTAGTGGTGACAGTTGTCATTGAACGCGATAAATAAATTGTCTTGTTGGAAGAATTTTTACTGTATTAGCGGCAAAGTACGGCTTCCGCCGAATACGAACCGCTTCCGAGTGCTTAAAATTTGAGCGAATCCCCATCTGGGTGTGCTAATCGTTATTTCCTGTTCTATTCCTCGTAAAGCCTAATGCAGTACGTGTTTTCCGATAGGCAATATTTATTATTTTAGAAACAACTGAAGGCAAGGTAAGTTTGATTTCGAGTATAACCAAAAATATTTTTTTCTACTATCGTGTCAAAATGACAACTTTTTGCACTGTTTCAAAAGCGACGTTTGTAGCACTCTTACTATTAGCGCCTCAAATACGTCTTATTCGCACGTTGTCATTGGAGGCGTTTTTTAATACTAAATTATAACACGCTTTGCCGTAAGTTTGACTGTCAACATAACCTAAAATATCTAACACAATGTGACGAAAAAAGTGTCACCAAACTAAGTTTTTATATTTCTGTTGCGATTGTAGAAAACATAGCGTATGATACTCGTGTATACGAGCCATTAAAGCACTAGCGACGTTAAAAGCACTCCGCTAGCGCGTCGTGCTCTTAAACTCGTAGCACGTGCTTTAAAGGCGTACTTATACACTAGTATCATAATATACTATTAAGCGCAATATACAGTAATAAAACTGATATTTAAACCATTTATTAAATTATAGTTCAATAATTTAATTAAAAAATACCGGTCTGTACTTACTCTTTAAGAAAATTTTATTAGTAACGTTTAACCTTTTTATGAATAACTGGCTTTGGCAACTCTTCTGTACTTGAACGATAAAGTGTGTCATAGCAGAGGCTATCCTGTGGTATATTTAATATATATAACCTGAAACAAGTAACTATATAATATATTTGTCATAAAAGTAATTTTCTGGTACTTACCCCAAAACCATGCTGTACAACCCAAGTTTTTCTATTGCACAATGCAATGTGAATTTGAAATCAGTTGTACTTTCATTTGGTAATGTCTCCGAAGTAAAATCTATGTCAAACCAATCGGGCTCGATATGAGTAAATTCTACCTTGCTGGATAGGTGAGAAACACTTTTTCTTATATCCCACTTGTAGTGATAGCTTACAAGACTGTGAATATAAATAGAAAGGGTTCATTTTTTAAATTCGACTTTTCGAAGCTGAGCGTGTGTTTGAGTACTATATGTAATATTATAAGCAACGTAAAACATTTCCAAAAACCTAACTCTTTGACTACCTGAGATAAAAATTGTAAATTTGCCGGTTTGATATTTCCAATTAATCTTTAATGATCACTTACCTATTATTATGTACAGTAAGAGTGTAACTATATTTCTCATGTGCTATACACTCTCCAAAATGTATATAATATGTTGATTTTACATCCAAAGCATCGAAATTCTCGTCTTTTTCATTTACCTTAAAATATTAGAAGTCAAAATATGTATAGCTATATCATCTTACTATTGGTATAACTACTTGTTACAGGCTAAATTGCCTTCAACGACAAGGCTTTAGATGGCAATAGTTTGTTACAGCATAAAACACTACTTTACTACAAGGCGTCAGTTTGTTATCACATAAACGGGACTTCACGACATGGCACTAAGTAGCTAAATGACTAGCGCGTAAAATAACTTATATCGGGAAAGAATTACATAGGACCGCTTCTTCTAGCCTGTTTCAAAAGGGGTGCCGGCGTCGCTTAATGGAGCTGGGGGTGGTTCAATACGAGACTACCCAGGACAACGGCCTATTATAAAAGAAAACCAGATCTGGAATGCCAAGGCGCCACCACATTCCTAATAGGATAAATACACAGGTGAGCCCACTGAGGAAAGTGGAAGCAAATGCGTACACTTTCTAACTTCAACCTTGACAATGTTTGGTCGACGAGCCACGGACAGCAGCGTTGAACTTACTTTTTCTAGAAAACTTTTGTGCAGCTTTCTAAACTCCTTTTACAAAATACACACACAAAATCGCATGCAAACAACGTAAAAATTAAACAAGAAAAACACAGAGAATGAAGTGCATTGACAATAATATGTAAGTGAACAATGGGTTAGTAAGGGTTAGGTTATGTTACTTAACGCTTTAGACTAGCTATATTCGGTAAACTTGACAACAATTCAACGAAATGACTCGCAAACGGTAGCAACACTAACTATTCAAAGTACTGACTCATAAACAATAATACTTGACGGTGAACAAATAAACGTGGCTCAAATGCGATACATACTTCAATTGCCACAACTAGATTTTGCATAATAAATATTATTATTAGTATTATTATTATCATGTTAAGCAGGAACATAAATTCTGACGGTAATTAATTGATTCGACACAAAGACAACTACAATGGTTTAACCAGTAAAAGCTACATTAACCGCAACGTTAAGCAACAATTGTCCGAGAGTACGTGCAGTGTTAACTATGCCACTGTTTTTATAAGGCATAAAAGCGGTACATACCTTAATAATGAGTCCAGGTAGCTGCATACGGTGTTCAACGGAGCTGCAAATGGCCGCTTTCAAACAAACTTCCCGACGACGCTTGAAGAGACTGCACAATAGCAACGAGATGCTGCCGACGGAAAGGGTGTAACCTCCCCAATCAAATGTTACGAAGTCCGTGACGACACGGCAAGTATCCTAAACGAGAGACCGGAACTTCATGATGCAAAATAAGCCGACGAAATAATCCGCCAAACGGCATGAATCGAAGTTGCCCACTTCGCGATAACCGGGAACTCAGGCTTACAGCGGCATCCACAGACCCTTACCAAAAACCTCAAGACAGACTGTCATCAACTAGCACGTGTAGTTCAAACACAGAATGCGGGAAAAGTCACTTTTACTCGAAACACCAATAATTGCGATCTCTAATCGACGGGACTTCAAATATAAGAACATTTAAACAGGCGGTGGGCACACACACAAGTAACAACCGTTAATTACAACACGAACAAACGCAACACCCCTAGCGGCGCCGGAAGGCCCCTCGCCGGGGTGAACGGACAGCTCCAAAACACTTGTTGCTTATCGGCCAGCCAGACTAACAATCCCCTGCGAGAAGCCCAAAGCTTGCTTCCACACATGTTATCAACGTCTCGCCTGCGCTCTCTCTCATTCTTACACACACAACTACGCTTTCCATAGCGAAATAATTCCTGACTTAAATCCAGCGACGCACAAAATTTACGTCTGAAAGCAGATCGATAAAAGACACGTGCGTTCAGCTGCCTTTCTTGCACTCACAGCAACCGATTCCTTCTAGCGCCAAATATTACCTCCAAAGACAAATCAACGAGACGGAATATGTTCTACTAAAGCAGCTGCAAACAGGCACATGGTTCGAAATGCTTCTTTACAAGTGAGATTTTAAATTCGGAATTGTGGAAATACAACAAATTAGACCTAGAATCATCAAAATAAAAAATGTCCTCACATACTTTCATAACGGTTCTTCAATGTAGATTATTCTATGCGAGTCTTAAGTAAGGAAACTATTGAAATACAGCAGTATAGAACTTTCCTTGACCGATACTCGTTCGAGGCGTATGTAACTCAGACTGTGCATTAAGTTTACTACTTTATTAGCAGTTCCAAATTGTGATGTTCGCCTGCAGACGATGGCTACAGGCTTTTTGCGCAACAAGTTCTGCGAGGGTATCCTTTTCAGTCAGTTCCAGATACAGGTGATAGTAAGGTGCGTGGGGTTAAGAGCATTTTGGCACACCACGTAGTATAGCAGTCCTGAGTTAATAAATGGAAATTCCTGGGAATTTCGAATTTTGTCCAGTTTGACAATCCAGAGTATTAGAATACACGTTTTTGAACCGTAGACTTCCCGTGTCATTAAATTGAAAGGGGCTTTATTTTCGAATTGCCTCTCACAAATGGATTTGCATTCGTCATTTTTAACCGCCACCGCGCCGAACTGCCCTTGCCCGTTGGGTTCTGGGTGATAGGCGTTTTTCCTCTTCGTTTGCACTCCCAGGGACGAAATGTTTTCTGCAAATTGTACAACGGGTAGTTGCTGCTTTCGAAGCTAAGTCAGTATATACTATGTTTATGTTTATTATGAATTACATGATGTAAACAGAGGGGAAGCTGCGTGGCGCAGATGGATTAGCGCCAGGCTTGCATTAAGCAAGTCCTCGGTTCGAATCCCGCTGGGGTCGGAATTTTTCCGTATCCTTGGCGATTAGAATCGGGCTCAGTGAGACCATTCACAGTTGGGCACCAAATTAACTGTGCTCTACTCAGAACCACAGACCTAAGAGATAGAGTAACAAGGTCAAACACATCACCAAGACACACACCTCATACAATGGTTGCTGCGCAAGCACCAAAGGCGCGATCCAACTCTGTATCCCGAATCCGGGGCAAGTTGATCATTGTACCGCCAGATGCCAGCGCATATAGCACCAGCCTCGACACCGCAAGGTAAATGAGGTTACAGATAATACATACATACATACATGATGTAAACAGTCACCGTCTATATGTACAGAGAGATTTTTCTTACTACGAACACGGCAGACGATATGTCGAATTTACAAATGCCGAGAATTTAACTTTGACAGTTCGCGTATTTTGTCAGTAGATAATATCTGCTGTAATTTCTATCTTAAAATCTATAACTACGAAGCAACGGATCAGTGCAAATTGTAAAATGGTATTATCAGGGTCTAACGGTCCGGGAAATTCAAAATTCTTTCACAACATTTGAAAATAGGCGTTCTTTATCGTTATCAACGTTACATGGAGTTATTTCAAATTTTGGAAACTTTGGATGTGTTTCTCCCCAAAAGCACAAAAGCCCTAATGTTCCCAATGAAGACAGGTGTTTAAAAGAGGTTAGTATTACCGCTAATGACTATCCAGACTATTTATTTAAATAAATTGCAGAACTAGTAGATTTAGCTGCGATATTCTTCCCGCTGGCCATTTCAGACGTATGGAATTTTGTGAAACTGTGACAGATATGCCTAAAACTTCCTCTGAAAAGTCGTTTTCACTACAACTAACGATTTGAAGAACTGCGTTTAAAAATTAAAAGGGTTGTTCAGAGTACTAGCACTAATACGTTTCTATGATCGCTTAGAATATTGTTTAGCACAAGAAGGCAGGCTCTTTGAATAAGAGCTAATTTAAACTTCTTGAATTTTGTTGTTTGAAATAAAAATAGTTTTATTTTTGTTTGCATCTTTTTTTTACTGAGTTAGTTTGTCCGGAAGAAATTATTTATTTCTTCAGAATGCGTTTTACTTTAAGAACTACCTTCTTTTACTGTACTGTTAATCTCTAAAAATCCTGTTTTTCAACTCTGAATTTATCACCTGAATTAATCACAGAATAACAGTACCTCATACATTCTATCTGTGATATAATAATTAATTTAAAAAAATTACACTAGGCGTCTGCGTTGAACAATTACTTAAACAATCAACGCAGACGACCCGTGGATTAATATCAGAGTACCTTAGACCGACTGTCCATCGGTCTTGGCGTATTTTTAGGCAATCGTAAATTCGCCTTGATTTACTCGTGTTCGCAGTTCATGAATTTTCACTGTATATCGGAAATTAGAGCATAATTACGAAGCTCTCTGCTGTTTTGTACATGTCACTGATGTGACCACTCAAATCGCCTTTTGCGCTCTTTTGTAGCCTGGGGTGCACCTGGCTTCCTGGCTACTCTGCTGGCATGTTGTAGCGTACTGCCAATCAGTTCTTTGATCTTCCCCTGGCTGGAAAGATTTCTAATGACGAGTCATCTTTGCGTTCTATATGGCCATAATATTTGAGAATTCCTTCTTGGCAGTTTGTGACAGTCCCGTCAACTTATTTATTAGAGTGGAGTGCACCACGAGAAGCAAAAAGCATTTTTTGTGTAACGTTACTCGACATCATGACGCAGGTAATTTGTAGAATAGACTTCTCAGAGCTGAGAAGAAAAACTTTTTCCTGTTGAGGAGCCTCCCACAACATATCCGAGCTTAGAAAACAGGTTGTGCCTAACAATTTTCTCGAATTCGTCCAGATACCTTCATAGTCCAACGTATTTTGACATGCTGGGAGCGAGCAACCTTATAGCAATGTCTACCCCCTTTTTCATTGAGCTGTCCGCAGCAATTTTATTCCTATTAGTTGCTATGTTGTCTTATGTTTCCCGCCGTAACAAAGTGTGCGATTACATAAGTTTCCTGCAGTCGAGAGTTTATTTTTACCCATCTCGTAAACATATATCACCTAATAATATAAAAAAATGAGGAAAGGAAAAAAATAAGTACAAGAAATTCCGACAGTAAATCCTGCTACAATTATTAATGTTAGTGACGATTTTGATACTCATCGTGATTTTGCCACAGAACTATCTTTAATTGTAGATATAGAACATTCGTTCTTTTATCATGTCAAAAGCTGGCAGCGGTTGTAGAACCTCACTTTAATTGTGTAGCCAACGTAACAGATGTTTCGTTCTAACACTAGTGGCTTACTTAATGCATACGCTCAATGCATCTGATTTATATCTGCGAAATATCATTTTCTAAACTGTAGAAAGAGATACGAAATAAATTTGTCATGTGTACTGGTATGTTATGAGGGGGTTTTAGACAAGGAAAATTCTATACCGTGTATATGGTGGCTAATCAGTTTGTTATGTTATTTTAAGTTTTCAAAGCCACCATTGTGGAACCTCTTCATGGCTATCTTGACCTCGCATTTCTGACTTTCGCTCCTGAGTCGGGGTTTAATACCTAACGTATCGAGAAGGGTATTGACACTTGGGAGAAACAGACATTCCGTTGGGTATGCTGGCGTTCTTATGTAAGGATGGTCATACGTGAGAATTTTATGATTAATTGGGGTGTTATCCCAAAATCGGTTAGTGCCGGATATGCTAATTACTTCTCCCTTGTATTACTAGTAACTGAGAGTCGTGTTCTTCCATTTGTGTGTATTTCCACAAAATCCAGACTTACTAAGTGGTTTCTCGACTACTCTCACCCCAATTTCCTTTCGATTCTATGGGCGTGACGTTGATAAAAGGTACCTTTGTGGTTATCCAGCCGTTTTCCAGAGTAATCAGCCGCTACTGGATGCCTTTCAAATGACAATTTCTCGTCTCAGGTGTTGGCAGGCCAACAAGTAGATAATAAACACCTTCCGTTTAGTAGAGGAACTACAAGCTACTCGCCAGGTTAGAAATGTGGTTATGTTAGGTGTAACAACACTGCTTAGTTATAAAGCATTCGGTCACCTTTCAGCAAACCGAGTTTGAATATTGTGAGATGAACTTTTAATGTCCAACGTAAATAATCATTGAGTCTGTGTAATTACGCACGTCGGTATCCGATATTTTGGAAGTTGCAGGAAATGTTCAAAAGAGTGCAAAACCAAAATTGACAGGTATTTCAGGTGACCTCTTAAAGGTAAATACTTTATATGCAGGATCTGCTGATGCATCACCTTCCGGCTAGGATTGTTAACTTATGTTTGGTGGTCTGAGTGGATCGACAATTCTTTAAATTATAAAATATGTACTACGTGTCGCCCTGGTATCTAAATTAGCATTTTTTATTTTGAGTTAGTGCACAATTACTCTTATTCGACTTGAGCCGCCCTTTTGTTTCGACTGTTAAGCTGACAGGAGCAATTAATTGTTGCAGGGTTGTGTGGTATTGTAGGTTAATGACCGTTAGTGGAGCCGTATTGTTTCACCAATTAATATTATAGTAACCTCGTAATTATCCTATAACAAGTTTTGTTTTGTATATTGTCAAATTGAAACGAGCCGATTCGTGCCACCTGTATTGATATATTTTATGCCTTTTCATTATGTACATTTCCAGCAACAAGCCTAACCGTATTTTTATGTCCTAGCATGTTGAGTTAGCGCGTCGCATAAACAAGCGAACTGTGTTCAGTGGACACTTATGATAGTGTTTTCGCGTGAGTGTGATGTGATTAAAAGCGCAATACAGCTATTCCAGAACGCCAAGTGATAACAAAAGTTGCCGCGCTGCATTTTACGGGGAACTACATCGACGCCATGAATACGCGGCAAAGTCAGTCGCAAAAAGACTCCCATCAAGTTCGTTGCGACCTCCAGGAGTCCCAAGAAAGCCCTAAAACAGTGCGTTGCGATCCGCCAGAGAAGCGCCGTGACGACTCCACCACTTGGGCGACATCGCCAAGGGCCCACTGCAGCATCCGGTAGAAAGAAGCTGGGCTCTGGCGTCAAAGAGGCGCTGTTTGCACCCGACCACTCGGGCGACCCGGTCAAAGGTTAGCTGCAGCATTCAGCAGAAGAAAACTGGAATAAAACAGGTTAGTTTATACCAAAAAACTGTGCTACAAAATAAGTGGCGATTGCCACATTTCCTGGGCGCGGCTCCAACGCCTGGTGGCGTAACAAGAAGGACGGGGATTTACCTGCCAGCGACTGACGCCATGTTGCTGAGTCATCGTTGGCCGTAGTCCACTGTGTGAATTAAGTGGGCCAAATAGCGCAACATGTACGAACGTTACAAGAATCGACAACGTCGCGGAGATCAATTCGAGTTCGCGGCAGAGATATTAAACTTGGCATTAATATTCCAACTTTGGTAGCCTATTTAAACCGTTCTGTATGCCATAGTGTATGGCTTTCATATTGTGTATTCCTTTTATGTGTATTTGCTGGTATTTGTGCTTTATTGCAGATTATATATCTTTTTATGTAAATTGTTGGGTTTTCATTGCTGGCCGTGTTCGCTAGTGTGAGTTCAATATTTCATGTGACGACGAGCTGACCTTAAACAATATTAGCTTTCCCTTAGCTGCACTGACGGTGTGAATAGAGCCCCATAGCTCACCCATTGATTAAGCTAGCGAACCAGGGCATTTTAACGTAGTAATTCAGTAGGTGTAAGGCTAGGTAAAAGGTACCATTACAAAATGTATGTCTTACTTGTCTCCAATTACAATGAAATACCTTATAGACAGTTAGTTACTGGCTCCAAAAAATTAAAAAAATTAAGTATTTTTACAAATGCTTTTTACTGAAAGTTATTTATAAGCCCAATAAATTACTCTTTTGTTTTTGACTGCTACGGTTAGGTTATTTTTTGAGCTATGACATAGTCGACATTACTTTAGAGATTTCTTTAAGAACTAAGTTGATATATTCTAACATTTGCTTTAAAAAGTTTACGAAATGTATATTTCAACAGTTCCAAATTTACTCGACATTTATTTAAATTTAAATTAAAATCTGTTTTAAAGCAGTAAAAGTAGAAAGGATTAATGTAAATTTTGTTTTGATATGTACTTACTTCAAGAACAATATTACACTTTTTAAATATCACTCCATCGGCAATAATTTCAAGTTCTTCTTTGGCGTTATTGTCACAAAGTAAGAAAAACTTTTCCACTGAAAGCCCACAATGTGTTGGGGAATACCTCAAATTCAGCATAATACCTTCGTTGGTACCAATTGCAAAGTATGCTGGATATATTTCAAATCTGTTCGTTCTTAATTTTAGGTTTGTATCTACATCCTAGAATCACAAAGACAAGGGTACACTATTATCAATCCTAAAAATAGGTTCCTTACGGAAACATTATAATAAAACCAATTATTCTCCGAAAGCAGAAAAAACTTCCCTTTGTTTCCTGTATTGACAATACCTATCGAGAGGTCTAAATGACCACCCACTAAGCAGCTGCCACAGTCGATGGTGGAGTTAACAGCAATGGACCGTTTATCGCTTAACAGTTTCTCCGCTTCCATAAGCGGGCATTTATACATAAAATGTTCATCTGTTTTTATTACGTATGCCCTCAAATTAGGTGGTGTGCGACAACTTTTCAACCTAACCTCGGCATCACAACCGGAGTAGGTATTAAAAACCATCACATCTTCAATGTCTCTATATATGTCGGTTTTATATTTAACTGAAAATATAACACATATTCCAGGTGCAACTCTCGTGGTCCCAGATTGTAATTCTACTCTGAAATATCTCGTTTTTGGAAGAGTGCGAGGTGCAAACGATTGTGTTACTTTCGACACGTTTCTTAATTTGAAAGTTGTCTGCAAATATTTTCTATTAATAAAGCATTAGCGATTGGAACACTAAAATACTTCATAAGTCACGCCTTTTTCATAATCATGAAAAATTACCACTTCCGGTTCAGCTTTGAAAATAATGTTTTTCTAAAAATTGTCGTAAATTAGATAGTATCTAATTACAATGTGGAATATTTGGACTACCTTATTTGTAAAAGATGAATATTCCTCGACTATTTCTGCTTCCGCAGCACGATGGAAACTTGATTGGGCCCTTTCTCTTTTTAATGCTTTTAGTGCTACCTTTCTGTAAGCAATTACATGTAAAGATTTAAAGACAATATCAATTACTACACAAATTAGGATAAATACATTTCATTAATGGATCGAGAATCGTCTATTAATAAATGATTTTTTATTAATGAACGATTTTTAAAAATCGTTTACTAATAACCCCTATTAATGATTGATCTTTTATTTATAGACTATTTTGGAATAGATAATCTTTAAGTGTCAAATTCTTTTCATGCAATAAAATTAGATTTTCTACAAATTAATAAGATACGATCAACGGAAAAATATTGTAACTAACTCGTGTGTTAATCGGCGATTAATAATCTCTACAATTAACGTGCTCGCTAGCGCTCGCGCGTTAAACGTCTCGATTATTAATCGCTCTCATTAACAGGCTTGCTTGTTAAATAACTATTACAACATTAGTTGTAACCAGTTACAACAATAGCTCATATATGATCAATTAATTACAATATTGAAAGTCTTGGGATCAAATCGAAGACTGGCCAGTGACAGATAATCTACAAAGTTTCTAGAAACTGGGAATGAACTGCTCGCGATGTAGAGATGTACTGTAGTTTGTAGGAAAATATCACTAATTTTAAGAGACTCGCAAACATGTTTTAGGAATTAACACTACTCATTACTAATCTGATTTCACTTTAAATAACTTCTCCTCTCCTTCACCTTGTATGCGCAGCCCTATGCACTTCGCGTTAGGGACGCACCCTCACTTTATCTCACTTCTCCTCCTCATCAAGTTTCTGCGACAGAGGGAGACTCTAGACCGTATAAAACAACGCAAATCCGACCAGAGAAAGAAGTTTGAGTCCAGCTTCATCCAGGCGAAGCAGCCTCAGCCCGAAATGAGGGTAAGACACCCGTGATCTCAAGCCAGAAAAAGGTTTGAAACGCCTGCCGGAGAAGACTTGGATCCGCGCTTCATCCCGAGAAGGGAGATCCAGCCCGGGAGGCATATTTTGAAACACAGGACGTTAGGAGCATAGGACCATATACTGCAACCTGATTGGTTGCCTGTGTTAGCGACCGAAACGTTAGAAGGACATGACACATGCCTGCATGCCGGCACGCAAACCAGATCAGCTAGCGGTGGTGGATGCTGTGTATGTTTATGGTTCATTTCTCGTGTTTAGTAGTTTTCATTTTAAAAAGCTTTCAGCCTTTCAATACAATCGTGAAAAAATGAATTCGGAGGACGTTTTACGAGAACAGGTGGATATCAATATGAAATAGAAGAAGCCGATCGAAAACGTTATATTTTACGTATAAATGCGACCACGCCGATGCTTATTTAAAATTGTTTGAGGCTCATACTTCAACTAACCCCGTATACGTTTAGATATTTGAAATCAGCGCGAAAAATGCTTTATGATAGCATGCTTAAATTAAAATTTTGAAACGCCTTATTTAAAAAAAGAATTACCTAAAGTAGGCCATGACTTACGAAAACGACCTAGCGCACCAAAGGTACTAAAACAATATTGAAAACTAGGTTTTCTAAATAGAACAATATGAGTGTCATTAAACAGTTGAAAACTACAATAAAAGAGCCTTTCAACGGTGTACTATATTCGCTACTTCGTTTAAAAGTAGCTTTTAAAATTTCAAAAATACGTAAAACAATTTAAGAAAATTATAATTTTATTATTCTTCTTAGTATAGAATTTCGGCTTAGACCGTGTATTTGTATATGAACACCCAGCATTTTCTGGCTTAATGTGCCTTGCACCTTGTGAAGTCGAGCAAAAACCCGCTCGATGGCCATGCTCTTTGGTGGCTCGTGTTGTTTGAGTATCTTGAGAACGAGGATACTTAGGCAGATTTGGCCGTTTTGCTGTTTGTGCATCCATATTCACTAACGTTTCGCAAGACCTTGCAGCTTGCATCATCAGAGTGAAAGTCGCACTGACTTAGCCAGAAAATTCTGGGTGTTCTTATACAAATACTACGCGGTCTAAGCCGAAATTCTATGCTAAGGAGAATAATTCTAGTAACCGCGAAAGCCTCAAACAGTATGTAATTTTATTCTAAAAAAACATGGTTTTCAATTATTTTTCTACGTTTGGTGCGATAATTCGGTAAGGAGAAACTTTTAGAGCCATGTGGAATTTGTTTTGCATTTCTTACTTAATCGTAAGTGATTTTTCGTAAGTCATGACCTATTTTAGGTACATATTTTTTTTTTTTTACAAAATAATGAGTTTCAAAATTTTAGTTTAAGCATACTATAATAAAGCACTTTTAGCGCTCATTTTAAACATTTTTCATTAAAAAAACCAAAGTCGTGTATCACTACGTAAAAATAGGAGGCCATGGTTTAAATTGGTTTGCGACAATTTGTAGGCTCTTTACTTTAAAAATTAAAGTGTTTTTCGATATCTCTATTATTAACGAAGTTACGGGCTGATAGCGATCTACAAACAGGCTGTATGTATAACATGTTAAATTGTTTTTCAATTCAGCGGATTACAATTCTATCAATGCTGCAATTTCAAACGTCAGCTGGGAAGTTGAGTTATCCAACATGCATGTGAATGCAGCTGTCGTTATATTTTATAATGTTTTGAATGAAGCTATAAGAGATTTTGTGCCTTCTCGTAAAACCTCTGCTAAGCGTTTTCCCAGATGGTTCTCAAGTTCCACAATTAAAACAGTTAATGAAAAACTAAAATTTCTTAAAAAATTTTAAAAATATAAAAATGAATTAGATAACCTTGCATTTAAACGACTAAGAACTAGATCGAAAGAATTGATTAGACTTGATTACACCAAATACATCAATAAAACTGAGACATCGATCGCCTCAAATCCTAAACAGTTTTGGACATTTATTAATAATCGTAAAAGAGAGAATGGCATTCCAAATATTATGTTTTATGATGACGTGTCTGCTCATACTGGCATTGAAATTGCAAATTTATTCTCAGACTACTTTAATTCTGTCTACGAACTTCCTGCTCCTATTGATGATTCTATAAATAATGTTACTGATAATACTAATCATTCTCTGTGTTGCTTGAGTATTTCAGAATCAGAAATATTTGATAAACTAATTACTATGGATGTTACCAAGAGCCCCGGTCCCGACGGTTTGCCTCCCGTTTTCCTATTAAATTGTGCACAGACCTTGAAGGTTCCACTTTCAATTATTTTTAATAAATCCTTGAAACAGGGTGTGTTTCCTGATATTTGGAAAAAATCGTTCATTACGCCAATCTTCAAATCGGGAATGAAAGATAATGTCAGAAATTATAGGCCTATATCCAAATTATCGTGTTTTGGAAAAGTTTTTGAATCAATTGTAAATAATCATTTAAAATATTCTTTAAAATCATATATAATCCCTAACCAGCACGGGTTTGTTCTGGGCAAATCGGTTGTAACTAATTTACTGCAATACGTAGATTATTTATCTTCTTTTATGGACAGGAGGATCCAGGTGAATGCCGTGTACACCGACTTTAGCAAGGCTTTTGATAAATTAGATCATAACATATTAAGAACCAAACTTGCTGGAGTCGGTGTCCACGGTTCTCTGCTGAGATGGCTCTGTTCCTATATATCGAACAGATCGCAAGCTGTGACTGTAAATGGGTTTCAATCCAAATTTTTTCATACTACTTCTGGAATACCACAAGGTTCGCATATTGGCCCATTACTTTTTCTTATTTACATAAATGATATAATTGATTACATCCGACATTGCAATTTTCTGTTGTTCGCCGACGATCTGAAATTATATATGCCTATAAGATCTGCTCAGGATTGCATACTGCTTCAAAGCGATTTGTATAGTTTAGTTGATTATTGCAAAGTAAATAGACTGTTTCTTAATCTCGATAAGTGTTACGTCATTTCCTTTACCAGGAATATCAATCCACACTGTTTTAATTATTATTTTACTAAATATTACAATATTTATTTAATTAAGCGTGCTGTAGAAGTTCGAGATCTAGGTATTTTAATGGATTGCAAGCTTTTATTTCGTGCACATATTTCTCGTGTTACTCAGGATTCCTGAAAATTACTGGGATTTATTAAACGTGCAACAAATTTGTTCACCTCGGTCACTGCGATTAAATGTCTATACTACTCGTTTGTTGTCAGTAAAATTCAATACGCATCCTCGGTTTGGAATCCTTTATATATATATCATATATAGGTAATATCGAGAGAATTCAAATTAAATTTATGAAATACGTAGCATATAAGGAGAATAATGGTTGCCCGTTTTCGTACCGCGACTATTGTATTAAATACAATATGCCGACGTTAGAGAATCGACGGAAGGTATGTGATCTGTTGGTGCTGCACAAAATTTTAAATGGAGCTTTGGATTGTCCTGAACTGTTATATAAAGTTTCCATTAATATTCCTCCTAGAATGCTAAGGCGATCCGAAACTCTCCATCTGGAGTTGTGTAACACTAACGCCGCCGCTCACAGCCCTTTAAACAGATTTGCTGTATTATACAATTCCTTAAATGCCGACGTCGACATATTTGCTATGACCTTGTCAATGTTTAAGTCTAGAATTTATACATATTTTTGTTCTTCTTAATTTCAGTTTCTCATCATTTTATTCAGTATTTCCTTGGTTTTTTTTTTACTATTACTCATGTTAAATTGAATTAATTTTTAAGTTTGTTATCTTGTATAAATTGTAGTGGGCAATTCACTGGGCTTAGCCTGTTTTTGCCCCAAAGAACAAAATAAATAAATAAATAAATAAATAAATACCTGGAGGAGTACAGACGGGGGGGGGGGGGGCAGCCAAATATATCCCATTCTTTGTTTATTTAATTTTTATAATTTGTATTACATATTTAACGTTTCCTGCATAATTTACTGTAAATAAAAAACTTTACGCACAACCGGGCCGAAAATAAGGGTTTGCATCTTAGTTACCACGACTGAAAGTACAACTTTACGCCAGGCGGGCCGTAAAGTAATTTACGCGTTGTAAAATAAAAACGCGGGCCGTAAAGTTAGTTAACGGCCCGCATATTACTTTACGGCCCGCAAATTATTTTATGGCCTAGTACCTTAACTGTGGAAGCAAATTTTGGCATTAAAAAACCTATCTCAGACCGGAAGTAGATTATACCCTTAGCCAAATAAAGGCTACGGGTGTAATCTTACTCTTCCGGTCTTCTATACGTAAATTTGTTCTTTTGCATCGAAAAGGTATCAATTTCGGTAGTGTTTAGGGGCCAAAGCTTCCACTTTTTATACTAGTACCTTTTATTTTTGGCAGTAATATCCACAGTAACAAAAACTAACAACCATTTCCATTGGTCGAAATCAAAATAAACACTCCTACTTTGAGTTATGATCATGACATCTTCGACTTCTCCCGACCTCCTCCATTAAACTGTTATTTTATAATTAGAGAACACGCTTCCAAAGCAGTAGAATAAAAAAATATGTATGCAACTCGTACGAAAGCGAATCTTATAATCTTTTTCCTCCCATACTATTTCTTCCAAATAGTTCTCCCATTATATCCTAGGCCTTCATACTTTTCGTTTACATGCTATCATCATATTTGTGGCTATTTTTGGTGTTATATTCTGGCCCATTCTATAAATATGATCATGTCATTTCAGTTGCTTATTCCCTACCTTTTTCATAAAGAGGTTCTACTTCTTTGCTCTCTAATTATTGTACTATTTCTGATTCTGGCCCTCTTTGTATATCTTGCTACTTTTTATCGACATTTGATTTCTGTTGCTGCTACTTCCGATCGTAATTTATCCGTTAATATCCATGTTTTACAACGTTTGTTAATGTTGATGGATAAGTAAGTTATAGATATTAACGATACAAGTTGATGAGCATCTTAACGAAACGAGTCTCGTTAAGTGCTATAAGCGTATTGTTCAATATTTTATACTCATTAATAAATTATGGTTCAATGTATTTTTTATATAAAAAGTGCGGTAACGAACCTCTTAAAGATACTAAAATTAATTGGGTTAATACAACACAGATTAAGATATTTTTTTTATATTCTACTCCATCTGTTAAAAGATACCCTAATATTTACGCAGTGTTTATTTCTGCCGCTTTTAAACATTTCAATCTAGAAAGTTCTCCATGGGAGCGATTGCCGAACCTTAAAATCACGTGCGATCTCAAATTATTTTTACGACCAGCCGCCAGTTAAAATTCTCGGAAATACACGTGCGTCCGAGCTTCGAAGGCCAGGTGCACGGCTAGATTGAGTTTTTATGCGATGAGTGCGGTGAAGTATTATTAGTAAAAAGAGAGACGGCGATACGCGGAGTTACGGACATACGAGGTAAGGGCAGTAGTTGCTCAGCACTTGTACAGTCAAGACGAGTTTTGTGAGAGTGTCGCATCGAGCGCCAAGTTTGAACAAGCCTCAGGCTAATTTATGCACGCTTCTACCGAATGCGGTGCCGTATGTGTGCTGTCTTATAGATTTGGGTGCTGACCTTGGAAGATAACTGACGTAAACTTTACTCTATCTCTCCCTCTCTCTCTGTATTTACAAAGATAACTTCTGTATTATATTATACTTTTCCCGCTGCTGATCATGTAAGCCCTTAGAACAGAAAATAGACAGGAAGCCGCATTTGTAAGAAATCCGTGCGACCGCGATGGGTTTTCAAAATGGCGGATGGTTGTTTCCTTTTGACAGTGGCGTATCATATCGAGAGGGTGGGTGTGCAGCAAACAATTTCAACAGTTTTATTAAGTGCACTTTACACTATGTGATTTATGACTACATGTGAGTTTGTGTGACTTCAGTCACTGTCTGTAATTTAAATTGCTTCCTCAGATTGTGTGATTAGAAATAATGACACCATTATACGTTCCCTTCTATGCCCATGACTATTGTTGTGTACAAGTACGTATGACAAGTGACATGTTCAGAGAAATTATCTCTCTATTGGAAGTGAAAAGTAATATTAATACTTACTGATGTAATGTAATGCCCGAAGTCCTGGTATATGGGGTCTGAGAACAGCTAAAATTAGTCTCAAACTAACTAAAACCCACAACTGTCAAACAGGTATCACATCTGATTAGTCATACATGGGTTTTCAAAATGGCAGCTTCCGTCGCCTAGATATTACAGCCAAGTTAATAGAAATGCGCCTTCCTGTCTATTTTCTGTTCTAAGTGTAAGCCTTAGTAACAAAACTTGTAAGTCGGTGATTATATTTGTTTGCTGCTTTTTCTTGACAACGGAACTTAATATTACTATTAGGTTCCTAGGATAATAAAATTAGCTAAGCAAGATGCAGATTTAGACGTTTTGTTTATAAATTGCAAGTGTTTATGTGACATGTGACACTCACAGGTAACACGACTCACGAAAACTAATCCTGGTAACAGGTGACAAACCAAACGATTTTTTAAAAAATCTAGGAAAATTTCGATAAGCAGCGGAAAAAATATAATAAGATAACTCGGAATGTATCGCCTATTAACATTTTCGGCAGGCAACAAGCCGCGACTTCGTCTTGGCTTGTACTTGCCTACCTCAAATGTTAATAGGTCCTTACATTCCTTGTTACTTAAATAGATATTTGCTGTGCTGTTTATTTATCATATTTAAGTGAACTCCATTGACTATAAACTAAAGGGGCTGCAATTTTATAAATTGGTTTTTGTTTCCGCCTGTTGTGACCATTTGCATTTATAAGTATAACTGTAATAAATCTCATTTGTTAAACTACATTTTTGTCTCTTTGAGCTAAGACATCCCGCTTGAGTACTAAGGAAACGCATCCTTCAGGTGCAACATCAAAAGTTGTGTTTGGCCGTCGATTGGACAATTGTTAAAGAAGTGTAGGGAAAAGGTAAACTCGCACAGCGAAAGAAATTAGGTCTTTAGTTGAAAAGAGAATCAGTTTTGATGTAAGTATCTTTTGCACCAGAACTCCCTGTTTCGGCCTTGGGGAGCAGATTCATACAGCTACGGGTTGAGTTTTTCACGGTGGCGCCCTAAACATTATTCCAATTTTACTGTCCTACGACAGGACCATGAATCTCACTCTTCCGGCGGCTAGCTGCGGCTTATCGGGGGCTTAATACCGATGCCTTCCAATGCAAACCAAACTGTGGTAAGTGCGGTTCGGTGTTTCATCTTTCTATGTATCTATTACTGTGTCCCTATATTTTTTTGTACAATGTATTATGTTACCTGTATCAATAAAACGTTGCCAAAATACAACCCGCGTTTTATTCAGTTTCTTGCTGTAGTGGCACATAATTTCAGTCATACTAAAGTATCACCTTGCTTAACTCCTTGCTGTATCCTAAAGTTCGTATACATTGTACCATTTATCATCACAGTCCTTTCAACATTTGTATACAAGCTTTTTGCAACTGCCTTTCACTTTGGATTTACTTCATATGTCTGTAGGATTTTCCATATTTTTTCTTTTGCTTTGTTGTCAAATGCCGCACTAAAGCAATCCCAGTTCTTTACCTGTTTCATTTTCTTATAATAATTCTTTATGCTATGAGAACGATATAAATTCCTTTCCTGTATATTTTGTATAAACTTAAAAAAATATCCGAAGATGAACATAGTGCTCAGTAGTTGTCACAATTGCTTGTATTTTCTTCTTATACCAGGTAGACCACTTAATTAGGTCCCCCTGAACACCTAAAGTAAGGCAACCCAAGATAGATCTCCACTTGTAATGTAGATATGTAGCATTTTTTAAAATTGGCAGCCGAGCAGGATAGGTATGCACACAACCACGTTATCCATGTACGTTTAATTTTGATTGCCTATTTTAGATGTTCAGAGGAACCGAGTTATGTGGCCCACCCTATGTAATAATATTATTATATTCTGTTTTATACATTTCCAGCTATACTTATTTGTTTCTATTTCGTCTGATATACGTATAGGGGCGACGGGGGGAGGAAAGCTCAATATTTGGATAATGTGTTCAGGGGATCAGAATAAACTAAAAAGAGTTCTATAAACATAAATTCAATTTTCAACTCTTGAAGAGAATTAAAATTAGGTTTGTGTCATTTTACAGAAAAGTGAGAAAGAATATTAAAATTATAATTAGCAGATAATTTCCACAAATAGGAAGACTATTTATGAAATTATTTCGAGAGCTTCCACGACCATTGTCATTATGTAATGAACGTCTTCCGAGATTGGACCGTGTCATTGTTGAGATTTCGTGAGAACGTAACGTTTCGTTCACGTGCATAGGAGGCTTTATCGGGAGGAAAAGAGAGTGGTAACTCGATGTGTAAACCAAGCCATAGACGAAACGCTTGTACTCTACCAATCAGGAGAAAGGCGACATTTATAGACAAAAGGCGTCACGGTTGAATAAAGAGTGCGGGAGCCGAGGTTTAGTAATTAGCGCTTTCCACATGAAAGAAAGATGGTTACCTAATTCTCAACAAATTCGCAAATCTTTCAGCTAAAAAGAATGGAGATTTGCAGATAATAAAAGTTTCATAAAAGAGGATCCTATGGTCGGTATTGCGTTAGTGTTTGGCAATGATTGATGATGATATGAGATCTGTCTTGAGAAAACGCTAGTGTTCAGCGATTCGAGTTTTACTGAACGTCCTGTTTCACTAATGTACACAGCATTACAAGAGCGAATTTATGTTTCTGAAAAGCGGCAGTGCTATAATTCATGTCAATATCAGAAAACGCATACAACTTGAGGCTTAAAAGCAATTGCCAAAAATTGTCTATTATAAATGTATGTGTGCCAGTAGAGGATGCGGAGGAGAAGACTAAAGAAAACAGTTGCAAAAACAAGGAAATCAAAAATTTGTATTAAGGAGTGAATAAAATTAAATGGAATGTTAGAAAATGGATCAAAGCAAATAACAAATAGATACCAGAAACAAAATAAAAAATGCAAGTTCTGCTGTGGAGACAAGAAGACGTAGGTAGAAAAAAATGTTTGAAAAAGTACGAGATAATTTCATAAACGAAGAAATCAGAAACTTGTACCAAGGAGTGCAGAAAATCACATGTTAGAGGATGGATCCACGTAAAAAACAACTAGATACCAAGACCAAAGAAGGAAATCTAAGTGCTGCTGTCGAAAAGAGCAAACATAAGTAGAGAAAAAACTAGAAGACAGTTGCAAAAGCAAAAAAAATCATAAACTTGTACCAAGGCGTGAAGAAAATTCAATGGAGAACATTAGAAGATGGATTTACGGTAAAAAGAACTACATAACAGGAACATAAAAGGAAATGCAAACCCTGCTGTCGCAAAAAGAAAACTTAAATAGAGAAAAAATACTAGAAAAATAGAAAACAGTTGCAAAAACAAAGAAATCAGTGATAAAAATTAAATGGAGAACGTTAGAAAATTGATTCACAAAAAACAACTAGATGCCAGGAACAAAGGAAAGACACACGCTGCTGTAGAAAAAGGAAAAGTAGAGAAAAAATAGAAGATAGTACAAAACAAAGATATAACAAACTTTCATAAAGAGGTGAAGAAAATCAAATGGAAGTATCAAGACACCGCAGTCTTCATGAATTCATGAAAAGCAAAGAAGAACAATTGTTGGGGGACCAGAGAGAAATAATGGAAAGATGGGCATCAGAATATTTTGAAGGATTATTGAACAAACATTTTTATTGTTAACCGTTTCTTTACGCTGGCAGGGCCAGACGTAGGCTGGCCACGAATTCTAGTATAATTTTATAAATGTTTACATAAATCATAAAAGCAATGTGAAAATAACATTTTACAAAAATCCAATAAATATTTTGTTATTTCTAGTTAGGTATTTACTTCCAAGCATACAACAGAATTTACCTGCCTATGTGCACATGATTACAGCTTACAGTATGTAGTTACAGATTAAGTACAGTCATGTTCATTAAAGTGTTGCACAACATTTGTGCTTTGTTAATATGAATTCATGACACAAAGTTCAAAAAAGTGTTGCATATACAAATATGTTCAAGGTATACATTCAGGTATACCTAGTTAATGATACAGTGTGAGCCTTTGTTGAGTAAAAACACAACTACCAATAAACTTATAACTGTCTCTATGCAACACATTTTTGAACACGACTGTACATTTTACATGTAAATTATAACTACATACAAATGTTTTCAAAAATTGTAAAAAAGAACGTGTGAACGCAATATTTATTTATCAGAAATCCAATAAATATGTTCACTTATAATACCATGAGTAGTCAAAGTTATGTGGACTATTCAATTCACCTGTCATCTGTCAACAAGTGACCAATGAAGATCCAGAATTCTGACGTTTCTTGACCAATCAAAAAAATATCAGTGGATATCTTCCTAGAAGGTATTCAAGTGACTATTTTTAACAAATGCGATTTTTATTAGAAAAAGTCAATATTAGTAGTCTGTTACTATATAAATTGCGTAGTTTGTTGCTAGATTTACTGAAAACTAATTTGAAAAAGTAGTTTGGTTCATTAAATAGTCCCTCGAATACCATTCTTAGTCAAAGTTAAGTAGATTATTTTTGCGGTGGTATCACTACTCATGTTCATTGCGCTTGGGATTAGGACTCGTGCTAGCGCACTCGTCCTAATAGTACAGTAAAATTGTCGGAAAATACCCCGTCACCTTAAAAAAATTGGCCGCGGCGATTCCTCTTGCCCAGTGGTTTAGGGTCATTAGACAAGTGTAAAACCAAAAAGGCGTCACCCCACCCCTTGCCAAACAGCCGCCATCTTGATAACAATTGAATTTGTTTTTTCTCGCGATCCAATGGTCGCACAGAAAAAGTTATTGAACAAAAAATGTTTGAAATAAAATTCTACACATTTTTTATCCTTACCGCGATACCGAGAAGTTGGTATTTCAAACGGTAGAGGGCAATAAAGTTGCCAAAAATCTGTTTCCGCCATTCTAGCTCTGTGGGGGTGGTTTTTTCCGAAAATTGCGAATGTGAAAGTTGTAGTGCTTGAAAAAATATGCACGAATCTCTTTTAATAATGGGATTGATTTAAATAGTCTCCGAGTGACAGCCCTTCAAAGTCCGCGCAGCGTAGGTAATGTACGATATATTCCGGCGCAGCGAAGTAACCATTTCTCTTTTGCGAGATAAAATCGTCACGTCACTCAAGTAGTTTCAATGTGAATAGGTTTTCACAATCTACAAAAATTCTACACATTTTTGGTCATTGCCGCGATACCGAGAAATTGGTATAGGTCAGGGGTGGCGAACCATTGGCACGCGTGCCATTGATGGCACGCCACAAAATAATTTGGGCACGGCAGTAATTAAGGAATTTAGGTACCTAATCGAAACAATTTATATTTAACAATAGATTGCACATGAAGCTTCAAGGCGCAAATAAAACAATTATTGTTATGATAGATCTCATTCATGCTTTCGAAGCTCAACTGCAAGTTTTCAGTAACGATATTGTTACCAAAAACTACAAGTATTTCCCAAACTTGGAAAAAATCTCCATAGATTTAGATTTACATGAAAAACCAGACCAAGCAAAAGTCACTGAAGATTTTAATTCGGTAATTAATTCTTCAATCAAAGAATTTTCAACGAGATTTTCTCAGTTCAAAGAATTATCGGAAACACTGAAATTTATTATATATCCTGATGTAACTTCACTTGATAAACTGAACTTGGCCAAATTTGATTGGTTGGAAATTGAAGAAATTGAAATACAGCTGATTGATTTCTAGTCTAGTTCAATATGGATTTAAAAAAAATCGAAATAAGGAAAGAGTTCGAATTAAATAAAATAGAAATACTGTATGTATCAGGTAATATAACTAAAAATGCCAATATAAAAATTATGGAAACGTGGAATTCAATTCCAGACACATTTAGCTGTCTGAAGAAGCTGGCTTTTGCTATCTTAATAATATTTTCATCTACCTATGCTTGTGAGACATTATTTTCAGAAATGAATAATATTAAAGACTCGCTTAGAAGCCGTTTCTCAGATGAATCCAGTCCAGCTTGCATTCTGCTAAAAGTAACAAAGTATGGAGCTAATATAAGTTATTTAGGATCTAATTTGCAACAGCAGAAGTCGCACGAATTTTTTCTTTCATTTAAATAAACATAACGTCACTATTGCTGTACAAAATGTATATTTTTTGTTGCAAATAAAAAGTTTTAAGTTGATAGTATTTCGTTTTATTTTTTCCCCATTAATCACTAAGTCAAAATTGTTTGATGGCACGTCATGGACTCATTAAACATTTCTTTAGAAAAAATGGCACGCAGATGAATAAAGGTTCGCCACCCCTGGTATAGGTAAAAGAAATGAAAATGATGGGAAAGTAGTATATAAGCCCAGAATGATATCATTTGGCTCAGACCCGTAAAGCTCTTAAATTTGCTGGTGTAATATTTATTATATAATATGATAATTGCAATTGTTTGTAAATTTTGCCACATGAATAACCAAAATTCAACAAATTGACAATTGCTTTACCACGTGCCATTTCTGCAAAAAGAATACAGACACCCGACTGTCTATATGTTATTAAACAACAAACAGCTTGTTTCACTAAAAAACTAAAACATGCTACGGTGAACGAAATTATATTTTGATCGTTTGGGCCAAATGAAATGAATCGGTAATTTATTTTATTCAATTTTGACAGTTTAAAGTGACATTATTAACTCCATTAATAGGTCCCGGGTGGTGTAGCTTGAACAAGCGTCCAGGTTCGATCAGCAGAGTTAAGCAGCACTCTCTCTGGTCAGAACTTGGATGGGAGTTCCACGGCTGCTTCTCCCGGCACCTCGTGGTACGGCTGCCACGGAAAAAAGTTGGTCCCGGTTGTCATAATAACATCATGACAGTCGTTAGTGGGGTTAGAAGTCCCCATAAAATGTACAGTAACGCTTATAATTGGCCTAATGACTGTTGGCGGAGTGCGGAATAAAATAAAATAACCTTCATAAACAGTCTATGATTCACAAGTGAAATAAAAGTGTTTTAATTCACTAGAGAATTAAAAAAGTTTAATTCACTAGAGAATTAAAAAAGTTTCAATGAAGAACAACATATTTTTATTATCTACAAATATTTACATTCAATTATTCTTTCTGTTTGTAGTGTGTAATATATAATTACTAAAATTTAGATCAAATCAACGATGAATGGGCAAATTTATATCTTAGTTTGAATATTTTTTAAATTTTTTATTCAAAATTTCGTCAAAATTGAATAAAAACATATATACGCCACGTGAATTAAACATTTATTAACTCAAAGATATGATCTCACTCGCACTACGTGCTCGTGAGCTCAACTACTTTTCGTGAATAACCATATGTTTAATTCCCTTGGTGTATAATATTTATTAAAGTTAGTGTTTCCCGACTACTTTTTGTAATTTGTTATTGTTAAAGCTGTTATAATACTGCTAAAAATGTCTACAATTACGATGTAAGAATATTGACCAAGAAGATTTTCTTTTGTGGGTACAAAATAAAGATACCGGAAAAATCTCAACTGTGCCAAATGATTTGATTCTGGGCTAGTATATTGAAAGTACTTTCTTTTTGCATAAACCCTAAGATATATTGCAGTCTACTCAGACACGTTTTCTTTTTTTTTTAGTTGTTTCTTCGTCTTGGTTCGGAGCCTCGGACACAACCGAGTCATTATCGAGCATGATAGAAATGTTGCTAAAACATTTATTGAAAAAAGAGCTCACAACTTGTTATAAACGCAATGTGAAAAATTCTTGGAAAAAATCCGTGAATACGATTGCGAGTGCTGTTTAGTGATTGTATTCTGATTAAAAATGGATAATAGTATGAGCGATAATGGTTTTCTTTATGTTAACCAAATGGCAGACATGGCATCTCGTTAGTTATAATAAGTGTGGGATATAAATAATTTACATCTCTCCACTTCTCCGCGCTGCGCGGACTTTGAAGGGCTGTCACTCGGAGACTATTTAAATTAATCACATTATTAAAAGATATTCGTGTATATTTTTTCAAGCACTACAACTTTCACATTCGCAATTTTCGGAAAAAATCACCCCCACAGCGCTAGAATGGCGGAAACAGATTTTTAGTAACTTTGTCGCTCTCTACCGTTTTAAATATCAACTTCTCGGTATCACGGCAAGAATCAAAAATGTGTATAATTTTATTTCCAATATTTTTTGTTCAATAACTTTTTCTGTGCGACCAATGGATTGCGAGAAAAAACATATTCAATTGTTATCAAGATGGCGGCTGTTTGGCAAGGGGTGGGGTGACGCCTTTTTGGTTTTACACTTGTCTAATGACCCTAAACCACTGGGCAAGAGGAATCGCCGCGGCCAATTTTTTTAAGGTAAAACGACAATTTTACTGTACCTACTATAATCGTACCAAAGCGCAATGGACATTCGTGACACCACCGCAAAAATAGTCGACATAACTTTGACTACTCATGGTATTATAAGTGAATATTTTTGCTGTGGTATCACGAATGTCCATTGCGGTTAGGTTCGATTAGGACGAGTGCGCTAGCATAGCATTCGAGGGACTATTCAATGAACCAGACTACTTTTTCAAATTAATTTTCAATCTAGCAACAAACTACGCAATTTCTATAGTAACAGAACAGTAATATTGACTTTTTCTAATAAAAATCAGTCCAGTCAAATGGTGCTCAAAAAGGGCAAATAGCAGAAAGTTTTGGTGTAGTTTTGATATTTGGTTCCTATATGTTTTTGGCGCTGAACACGAATATCAGATTTATCAACAAAAATTTTGACCGGAAACACTCTTTTTAAGCAAAAACGGTCTTAAAAAACGTTGTTCTTTTAGTTTTTCTAAGCTTACTCAAAAGCTATCCAATTTCGTCGAGCGCCGCGAAGTTAGGTGCGTTAAAAGCAAAAAAAAAAAAAGAAATTATCCCAGTTTATTTCAAAGTAACTCGAATACTAATAATACTATCCATTTTTCGTAAATCAAAAATGATATATGAAATGGATCTTCATAAATGGAATGTTGGTCTAAACCTAATATTCGCTTACAGCGACCCAAACTACACATAGAAAACAAATATCAAGACTCCAAAACTTTCCTCTATTTTCTACCATTTGACTGGACTATAATTTCGCGGCGCTCTCGCGGCTGAACGATTGATCGGAGAAAAAACCTCAAGTACATAAAATGTAGGTTTTTTACATTGTTTTTGCTTAAAAACACGTTTCCGGTCAAAATGTTTGTTCAGCAACCCAAAAGACATAAGAACCAAATATCAAAACTCCACCAAAACGGTCCCCTATTTACTACCATTTGACTGGACTAAATCACATTTGTTTAAAATAGTCAGTTGAATACCTTCTAGGAAGATATATCCGCTGATATCTTTTGATTGGTCAAGAAACGTCAAATTCAGTTTTTAGTGGTCACTTTTTGACAGATGACAGGTGAATTGAATAGCCCTAGTTATTTCCAAGCATATCATAGGATTTAGATGTCTACTATGTGCGCATGATGACATGATTATATGACGTTCACGATCTTTTCTCAACAGAGCAGGCTATGATAGGGTGCAGTTTGTGTTGGTACAGTTTAGTAATAAATAGCTATGACAGAAATAGGCTATGTCATATTCAATTTCAGGTTATGATTTTGAAAGAGCTTGACTGTTGCCATTTAATTGTTCTTCTATATAATCAAATCCCGGCAAATCGTTGATGTTTCTTTTCAAATTCTTTATTACGTTTGCAGAATTTACTAGGATCACTTCTTGTTTTTCTAATTCTGAAAATAGTTTTGGAAATATACTAAAATTATTTTTTTATAAAAGTTTACTGAAGTTTACAAACACTGTGTTGTTCATTTAGTATTTTCTAATCTATTTTAAAGTATTAAAATACATTTATTAGTAAAAACATGTTGTAACAACGATTTGTTTATATAAAATTTGAATATGCTTCACAGTACAAATTTTGTTCTAACGTTTAAAATGAAAAATTATTATAATTATACGTTTCTGTATTTAATTTTCGGAAAAATCTGATTTATTAAGCTAATATTGCTAATTATTGTTTCTTTAAAACACAGTTTCAAGTGTCAATCATCCAGGTAGTATTTCCAAGTTCATCATTACTATCTGATTCCGAATCTGATTCTCCTAGTGAAATAATGAACGGAGGAACATTTTCAATCGAATACGTTCCCATATGTTTTGCCGAGTCTTCCGAAATTAGCTTTGCACAATGATTACAATAATTTTGCCACAAGTCGGGGGTTACATTTTAATAGAGCTTCACGTCATAAATTCGAAACCCTATCTTTAGATAAAGGCTGGGAATTTATGTGCTTATTATAGAAGCCTTTACATTGCCCCCTAGCCATTTCAATCGGGTTAAACTGACAATGGTACGGGGGCAACCTAAGAACTTCATAACCGTGCTCTATCGAAGTTTCGTCGGTCAGGTAACGTTTTTGTTTGTCTGCTAATAAAGGTTTCACTAATTCTCACAACCCCTTTTTTAAATTTCAATCCAAATCGCACCGCTTGTTTAACCAGCCATTCCTGCATTTGCCCTTTCTTACTAGAAAATGTGGGTGGTTTGTCCAACTGCACCGAATGATACGGTGCATTGTCCATCACCACCACACATTTACCTTGCAGCTTGGCCAATGCAGGAATGAGCTGATTAACATCCATTTTTTTAAATACCCCAAAAATATCAGTGTTTCTGTTTATAATTTGCTTTTTCTCCAAGTTCGTGTCCTTCTCGTAGCTGTTACAAGTCTTCTTTATAGCTGCTTTTATGGTTGCGTTTATGATTTTTGGCATTTTGAATAATATTGCAAAACAAACGTAATTGCAACAACCCAACAACGGCAAAATATTTGACGTGAACTATTTGAAGTTTACCTGCTATCAAGTTGGACTTTTATCAAAGAGACCTGCAAGCAACGTAATAAAATCATATCATAGTCTGCTCTGTTGAGAAAAGATAGTGAACGTCATACAGATACAGGTTATCTTTTAAAAACTGTTTATCAGTTCACACGCTTTCCAGTGCAGTAGTTTACGTTGCGCTTTTGCCTTTAGTCGTCCCAAAAGGTCAACATTTAAGATGGATACTTTCAAGTGCGTTTTTTACAATAAAGAAATAGTTAGCGATTGCATTCTTAAACCTACAGAAGTGCTAAAAAGTGAATCGGACTGGTTGTATACTATAAACAACAAGTATGAAGATCAAGATGAAGTAGGTGAATCGAAAGTCGGCAAATGGATGATATTTCCATCAGCAGCAAACGTAGACGAGATATGGAATAAAATTAAATTAGCAGTTAAAGAAGGCCACCTTTGGCAGTCCAAGGTTTCAACAGTCAATCCTTCCACACCCAACAGGCATGCTATAATGATCTACACTAAGGATTATACCGACCTAACAGATGTTATTAGTGTATTGGATTTTCTTGAAACGTCTGGTATAAAACCTCTCAACACAGTTATAAAATATAAAACCGACCAACAAACATACGCTGGAATCTATGCAGGTGGAAAAGAACGAGCTTCCATTTATGCTTCCAACACCATAAGGTTTAAAGGTTTAACCACAAAAAAATTATAAATACAATTTGCTTTCAGATACTTATCTTTACCTATGTACCTACTCTTACTATTTTACCGCAAGCCCTTGATAGGCTTAAAAAGTTATGTTTGTGTTATCTTTATTATGCTAGTACTAATATTGATTAGTTTAATGTAACCTGCCATGAAACCTGTTTTAGATTTAACATGATAATATTAATAACCTAATAAAGATTTTGTATTATACTGTTTAATTTACATCGTTTATCTAATAGACTTGTCTGTCCGGGAAGCTGTTTTGTCTGTACGGGACGCTGTTTCAGCAGCCAAACCGTAAGAGATAGAGAAAAAAGTTATATGTTTGGAATGGTCATGTCAGGTCAGGAACCGAATTTCAGTCACGTGACACTTCCGGTTTTCGATAAATCACGTGATTTCCGTCCGTCCGGGACGCTGTTTCAGCAGCCAAACCGTAAGAGATAGAGAAAAAAGTTATTAAAATTATATGTTTGGAATGGTCATGTCAGGTCAGGAACCGAATTTCAGTCACGTGACACTTCCGGTTTTCGAGAAATCACGTGATTTCCGTCCGCCCGGGACGCTGGTCCGTCCAGGACGCTGTTTCAGCAGCCAAACCGTAAGAGATAGAGAAAAAAGTTATGAAAGTTATATGTTTGGAATGGTCATGTCAGGTCAGGAACCGAATTTCAGTCACGTGACACTTCTGGTTTTCGAGAAATTACGTGATTTCCGTCCGTCCGGGACGCTGTTCTATTTGAAAAACGGTCTTTTTTGTTTTATTAAATGAGACATTTGTCTCACTGGTTGCTAGTTGTTTACTAGTAGGTAATAGAAAAATGGTACCATGTATCACTGCAAAAAAAAATTAAGTCCAGGTTTCTACGCCAGTACACATAATGTGACTGACTATTCTCCAACGAGTTTTGTAGTTCCTCATTTTTATTTAAAAAATTGTTGCCAGTATCTATGCAGCATTTGATTTCCTATTCTCGATAATAATTATCTTTAACCATCACCTGAGGAATGTAAATTGGCGACTTTGAGCAAAGTTTTTTATCTTCTGCCATTTAGAATAATTCACTGATACCTCTGACCTTTATCCAAAATTTCTACTTGCATTCGACCTATTTTTTTTTTCAATTTGACCCTTTAGAAATAATAGTAACCGATGCTAACTAAGTACCTTTAAGGTATCACCCAAACTTAATTTACAGCTAGGTACCCTTGCATAACAACTTAAGAAACAAGCAAATAGCAGATAATTACAGAAAACTTCATAATGAAAAATAATTCAAGAATGTAGTAGCTAAAACCAAGTCACATAAAACTACGTGAACACTTACAAGAAAGCAAAATTCGCGCTTATTTTTAAGATAATTCAAAAATAACCCGCCGTTGAAAGGCAAATCTGATTGGCTGCTCGCTGGCCGTTTTTAAACAGCAATAGTACGTGAAATGTAACTCATAATAAGAACTCAAGAAGTGACTTAATACAATCGAGGAGATTCACTAACGACACTAACTATTTATTCATTACAGCTTTGTGCTTCTACATATATTCATATCGTGATCGACAATATTAAAGATAATTAAATTCGTAACCGAAAGTTTGTTCACTCAAACTGTCCTAGTGTACACCTGTCTTTACCCTTTACCAACGCCGATTCGTTGTAGTCGAATATTTTCCCGCGTTTTGAAAAAAGTTAGGTTCGTTATTAATGAGACTAATGAGAGTGTGAGTTGATTGTTGAAGGTTGAAGGTACAGTTCAAAAACGCACATATTCAAAAATTTTACTGTATACCAAACAAGTACATTAACCGCCGCTTTTGCTTATAACCGCCACAGCAGCACGAACGATTGCAATTCGAAGATGTTTGGTATGTATACGTTCGAGTGTGATATTCACAAGAAAGAAATAGTCAACGAGTGCATGGTTAACCCGACAGAAGTTCTGCAGAACAAGGCGAAGTGGTTGCACGCTAAAAACAACAAGTATGACCTCAATAAACTAAACCTAGTTAACGTTGGCAAATGGATGATATTTGCGGCACAAGCTGATGTAGACGAGATTTGGAAAAAGGTTAAAATAGGAGTTCACGAAGGCCACCTTTGGGATGCCAAGGTTTCGACTGTCGATCCCTCCAACCGCTCGCACGTTGTAATTATCTACACTAAGGATTATACTGACATGCAGGATGTTATTAGCGTATTGGACTATCTTGAATCGTCTGGCATAAAGCCTGCTGATAAAATTATAAGGTACAAAACTGACAAACAAACGCATGCTGGAATCTATTCAGGTGGATCTCAGAAAGCTTCCATTTATGATTCCGACACAATAAGGTTGCAAAAGCAGAACTAAAGACCGGTAAGTGCTAAGTGTTTAATGTGCACAACGCACATTTTTATTTGCCCTTACTGATGTATGTATATCTTTTATAATCTGTCTTACTAATAATAATTATACTACACTATGATCAACTAGTTTTTTTTAAATAGTTAATGTAAACTACAACTTGTAGCTATTATTTTCTGCTTGTTATTGTATTGTAATCCATAAATGTATAGCAATTAAGAAATTTCAATACTATCTTGTATGTATATGACGTTACATATAATATATTTTTACAAGATAAAAACATAATTATGAGAATGGAAACACTGTATCATATTATTTTAAATCTTGTATAATTTCCTGTAACCCAGGGAGCGAGTTTAGTTCTGCATTGGTAAAACTATATTAAATCTTGCTAGTTTTATTCTATTATTAATGAGTATATATTTTATTTCGTTATATATTTTATGTATAATCATTTTATATTGTATTGCGCCACTCTTAACAAGAATAACTCAATAAATTTTGCTTGTACTGTCTCAGTTCTAGTAATGGAATATTAATAAAGGTATATAGAACTTAATCTTTATATTCTTATTTCATAATCACAATTTTCGAACCTTTCGTAAATAGAAAGTGAATTTATGAAAATGTAATGTATCGCATCTTTAATTATGTGTGGTAACCGTAACTAAAGGTAAAGGATAGGCCCCACACATTCCCCTGTGGAATACCGATACTTAACAGCGGAAGCAGGTTAATGAGTTTATATAACGGTTTTCCTTTGGGGGTTTATCTGGTTAGTATCGTAAGAAGTTGTGCATACATCCAAAGAATGAGGTAGTACGAGAGCTGCGGGCAGTGTGTCTGCAAACTATATGAAAAAACATGAAATTTGGTAACTGGCTTTATTGTTTTTCGAAGTATTCGCCTTTAACTTCAATACACTTGCATATGTTCGAACCAATTTGCAAAGCACTTTTTCCGACGAAAATCACTCACCACACATTTTATTTTTGATGTTTGGGAACAAAAAGGAATCAGGTGAATATGGGAGTAAGTCATTCGACATGTTTACTGGATAAAAAATCAAAGGTTTGACAAGCTGGTGACCGCTAGTGTTGTCATGATGCAGAATAGTTCACCAATTGCAATTGTTTTTTCTTATTTCATCAATGACAACCGGTAAACAAATTGTGATATATCAATCAGCATTCACAGTCCTTCGATCCTCTAAAGCCATAGTTGCTACATGTCCAGTTAAACTGAAGAAACAGGCAACCATTTGCTTTGCAATACTGCGTAAGAAATTTTTTTGGTTTTAGTTCAACTTTAAATAGCCAAACGGTAGATCGGTGTTCATTTTTCGGTTCGAACAAATAAATCGAAATTTTGTCACCAGTAACGATGTAGACTAAATTTGAACGATCTCGGTTGAATTTCTTGAGCATTGCTTTGCACAATTTGATGTGACCTTGTTTTTGCGCTTCTCAAATTGTGTGGGACTAAAGCTTCTGTACGTTCAAATGATCATGCAAAATCGTGTGTATTGCTTTCATATCAATGAATCTCACGGTATGTCACATTTCGATCTCATTCAATCATTTCACGCACAGCATCAATGATGGACGACCTTTACGAAATTCGTCACTGAGATTCTGAAATTCAGCAAACCAATTGTAAACATTGCTCTAGGTTGGTGCTTCATCTCCAAAAGCCAAATGAAGTTGATCGATGCATGGTTTCGGCGTTATACCACATTTGAAGTCGTAAAAAATCGTGGCACGAAAATTTGCACGTCAGATTTCCATTTTTGCACAAAATTACTTTTTATAAAATGGTGTGTAAACAAAACTAGCTCACTTGGGTAGGAACTATCAACTGAATTATAGGAACTTTGTGAACAAATTTCGAAGAAAATTACTTGATCTCGTCCGCGGCAGATAAGATTTTTTCCTGAAACCGTTGAAAATCAAACATTGTGATAGGTACTTAATGAAATCTAACTTTCAAATTATGTAATAAAAAAGTTATAATTTTCCCAAATAACAATAAATAGGTACCAATGGTAATAGTCCAAGAGCCAGTGACAAAAATAGTTACGTCATTTCATTAAGAAAATATTTCATCTTATTATACTCTCTTACCGTCGCTGATAATTAATTGGAAGTTTGCCTGGTTTTAGGTGGTGGAAAGAAGTCGAGATATATTTAACCCTTATGTTAGTTCGGAAAAGTATGTTTAGTTAGGTGAAACTGACCTGACAAAATGTCACGTATCCTTTTTAAATTAGGTTATAATTTTTTATCTTTGACAAACATTTTTAGCTATACTCCATTTACTTGACATCTGCACTGTCAGTGTCAAATTTAAAAAAAATGTCTTGACTATACCTCAAAAATAATTTGTTTTTTATTAGACTGTACAGTAATTTCATTGTTTAAATGTGAAAAATAGCAGTGGTGCCAACATAATGTCAGTTTGACAGTGCAGATGTCAAGTAAATGGAGTATATACGTATATTTGTCAAATGTCAAAAATTATAATCAAATTTTACAAAGTATACCTGACATTTTGTCAGGTCAGTTTTATATAACTAAACGTGACCTACTGGGGATACTTTTCCCAAGGACCATAAGAAAATGAAATACCGAGAGATCGAATAAATTTGTAATAAGAGTCGCCTGTGATACGTGTTATACCGGGTGGCCATGGAATTAGCTATTTATAAATGTTGGTTAGCATTATATTTCAATTATTATAATAAGTGTTGGTATGAAATGTAATAAAATGCAAATAAGAGGAGGGAAATATGCCCTGGATTCTGTAAGTTAGCCTACGACTCGATTATAAAAATCTCCTGTTCGAACTTCAATATTTATTGCAATCTGTAATAATTTTTGACAGATAGGAATTTTAGTTGTGATGACATTAATGACATTTAGTTTAGCTGGATTCATCACTTCAATAGCGCGGTGTTGATTCCAAAGGTAATGTGATATCAGATATTTATGGCCACCCGGTACTAGGTGACAGTGAGACTAGGGCCATGCTTATATCTTCTTTTATTTATGAATCAATTTGGATACAATTTTATACCAAAATACTAGACATAATTTCTGATTGGCCGATAGATATAGTCAAAATGGCTGACTTTCAGATTATCACTATGGGAAGACTACCGGTGGTGCGAAGGGGGGGGGGGGGGGAATTACCGTTCAAAGATATGGGAAAACCGGTTTTTCGCAAATAACTCGCTGACCTTCATTCCGATCGGAACAGTTTATCGGAGATAAAATAAAGGGCTCGCAAATACAAACAAAATTAACTTTGGTTGGTCCAAATCGGTCCAGCGGTTCTTGAAATATTGCTTTTTGAAGGTCGAAAAACTGCGCCTGGAATTTCGCCACGGCGGGAACCCTCCGCGGGCCGTGTTCGCGGTTTTCGCGGGTAAGATATTGACCTAGCGACTTTATTATTTTTTCCCTGTTAGGTAATCACAATCAAAATATTTTCTCCAAATTTCAAGTAGCTAGGTCAATTAGGAAGGGAGGGGGAAGAAAAACAATAAAAAAAAATTTGATCGGGGCGAACTTTTTTATTTATTGGCCGATCCGGGTCGCTCAAACTGGAAAATCTTCTTTATTTTTTTCGCTACAAGATTAGTCGGGGGTGACCAAGATTTTCGCGAAAATGGGGAAATCGCGGGAAATTTTCCGATTTCTAAAATTTTATTTCTTCATTTTCGCGGTTAACGAGTGGAGTGGGAGACAATTTTTTTGTCACCAGATTGCAATTTTTCTCTCTTGAAAATGAGCCCCGTACGAACCCGATAGGAAAATTATTAAAGCAGGGTGAGAGGTAAACGCGTTTTGCCCTGTAGAAGGGAAAGGGATAGGGCTAGCGACTTTGGGCAGGGCTCATTGTCAAGGGCAATCAATTACCTTGCATTATTTTTTTTGATCGCGAAGCGCTATCTTGATTAGGGACTGCACGCGCGCGTGATATGTTTATCACGGCGAGCGCGAGATGCCGGCGGCAGAGCCTAGCGCTCCCTCTCCTCTCTCTACTCTCTTACAATAATACATATTCACGCTCTTCTCGACTGTGTGTATCGGTGAGCGGGAACTCCTAATAAACATATCATGCGCGTGTGCAGTCCCTAATCAAGATAGCGCTTCGCAATTAAAAAATAATGAAAGGGAATTGATTATCCTTGAGAGTGAGCCCTGCCCGAAGTCGCTAGCCCTATCGGTTGCCCTTCTACAGGGCAAAACGCGTTTACCTCTCTCCCTCCCTTAATAATTGTCCTACCGGGTTCTTAGGGGGCTCATCTTCAAGGGAAAAAAATTGCAATCTGGTTACAAAAAAATTGTCTCCCACTCCACTCCTTCACCGCGAAAATGAAGAAATAAAATTTTAGAAATCGGAAAATTGCCCGCGATTTCCCCATTTTCGCGAAAATCTTGGTCACCCCCGACTTATCTTGTATCGAAAAAATTAACGAAGATTTTCCAGTTTGGGTGACCCGGATCGGCCAATAAATAAAAAAGTTCGCCCCGATCAGTTTTTTTGTTTTCCCTCCCCCTCCCCCCCCCCTAATTGACTTAGCAACTTGAAATTTGGATAAAATATTTTGATTGTTATTACCTAACAGGAAAAAAAAGTCGCTAGGTCAATATCTTCCCCGCGAAAAACGCGAACACGGCCCGCGGAGGGTTCCCGCCGCGGCGAAATTCCGGACGCAGTTTTACGACCTTTAAAACGCAATATATCGTAAACCGCTGGACCGATTTCGACCAACCAACGTTCATTTTGTTTATATTTGCGAGCCCTTCATTTCATCTCCGATACACTGTTCCGATCGGGATGAAACTCAGCGAGTTATTCGCGAAAAACCCGTTTCGCCATATCTTTGAACGGTAATTTCTCCCCCCTTGACACCTCCGGTAGTCTTCCCGTAGTGATAATCTGAAAGAGGGACTACGACTATAAAATCACAAAAAAAAATTCGAAAAGAAAGAGTTCGTTTTTCGGGTTTTTTTTTCGCCAGACCTACTCCACTATAATAGCTATTTTATCAATTAGGTCAATAACAAATCCTTAATAAAAGAATATAATTTGCTAAACTCGTTTTTTAAGAAAAAGTAACTTTTTTTAAATCGCACCTACTAAGGGCCATCTTTCCATTAAATAGAAAATGTAATTACCAATCTAGCGACATGCATCATGCACTACTTTATCTTTATCTGAAACTAATAGTAATTTATTATACAAGACGATAAAGTTAAATTTTATCCACGAGTGAATCGTTTAATGTCGAGACGAAGTCGAGACGTTAATGATTCAAGAGTGGATAGAAATAACTTTATCGTCGTGTATAATACAATATTTTTTTCTATAACAAGAACTTTAACAATTTCAAAAGAAAATAGTGACAGTCAATCACATTTCAAAATGTCAGTAGCTAAATTGGGTTGCTACGATAATAGGAAGCTGTCATATTTAATTTAAACAAAAGTTAGAAAATTAAATTACTTTATCTATCCTTGATGTTAAAGTGTCACTTTATCTACCCTTGCTGTTAAAGTAAAACTTGACCTTTTCTTTTGAGTTGATAAAAGCACACTTTAACATGTGCTATAGAAAAAAAGTTAATTAATTAATTATTTTTTAAAATCTATTTAAAAAACCAAAGTTTGGTTATTTAAGTAGATCACTCTATATGTTTTGTTTTTCGGAATCTACGACTCAAATTACATGCAACAGTGTTGCCAAATTTGCTTAGGTATTATTAGTTATTACATAAAAATATTTAAAAAAATAATTAATTAATTAATTTTCAGTTTCAGATAAAAATGTCGTTAGATTGGTAATTACATTTTCTATCAAATGGAAAGATGGCCCTTACTAGGTGCCATTTAAAAAAAGCTACTTTTTCTTAAAAACGAGTTTATCAAATTATAATCTTTTATTAAAGGTTGATTATTGACCTTATTGATAAAATAGCTATTATTAAGAGTTGCTAGTGTCAATTAGAAAAGATTTTTCCAAGTCAAGGCCTTCTATGGTAAAAAATAAAAATTGAAAATATAATTTTTTTGTTTAAAAAAATTGCAATTCAGCAAAACTATTATATATAATTTGACTCGTAGATTCAGAAAAACATAAAATATACAGGGTGTTCCATTTAAAAAATCAAAGTTAGTATCATTTCCGGTAAAACCGGAAGTCAGCTATTTTGACTATATGTATCGGCCAATCAAAAATTATGTCTAGTATCTTGATATAAAATTTTATCCAAATCGATTCAAAAATAGAGAAGATATAAGCATGGCCCTAGTCTCATTGTCACCCGGTATGTTTGACAGTTCTGAAGTTTATTGTTGGTGTGGCACTGCCAGTCTACGTCAATTTCGAGGTTGTCAGGTTAGGTTTTGTGTCAAATAATAAACAAAACCTCGAATTGGACATACACGGACAGTGCCACCAACAATATAATTCAGTACTGCCAGATAAGTTTATTTTATCTGTCATCTCTACCACTTTCCGCCCCTGCTGCAGCTTTCTTCACCACCGGAAACCAGGGAGACTTCCAAATCAATTATCAGCGATGTTAAGAGGGTACAGTAACATGGAATATTTTTTTGATGAAATGACGTAACTATTTTTGTCGCTGGCTCTCCGTCTATAAGTATTCACATAATTACACTAGTGCTTACCAGTGAATAAGCATTTTTAAATTACTGTATACCTAATTACAAATTTTATTCTTCGGAATTTGCTATGTTTATAGAAAGACATACTAGGTACCATTGCGAGACAGTGGTACAACAGTTTTTTCCTATGTAAATAAGTACGACTTTCACCGTTTCACCTTGCCTTTTTATGAAAATAATAAAAATTGAATATGTCAATCTTATGAAATTCGACATGCAAGAGCACTTCAATACACCAAAGTTTTTAGAATTTGGCCTACTTTATAACCAATTGAACTTCCCTTTCTGTTTGCATCCCTGGATGGCGTTTTAGAAGAAGATAATAAGTTAGTAAAAGTAAAATGTCCTTATACAGAAAAGAGCTTACACCATTTGAAGAGATGCTGTTTTCTGGAACAGCAAAATTATTCCCAAACTTCGTGAGTTTTACTTGGGCGCATTATTACCGAAAAGAGTAAAAGTACTAATAATTATTATTTAATTGTAAGACCATTTTGCAGCATGTTTCAATAAATGAGTTAATGACTCAACATTGCCAGTGACTGTTTTTTCTTATTGGCCACATACCTACTAGTTTTCAAATGTTTAAATAGACTTTTTGATTATGATTTCAACGATGTATAACACTCTACACTTTATTTTTGTTTTCACAATTAAAGAAAAACGAATGACACATGGGTGCTGTGGAAAATCTGCCTGTCCAATGTCTTCCATTTGTAATACAAAACTTTAATTCTGCCAACCAACTTTTTCTCATTATTGCATATTAATGGGCAATTTGTACCGGCTGATTATAAATGCTTTTCCATTAAGTTGCCTAAGAAATATTTGTTGCACGAATAATATGTTGGTGGTACTGTAAGTCTATGTCAAATTCGAGGTTATCAGGTTCGGTTTCGAGTCAGTCTGTGTCAAAACTGACGGAAAACCTAAGCTGATAACCTCGAATTTGACATAGACTTACAGTGCCACCAACATATTATTCATACAACTATTTCTAAGGCAACTTGATGCAAAAGCATTTATAATCACCTGGTATAAATGGATTTTTGTCTATATCTGACTTTCTATTGGTGGTATATTACACATAATTGGAAGGGGATGGTTTATATTTATTTCGGTAATAGAAATGGGGGGTATGTGGTCGGACCATCCTCCCCGTTATTTATGGATCACCCTGTAATATTTGGTGGATAAATACAAAATTTGTTTAATAAACTTACATATTTGTTTTAAATAGTGTATTATATATGTTTGACATGTTATTTTTGCATAATTATACCATTATTTAAGAATATTTGATAGAATTTTTTAATATTGTAAAATATATTGCAAAGGGGCTCTCTAAGCTCTACGTTGCGGTGCCAATAAATGTAATGAATGCTCCTTACCTGGATTGTTTATTTGAATGATATTTAATAACAATGGTCGGCAAAAAACAGTTTTTTTTTCGAGCCCTGACACCATTCCTGCTGATTCTTATGTAAAATGACTCCCTGAGTTCGAATATAACCCCCGTTTTCCCCCATCACCCGCCCTTTTCGAAGAAACCCGCCCCACCTATTTTTACCACTTTTCAATAATTTGGAGAGATGAAAAGGATTATTTTAGCCTTTATATTTCTTCTGAGGGGCTAGAGAGGTGAAAAGTTCTAGAACAAGAACATCTGTAGCAAGGAGGTAGTTTGGGGGAGGATTTGCCCCCTTAAATTGTAAAAAAATTATTAAAAATGATCGATTTTTTCGTTTTTTTTTTTGCAATTTTGTTCACCTATTTTCAACATATTCCAGCTTTACACAATTTAAACAACTTGGAAACACAGAATCCCCGCCTAGGACACCAACAAGTTGACTCTACGATCGCTACAGATGTACTGAGGGAAAATTCCTATGCAAACCTGCGGGTGCGAGTTATTGAGAGCGCCAGCGTGGTACAGTAAATTTACATATTCCAGCGTTCAGCCCCCTTTATCCTCTCCAAAACATCTCCAAATAATAAAAATATATAGCAACAATAATAAAAATATATAGCAACAGTTCGAAAGATTCACTGTACCGCGCTGGCACTCTCAATACCTCGGGCGCGTGCAGGTTCGCACAGGAATTTTCCCTCAGTACATCTGTAGCGACCGTAGAGTCAACTTGTTGGTGTCCTAGGCGGGGATTCTGTGTTTCCAAGTTGTTTAAATTGTGTAAAGCTGGAATATGTAGAAAATAGGTGAACAAAATTGCGAAAAAAAAACCTAGGAAATCAATCATTTTTAATAATTTTTTTACAATTTAAGGGGACAAATCCCCCCCTAATCTACCTCCTTGCTACAAATGTTCATGTTCTAGAACTTTTCACCTCTCTAGCTCCTCAGAAGAAATGTAAAGGCTAAAATAATCCTTTTCATCTCTCAAAACTATGGAAAAGTGATAAAAATAGGTGGGGGGCTTCCCCCGAAAACGGTGGGTGATGGGGGAAAACGAGGGTCATATTCGGATTCAGGAGGTCATTTTACATAAGAATCAGCAGGAATGGTGCCAGGGCCGATTTTCATGCAGACCAGTATAATTCAAATTGGGGCAAAATTTGTATTACACACAATTCTCATATTTAATAATTTTATACTGTGGTTATACTTTGCCTGACAATCAATTTCGGCTAGTTAAAAAAAGAAATGTAATACTTAATTATTCAAAAAAATAGTTGTATGCCCCTTTTCTATTTTATTCAATTGCAATTTAGTTATTACACTAGCTCTCGGCAAAACATACGCTCCATCTCAAGTTGGGTTCCAAAGTTGACTATATTTATATAATTGGATCTGAATTTTACTATATCCAGCCATTCTAAGTCAGTAGCTGAAATACGCGACGTTAGTTCAAATATTCACAAACTGTCAAATCACAAAAATGTCCGCCCAGTGCAAATAGCGATACTTGAAAGTTTAAACTCGTAAAAATATGAGAAATCGTCAGGTAAATATACAAATTTTGTGCAGTGATGACGTAGAAAAGAACCGGCCTCGGTTATTTCGTGACGTAGGACGGACGCCAAAACGTGCATTTGCTTCTGGCCGCTTAGAACTCGCTAAACTTGCAAAATTTGATGACGCCTTGCTTATTATGCAAAATTACGGCGTAGCTGGAGCCTTGGAAACGAGCTTATCTTCGGCAAGGTTTGGTCTCGTATTTTGCTGCTTTTATCCCAACTCTGACACTTTTAGGCTAATTTCCTACCTCGTAAAAACTGCAAGACCTGGAGCGATGCTGGTCTGACATGCCCGTTGAATTTCCTCGACTGGAGATACTCGTCTGGCTGCAGAAGGTGGTTGGGACGTTCTTGCAGACTTCTACTATGGCCTGGGCTGCTGTCCTCTTGTTTCAAATGCTTTATTCGCAAGTAGATGGGCCTCGAAATTTTGAGCTGAACGGCTGCCGTTCCTTCGTCGCAGATGGACTGGAGGTTTTTATATTGTTGTGCTGCGGAAACTGCTGCGAACACTTGTACACGCACAGGGACACTTAGGCAATAACATGCAACACTTTTAAGTTTGTAAATAACTCGGTTAATGGTCAAAAAATGTATTTTAAAGTGGAGCACAAAACTCACAAACATGTAATAATTTTTAATTCAATTGTTCTCCCGTTATCAACAAGATAGCATCAAGTTGCTAGGATACGGTGTTAATGGAAATTAGGTTTGATAATTAATGGACATAAAAGGAAATAAATTTGAGTACATAAATTAGAATTACCATTTTTCTTAAAATCCAGATTATTGTCTTTTTTTTAAACTAAATTGTTCTATTCCGTTGCACACACAAATGTCTTTTATTATTTTGTCATTGCTCTGCTTTGCACTTTTTTTATTAATAATAAACGCACTGGCATATTAGAGTTCCACACTTTTCATTCGTTTGCTTCCTTTCCTGTTGCCTGCTTCTCGAATTGCTCTTTTGCCATATTCTGTTATCTTTCATCTTTCTTAATTCACCTTTCAGACTCCTCACAATTTTCACCATGCTTGGCTTTATTGACAACTACGCTGCTTTTAAAATGCACATAACAAACCTTTTGTGTCTATTAATTTCCTTCGGTCTGGGTTTACATTATGCACAAACCTATTCTTTTATTATTTTAATTTATTTAAAATTCAATTTCGAACCCTGTGAAAATAAGCTTTGCTTTTGTGTTCCTTTTTCGACTATTTTACTATTTCTCGCGTCTCATTGTCAATGCATTTAATATTTTACTTTAGTTTAACATTGAAATTGTATACAGCATCCCAACTCTCTGCTTATTGAATCAGTCAATTATCCTGCACTGTAAAAGAGAGCCAAGTTGTGGGGCTTAATACCATCTCAATATTTGTAGTTGCAGATCAAATAAATATTTTTTTGATATATCGAGAGATCCAAAAAAAACTGTTCCTCAGCAGGCTGTGGAATGAAAAGTCACGTCTTTACTTGTGTCAGCTGGAATCCAACACATAAAATCGTTGGTCTCTTTGTATCTTTGTTCGCTAGCTTCTCCAACGATACTGGACAGATTAAGTTGTATGATCGCTTAAAATGTTGCTAATTGTTAGACTTAGATCGTAGGCCGGTTTTTATTTTCAAAAAAGGTTTTAATTAGATTGTGTAATTGGCAAAACTAAGCGTAATTCAAGTGATTTATTATATAGCACTACAGCAGCGCGACATTCAACAAAGTCCCGTGGCTCTGTGGTAGAATGTTCGCCTGCCACACGGGCGGCCTGGATACGATTCCCGGCCGATGCATCTTTTTTTTTAATTTATATTAATGAAACTCTCCTAAATTTGCGAATGGAACCGTAACTCTGGTGATTCACTAGTTAAATAATAATGAAACGTCATTTTTAGGAGCAGAAATCTTTCATTGAGCAACACAAGACAAGATTTGCATCTGCATCCTTACCGATTTATTTCCGTTCAGGAGCTTTTAACAGGATTATTCAGAGTTCAGTTTTGTCGTTGACTTTTCATTATTATTTAACTACTGAATCACCCTAGTTACGCTTCGGTTCGCAAATTTAGGAGATTCATTAATATAAATTTTTTTAAAAATGCATCGGCCGGGAATCGTACCTGGGCCGCCCGCGTGGCAGGCGAACATTCTACCACAGAGCCACGGGACTTTGTTGAATGTCGCGCTGCTGTAGTGCTATATAATCATTCACTTGAACTACGCTTAGTTTTGCCAATTACACAATCTAATTAAAACCTTTTTTGAAAATAAAAACCGGCCTACGATCTAAGTCTAACAATTAGCGATATTTTAAGCCATCATACAACTTAATCGGTCCAGTATCGTCGGAGGAGCTAGCGAACAAAGATACAAAGAGACCAACGATTTTATGTAGTGGATTCCAGCTGACACAAGTAAAGATGTGACTTTTTATTCCACAGCCTGCTGAGGAACAGTTTTTTTTGGATCTCTCGATATTTTTTTATTACTGCGTTACAACCAAGGCTAACTTAGGTGCTGTTACGGATCATAGTTGCCAGAGCCATATTGTGTAGGCAACGATCCATAAACAAAGTTAAAACAGTTCATTACATTTGGTTCATAAAGCAACAAGCGTTTTATTTCAACCTTATAAATGAACATAAATATGTAAGATACAACCCCAAAGGGCTTAAAATCCTAGTGCCTATATTATCCTTCATTCAAATCTTAGTTTAATTGTGGAAATTCTACTAATGACTATTTGTTACTACCAATAACAAAAAAATTGAAAAAAGTTAAGTTACTGATGAAGAGGTGCACTCAATGATTGTATTTTTTTTTTTTTTATTCATCATAATATGCACCGTGGTGCTTAGATATGTCACAATTCCAGTTTAAATATAAAAATATAAAAATAAAACATACAATGCATTTACAGAAATAGTCAACTACAGATAAATACAGTAACAACAAAAATACTAAAGTCAATAAAACAAGACAGTCTTAATTTTCAACAAATCTGAAATCGGAAAGTTCATAGTAGACATTGGCCAGAAGATGTTTTTTAAGCTTAACTTTGAAGAGTTTTGTTGGGGCATTTTTGAGAGTACTAGGAAGCGAATTAAATAATCCTATTCCGAAATTATTTCGTTTAGTGGACGTTAGTCTCTGCTGCGGAACCTGTATATCGCCTCGACTGCGGGTGTCGTAACCATGGGTATCGCCGTTTTTTGTATAATCGCCATAATGTTCTTTTATGTATAATAGATTACAATATAGTATTGCTGACGGTAGCGTTAATATGTTATATTTTTTAAACAATGGTTTACAACTGTCTAACTGACTCGCTCCCGCCAACACTCTCAAGGCTCTTTTTTGTACAATGAAAACTTTTTTAATATGTGTAGAGGTACCCCAGTTTATTAGACCGTACGTCATTACACTATGAAATAATGCGTGGTATGCAGTAATGGCAGCATCTAAGTTTACTCGATTTTTTATTTGTCTAATTACATAAATTGTTCTTGATAACTTAATTGAAAGATTGTCAACATGTGCTTGCCAAGTTAGTTTGTTATCCAAGGTAAGGCCTAAAAATTTGACGGTTTCACAGATATTTTGTTTATTTGAAAATAGTAAAGTGGTAGTTTTATTTTGGTTTAAACAAAGCTTATTTGCCTGGAACCAATCTGAGGCTTGGTTGATAATGTTGGTTTGTAACTGATTGACTAGAGTTTCATCTTCTACGTGGTTTGCAAAGGTCGTATCGTCTGCAAATAAAGTCGTGAAAACTGGGATGGCATTAGGCAAATCGTTAACATAGATTAAAAATAATAACGGTCCCAATACACTTCCTTGTGGGACACCATGTTGAATTGAAGACATCTGGCTGTACTGACCTTTGCAAAATACACATTGAGATCTGTCAGATAAGTAGGATGACATTAGTTTTAGAGTTACTCCCCTGCAACCGTAATACTCCAGTTTATCTAGTAAAATGCTTTTTGAGACACAGTCGAACGCCTTGCTTAAATCAAGAAATAGTGCAAAGGAAGATGTTTTGTTTTCCAATGATTCTGTTATATAATTAATGAGATTCAGCACGGCTCCCGACGTGTCCCTTCCTTTTCTGAACCCAAACTGTCTGTCCGTAAAAATATGGTTGGTTTCAAAGAAATTTAGAATTCGAACTGCAATAATTTTTTCTATAATTTTGGCCAAAATGGGGAGAAGCGCAATGGGTCTATAATTGGATCTATCATCAATTTCACCCGATTTATATAGAGGTATAATTTTGGCTTGTTTCAATTTATTAGGAAATATGCCCGTGTTTAATATGATGTTTGCAATATGAGCTATCGGGGCAGATAAACATAAAACATTTTCTTTGTACATACAAACCGATTGATTATATAGGTCTAATGATTTTGACTTTTTTAATGTATTTATAATATCTTCTACCTCGGATTCCTTCAACAGTATATAAGAAGAGTGATTGTTCATTGTTTACTGGTAATTTCTTTAGATAAACACTGTGTGAGTACTTTGATGGGGGAATATTTGATAATAAATCGTCGGCTACATGCACAAAGTAGTCGTTGTGAGATTCTGGGGAAATCACACTTACCACTCCATTGCTATTGATATTGCTTACACCTTTTTTTATTATTCTCCATATTGTTCTTTGTTTATTATCAGACTCCAAGATTTCTTTACTGATTTTTTCTTTTTTTAATTTTAAGATTTTTTGTTCGTATTCGTATTTTTTTTGTTTAAATTCAGCCGATAGAAGATCATTATTTTGCAAGTTCAATTTCAAAATGTTTCCAAGACGATTTATTTCTTCCCTGGCCGAAACTATTTCTGGATTGGTAAACATAGAGGCATTTTTACGTTTGTTATTTGTATTAATTTTAATGGGAGGAAAAGATAAATCGTGATAATATGAAAAAACTTTATAAAAAGCATTAACTGCGCAGGTTGGGTCAGACTCTCTATATAATTCTACCCAATCTTCAGTTAAGAGGTAATATGAAAATTTGATTCTATTTCTAGAACTTTTATTTGGTACGGTTTTGTAAACAGAGGTCGCCCGTTTTTGAATAGTGTTAAATTTAATTATTTGAGATTTATGATCAGATAAGTGAAATTCAGCCACAGTTGCAAGTTGTGTTTCAAAATTTGTGAAGATGTTGTCGATACACGACTTGGAATTTTTTTGTATTCTAGTAAAGTCGGTGATATTTTTTTGTAATCCAAAAGAATGGAATATGTTAGTAATTTCGATGCTTTCCTTAGATTTAACTGCAAAATTTATATTAAAATCGCCACCAAACACTAGTTTACTATTTTTAAAATATTTAGATATTAAGTCAAGAACATGAGAAAGTTTATTTTTAAAGATATCGATATTACCACATGGTGAACGATATAAAGCCACCGCAACACAGTTCAAATCAGCAAGTTTAATGCCAGTGCATTCAAAATGTTTTTCACTGTTAAGTTCATTAATGAAATTTAATGATGTAAAAACGTGATCAGATCTAGTAAAAATGCATACTCCTCCACATTCACTCTCCAATCGGCAGTAACAAGAAGCTAGATTGTAATTATTTGGTGTATATAAATGTTTTTCTCCATCCTTAAGCCAATGTTCACTAATCATCACCACGTCAAAATTTTGTTCAGTTAAGATGGATTCAAGATAATTGTGTTTGTTTCTAATACACTGAATATTTGCATGCAAAATAGTAATATTACTGGTGTTTTTATTACAAAAGAGAGGCACTGAATGTTTGTCAATGATAGAAGATACTTGCTCTTCTGGGCACGTCGATCGTATTAAAAATTTCGTTTTGGCGAGTAGTATTTGCCATGGCTTTCCCTGGATTGTTGTAGGCGTATTAGATGTTGGGAGGAGACAAATGATTTGTAGGTTGCAAGGTCCGCCGATGCAGTAGAAGATCCTATGCCATACGCTTCAAAGTACTTCTTGTATAATTGTTTTAGCGACTCCACGTCTACAGGAAGGCCCTCAGAAGCTAAAAATACCCTTAGAGAAGCATTTGTGAAGCCCTCGTGACAAACTGATTGCGGTTGTTCATGTAGATAGGATATGTACAACCTGACGGCATTCATTATTGCTGGTTCCCGCAGACGAGCCAAAAGGTACCGGCCTTCATCGGTGGCAGATTGCATTGTCAGTTTCACCCTTGGCGGAGTCATTGCATCTACTGTGAGATTTGTTTTCTGGATGCCTGCACTCACAAATTTTATGGGTTGATTTTCTTTAAAGGTGTGTTGTTTGCCAGCTGCTATAGCCTCCCCATCAGAATGAAGCCTTAGAATCTTCTCTTGAGTAGTGAATTCTTTAGTTGTCTTTTTCTTCACTTTGTCCAGCTGCATCCTTAAAATGTACACTATATTGATGCTTAAAAATACGAAATTTTTTTATTCTTTAAAGACAATTTGAAGTTTTACACCAATTTTCATATTTTTTGTGGAAAATCAGTATGTATTTTTTCTTTATTTACTTATATAGCAACATTAGAAGAAGATCCATTGCCTGTTTAAGAAATATCCAACTATTTACATTTACGCACATGAGGTATCAGTGCAAGTCTCCGGATCTCCATTAAACTATAATCCTATTACTAGCATTTGTACTTAATCTCTGATAAACATCTAGTCAAATCTGCTTTGAAAAAGGTGTTCCCTATTTTGAAAGTATTTGCTCAATTGAAACATTTTAATTGCAACGTTTCTTATGGATCACACCTTCTAATTAACAGCCTTGCGGTTTTTTGATATCTAGTCACGGCGGGTATAAATATCTGAGCTTGAATCTAGTTTAGCAACCAATTCCGATCGACATGTGCTATACACCATTTGACGCATCTCGTCGAGCTGAACAATATTGCTGCTGGGGACATTTGCGGCAGACCAACAGTTACTGAGATACAGCACATTAAAGATTAAAATGTCCCACACTAAGTTTATGGCACGTTAGCTTTAAAATATCTTTATGTTAAATCATGTGTGTTGGGTTGGGTTGGGTTAGTTTTGATTGGGTTGGGTTGGGTTTGGTTGAGTAAGGTTAGGTTAGGTTAGGTTAGGTTAGGTAAGGTTAGGTAAGGTTACGTTAGGTTAGGTTAGTTTAGGTAAGGTTAGGTTAGGTTAGGTAAGGTTAGGTCAGGTTAGGTAAGGTTAGGTTAGGTTAGGTAAGGTTAGGATAGGTTAAGTAAGGTTAGGTTAGGTAAGGTTAGGTTAGGTCAGGTAAGGTTAGGTTAGCTTAGGTTAGGTTAGGTAAGGCTACGTTAGGTAAGGTTAGGTAAGGTCAGGTTAGGTTAGGTAAGGTTAGGTTAGGTTAGGTTAGGTTAGGATAGGTCAGAGCTGTTCCGAGTACAGACAAAAAGTACTCGAGTACCGAGTACAAATACTTTACTTAAAATGTAATCGAGTACCGAGTACAAGTACACAATGAAAGTATTCGAATACCTATACAAGTACAGAGTACCAAGTACAAAGGAATGCAATGGCGGAGTAATGGTAAAAACAAAAACCACAAAATTTATTAGTCTTTTTTTATTGGCTTTCAAAACAAGTTTTTCAAAATTGTCATCTGTCAGGGCATGGCAACGTGGTCTGTTTACCAGTGTCGCGAACAAAAATAATCGTTTTACTGCAGCCGATGATCGCAAGCATGTATTATAGCGCATGAAAAGTTTTTTCATTTTCGGGTAATCATCCAGCATTGACAGATTGGTCCATTTTCTTCAAGGTAATGTAGAAGTTCAACTTCAATTTTGGACTTCTTTTTATCTATAATACTATAATATGCGATACTTTCAATTTTTGGGTTTCAATAATATGAAGAGATGAAGATTCGCGTACATCATTATTATCTTCATCAAAATAAATATTCTAGATCCTGATCTTTGGCTTCGCTGTCACATTCATCGGAATTTTTAGAATATATTTCCAAATCGTTAATATCTCCAAAATAGTTAACTTTAGACACACAATTTTATATTAAAAATATTAGCTTCTCGACGTAATACTTTTAAGCAATCTAAATATAAGGCATTCTGTTAAAATAAGTAAGTTAGGTTTGCCACACTTTTTTCAGTCACCTCGTATAATCAATACCATAAAATTGGTGGTCTCTTTCTTTCTTTGTATGTATGTATGTATCTTTGTTCCCTATCTCCTCCGAAGATAGACCAATTAAATTATATGATAGCTTAAAATTTTGCTAATTTTAAGACTTAGATCGTAGGCCGGGTTTTATTTTCCAAAAAAGTACGAAAAAGTAAAGTAAAATATAATTATATTTAATTTAATTAAATCGTGTAATTAGCGAAGCGAAGCGTAGCACGGGTGATTCACTAGTTAGTTTACGTCACTAATCGGTAATCACTGTAGTCAGTCACTTATTAAACAATCAACTAACGAACTAACTAGAAACCTGAACACTGCACGACTGCAAGGGTTACAAAACTGCAATTAAGCTTTTTATGGCAATCAATTGGCGGACACATGTCTGAAATTGGATAAAAATGTAGGTACTTATTGCGCAGTGCAATGTACTCGAGTACCCGAAAATGTATTCGAGTAGACGGATATGTACTCGAGTACACGTAAATGTATTCGAGTACAGGAATATGTACTCGAGTACACTTAAATGCGTCAAATACAGGTACAAGTACATTTAAAAAAATGTACTCGTGGACTGAGTACCGAGTACACTAAAAGTACTCAGAGTACAGTTACTGAGTACTTGTACTCGAGTACCGCACAGCTCTGGGATAGGTTAGGTAAGGTTAGCTTAGGTAAGGTTAGGTTAGGTTAGGTAAGGTTAGGTCAGGTTAGGTTAGGTTAAGTTAGGTAAGGTTAGGTAAGGTTAGGATAGGTTAGGTTAGGTAAGGTTAGGTTAGGTTAGGTAAGGTTAGGTTAGCTTAGGTTAGGTAAGGTTACGTTAGGTTAGGTTAGTTTAGGTAAGGTTAGGTTAGGTAATGTTAGGTCAGGTTAGGTTAGGTAAGGTTAGGTTAGGTTAGGTAAGGTTAGGTTAGGTAAGGTTAGGTTAGGTTAGGATAGGTTAGGTTAGGTTAGGTAAGGTTAGGTAAGGTTAAGTTAGGTGGCGCGCAGTGTGACTTGTTATTAGCCTTCGGTGAGGTACGCTGCGCGGCGCCCCGCCAAAGGCCCCAGAGTGTTTTCCACAAAGAAAAAATTTATAAAAAAAAATTCTATAGTGCTGTATCTCAGTAACCATTGGTCTGCCCCGAATGTCCCCAGCAGCAATATTGTTCTGCTCGACGAGACGCGTCGAATGGTGTATAGCATGTGTCGATCGGTGTTGGTCGCTAAACTAGATTCTTACCAATATCTGAAGTCACAGACGTGATAAACGTACAATCGACGCTAGTTCCTTTTTCTAAAATTTAATAGGTATCTTGTTCTATTAAAAATATTAAAAATTTGCTTCGATACAGGGCTTTATATGGTACATATACGCAAAATTAGTGAGATTTTTTTCAAACTTACTTGTTACTAAATACAAGCCTTAAGTTTTCATCAATAACAAATTGAATACGTTAATTCTATAACCAAGACAAGAGCATTACCGTTTCTTTTCAATTCTGTGTAGCTGCATGGAACGACCCTTTACTACCAAATTCTGTCCTGCGTTTTGACAATCGTTACTTTTTGGCAATTTAGTGGGGTAAATATCTAAAGCTGGACAAGGGGGTGGGCAAAGATGTCGATTGGAGTTAATCCTGAAATCTGTATAAAACCGTCACGCTAAAGAAAGAATACCCACCTGTCTCTACATACCCATTGAACGCTCCGGCCTAGAAGGCAGCAAATCAAGTTTTTGCAACAGTCCGTATCTTCCCACCTCGTTGCTATCCAAATCGGAAAATATCCCCTGGCGTTTTAATGTAATGAACTCTGTTAAAATGGGATCATTGTCTAGAAAATTCTGGTTTTTCAAAGCGCTGCCGTGCCCCATCATTATGTTATCTTCGACGAATCCGATATCGGCCATTGATAATTTTGTGGTATTGTAAACCTTGAAAAGCAGTGTGACAAGAATGCGAACTGGTTTTAGTGATGGGATTATTTACAGACAGAACTTTGTCACCATTAGCCTTAAGGTCTTCATTATCCAAATTGTATTTGCTGGCATTTTCGGCTATGTTCTTAGACAATTGGGGTCTGCCAAGTACGTCTTGAAACACTTCCTCAATAATATGTGATACATCGTGGTTTTCGCTTTTATTGCTCTTCAGTATCAATGGTCTGGAATTCATTTTACATCTATTCACTCTCACTTTGACATTCAAATATTTTGTGAAGGAATTAGTCACTGTCAAAAAGACAAATGCAAAAATCACAGTTACTATGGTTTATTGTAAACTTATAATACAATCACTGACATAACGTACTTATCATTTCCTCGATACAATTTAAAATATGCACATTCCTAAACATCGAATGTGTTTTTTCCTGCAAATGACAGCATAATAAGAGTCTAAACAAGCATGGAACTTATAGTAACCTTAGATCGATACAATCTTTGTGTATCAAAAGAACTTATACACAGCAGCTCGAAAAAAATAAGAACAGATATACACGCAACAAGTTTTAAATTAATTTGCACTTAAGCGAATACTAAACCTAAAGGTACTTGTAAAGGAAAATGACTTATTTATCCAGTTCTAGTGCCGCATACTGCTCGGCTGTCACGTCCGTCATCATCAGGTTTCCATCTGGCAGCATCAGCACGACTTTGCGCGTACCACCTTGAAAAATATAAGAGTTTGATTGGGAAATTATACATGATGGTTGTAAGACCACGTAACATACTCCACGTTGATTGAATGCCACCACAATGAGTGCTTTTTAATTTTAATGAAATAAAAAAAGTTATGTAACAACAATGTAGTGATACTGTTATTTACAATTATCTGAAAAATACATGTTAATATAATCATTAAAATTTCAACAAAGTTTTCCTGTTATATTAATAGATGGGAAAAATGAATTGAGAGCAGTAAAAAGGTTCTATGGATTAAGAATGGTTCAAAAAGACTCTGAAAAACAATTGAAGAACAAAGGAAACTGAAAATGAAGGAGTTAAATAAAATATAGAAGAAATTAAAAAGTCTGAGTAAAGAAGTTATGCAGACGGACAATAAAAACAATGAAACAGAAAGGAATTGCACCACATTAAAAGTGCAACAAACAGACAGACTTCAATCCATCAACTAAAAAGAAACTAAAGAACACTATTTAGCAAAAAAAAAAAAAACAGAAGTAGATCTACCAACAGCAGACGTCGATAATAGATACGGAGACGGCAATAACTAGACATGCTGTCACTAAAGAATATGGGAGAAGAAATTTTCTAAGGACTGAAAAACTTGGACTGGTAGTGAAGACATCACCAAATACCACTTAGTATCGCAAATAAAATCTTTTTCTTAAATCAAATAACACCATGATTGATAAGACCTTGCGTAAAAATTGGCTTGATTTTAGAAAAAAAAAATTCCTCGCATAGGTCTAGTCAAGTTTGTCTAGACCTTGTCCATAACAAACAAAACACATCTACGTGCAATCTATGGAGCACTAGAGACCCTGTATTAAGATAAGAGATGGGAAATACAGATGATCAATGCGGATTGGTTGGAACCATTTTCCATGGCAGAAATGATTAATGCCGTTTGAAATTTAAAATTTTTGCTGTAGTGACAAGTGACATCTCTTTTGTGTAATAGATAAACAGGTTTTTGTATGTCATTGTTCATAAATTTAACTTGAATGGCTGGCTGTGTAGCAGTTGGATGTATAAAATTGTGTTCAGGTTTCGATCAAATGACCCTTATATGTGAATATTGATGGAAAGGTATGTTTTTATGAATTTGAAGTGTGAAAATCGTACAGATTACGCAAAGAACATTTTACGCCAGACTAGTTCTTAACTATACAAGGCGTTTCACAATGACGAATCACAAATTCGTCATGTTTTCGAACTTGCAACGTCTACACACCTATGGGGTCACGAGTGGAATCTAAGAAAGGAGCCCTTTATAACAACCCAGCGGCAATTCTTCCTTACAAACAGAGTGTTTCACTCTTGGAATTCCTTACCCAATGAAGTAGTTGCTGCCAATGATGTCAACAAGTTCAAGTCCCTTATTGACGAATTATTAAGTACTTAATATCAATTTTATTTTATTTTATTTTGTTACTGCATAAATTTAGTTCATTATTCAATCACACACCTTGTATTATCTTTGAGCAATGATAGATTCACTCTCTGCTCTGTATCTTATCTAATAATAATTATAATAATAAAATCCCAATTAGGAAACCAATATAACGCAGTGCATCATTCCACTTGTACAGTTGTAAGGGTAAAACATATTCAGAAAATCAGTATAAAAATGTTCACATATAATCTCATAAGAGCATTAATTCTTTCCGGAAATTTTTTTGAGTGCGTTCCAACAACGTCGTATTAATTTGCCTGAGCGGGACGCGAGGGCAAATTAGAACGTTGTTGAATGCACGAAAATAATTTCCGGATATGAATTAATGTTCAAATGCAGATTCGGTAAGAAAATCGTAACGACACAAACCCTAAAAAGAAGTAATGTCTACCTACAAAAAATTTCCAAGAAATTTTGTTGTTGGCTTGGATACGGCTCGTGAACTAATTTTTCTATTGGTTATTAATGAGTGTCGTACGATTTTCAGCAAAATTTAAAGAATTTGTGGGTAAGAATCTAGTTCAGCGACCAACACCGATCGACATGTGCTATACATCATTCGACGCGTCTCGTCTAGCTGAACAATATTGCTGCTGGGGACATTCGGGGCAGACCAATGGTTACTGAAATACAGCACTATAAAGTTTTTTTTTTATAAATTTTTTCTTCGTGGAAAACACTCTGGGGCCTTTGGAGGGGCGCCGCGCAGCGTACCTCACCGAGGGCTAATAACAAGTCACCCTGCGCGCCATGTAACCTAATCTTACCTAACCTAACCTAACCTATCCTAACCTAACTTAACCTTACCTAACTTAACCTAACCTTACCTATCCTATCCTAACCTAACATAACCTTACCTAAACTAAACTAACCTAACCTAACCTAACCTACCGTAACCTTACTTAACCTAATCTAACCTAACCTAATCTTACCCAACCCAACCCAACCCAACCCAAACTAACCCAACCCAACCCAACACACACGATTTAACATAAAGACATTTTAAAGCAAACGTGCCATAGACTTAGTGTGGGACATTTTAATCTTTAATGTGCTGTATCTCAGTAACCGTTGGTCTGCCCCGAATGCCCCCAGCAGCAATATTGTTCAGCTCGACGAGACGCGTTGAAAGGTGTATAGCACATGTCGATCGGAGGTGGTCGCTAAACTAGATTAGGTTAGGTTAGGTTAGGTTAAGTTATGTTAGGTAAGGTTAGGTTAGGTGGCGTGCAGTGTGACTTGTTATTAGCCTTCGGTGAGGTACGCTGCGCGACGCCCCACCAAAGGCCCCAGAGTGTTTTCCACGAAGAAAAAAATTTATAAAAAAAAAACTTTATATTGCTGTATCTCAGTAACCATTGGTCTGCCCCGAATGTCCCCAGCAGCAATATTGTTCAGCTCGACGAGACGCGTCAAATGGTGTATAGCACATGTCGATTGGAGTTGGTTGCTAAACTAGATTCAAGCCCAGATATTTTAGAAATTCTTCAAAAATAAGGTATAGTGGCGATAGACGTGAAATTTAAAACACAACAGAAAAGCTATTCCCATCTGAGTTAAATAATATTAAATTAAAAGGGACATAACCACTATCAAAGCTAAATGTCAATAGAACATTGGGTTTAACTTATGAACTATTATTATTAGAGGGTAAAAAGCGTTTCACTTTATTACAGTCAAAGTGAAATATTTTGAGAAGCTTACCTATATGTACGAACGAGTTTGTACATCATCCAGTGTAGTACCAGTTTTAGTATTTATTTTAAAATTTGAGTCTTTGAAAGAAATTGTAATGAAATGTAAATGGGTAATTAATAACTAGAAACAATCCGTAATATCTATCCTACTTGATGAAAATCAGATGCAATTTTTATTGATAATGAACAATTATTTTCACAATTTGACATTTAGAAATTTGTCATTTTAGGTTAATGTCAGTTTGGCAATGGCAACATCTTGAAACAATCTTTCACAAACGTAGAAATTAATCAATTTATCCTTGGGAACTGGTTCCACTTGTCCCATCTCTTATCTTACTTTTTATACAGGGTCTCTAAGGAGCACCAGTCATTCTTTTGTTCACTACTGTAGACTATAAGAAAGCTTTTAACTTCCTTAACAAAGAATTTCTATGGAAGGACTTTACAAATAGAGTGTTACAAGATAAAATAGCAAAAAGACTACAATGGGTAAAGTCACCTGCATTTGAAAGTACAACCGGAGAGCATCAAGAGTGTTTAAAGTCTCCACTCTTGGTCCTAATAGCCAGTAGAGGTGTTGCGTACAACAGGGGAAGACGTTAGAAGAAATTGATTTTGTAAATTACAAACATCTATCATAGAGCAATAGTTGCAAGACAAAACTGAATAATGTAGAAGACAACCTGTTAAAGCTACGTCTATCAAAAGAAAAATGTTACGCTAGAAAATTGACGCTTCAGTTTTTTGAAATTACAAAGAAGTGTGTGCCATTGTTGCGGTTGCAAAATCATACACAGAAGCAACAAGGACTTACAAAAACAATAAGACTATACATGACATTGCTAGAAGAAAAATACTAAAGACTATTTAAGAGTGATTAAAAAATGAGAAATTACAAGCACACAGAACACACAGAAAAAGAAAATAAGGGGGAAGATAGTGAGATTCAAAAGTCTCAAATATAGAGTGGAAACCATATAGAATAACAGACCCCAGCATGCCACGTTGCATGCGTTTGGCAAACACGAATGGAGCGGTTCAGTTAAGGAAAGGAACACATGGAAAGATATAGCAGGCAAAGCTAAATAACTGCACGAGTTGTACGAAGCAACCGTAAAGAGAAGAAAAAAAGGAGTAATCCACGTCCAGAAATGGATGAACTTTTTCCTTAGAAGGGGCTATAATCTTTGGGAATGGAACCTGAGGATGATGACGAAAGACAATTAATTAACTTCTTGCAGTGTGAACACGCAATAATAGGAGTTCATTAGTCATCAAAATATTTCACGAGAAAAGCTAATCAAGGATGATCTGCAACAAAACAGCTATATCACACTTGCAACTTCAAAGGCAGCAAGTACCACTTGCATGGCATCCGTTAAAAAAAAAAAAGATGAAGAGTGCCACAACGCCTTGAGTAAATGAACAATACCAAGACATTTATGAAGAAGAGATAATATAAATAAAGACAAACAAAAAAATAAGATAGAAAAAGAGAAGTATAAACATGATTGCTAATAGCAATAGAGAGTGAAGACAGAATATAATATAATCACTTAAATAGAAACGAAGTCGGGTAGCGCAATTGTGAAAGTGCTAAGACCTAAGAGATAAGAGTAACAAGGTCAACATATCACCAAGACACACATCTCATGCAATGGTTGTTGCGCAAGCACAAAAGGCACGCTCCAACTTTGTAACCTGAATCCGAGGCAAGTTGAGCATTGTACCACCAGATACAAGCGTAAAAGCACGATGTGAGGTTACCGACAATGCATACATACTTAAACAGGATGGTAAAAAGAGCTGTAAACAAAGCAAAAAAAATAAGATACTAAAGTCACAATTACTTACAGAAAAGAAAAAACAATTCAAAGAAGCGATGGAAAAAAAGTAGAAAACGATAAGGAAATAGAAGTAAGCATCGAAGAACTAGAAAAATCAATTAAAAATTAAAATTGGAAAACCCTTGTAATATTCCATAAAACTAATTACGCAGTTCTGCTAGTATCGGGAATTAGAGTAGGCCTTGACCAGATTATTACAAGTTAAAATGACTTGAACCTTAAAAATATTGAGATTAATCATTATTATTGTTGCATGTCTAAGCAGCATAATTATAATTATTAGGTTGTCATTTTAACGAAAAGTATTTTACATCTAACAAAACTGAGCATGATCTATTTAAAGGTTCGGTATGCAATGCAAGTAACTTCTGACCTGTGACAATTTGCTATGAATGTATATCTGCTACCGGTTTCTGATCAATACCATGGCCTGCTCTTAGTGATGCAAACATAAAAAAACCGTTCGTTTAAAAAAAAAAAACCTGTTTTTTTTTTGCAAAAAAAACGGGCAGTCTGGTTTTTTTAAAAATAGTTTTTTTTTCAGAATTAAAGTGTAGTGAATAACAAGTAATATTCTTTGGAAAAACCAAAACAGATATTTCTAAATAAAAATAATACATTTCATAGGTAAAAGTGAATTTTAGAATTTATAATAAAAAAAAAACAAATATTTCTAAAGAAAAATAATGTATTACATTTCATAGCCAAAGTGGATGCAGAAATTATAATAATGCAGAAATTACTCGCTAACAGACATGGCTGACTCAACTGATTCGGAGTAAGTATCCATGCAGTTTACGTCGTCCATGTCACTGTCTTATGACTTTGATGAATCGCTAATATTTAACATAACTTGATTCGTCGATCAGCTCGCCAGTTTCAGAGCTAGGTCCAGCTTAAAACAACTTCCAACAGTGGGAGTGGGGCAGGGGTGCTCGCATAGACGCATGCATATGCTTTGCTGTTCTGTGAGTAATACGTAATACGAGTAGGCAGTAGGTATAAAATGTTACTTTTGTTTATTAAACATTTGTCTAGTCTGTGCTGTAGTTTTCTTGAACTTTAAAGGGCATGTAAAATCAAAATAAGTTTAAATTTTGTCGTTTGTTTACCTGCTGCCAACCATACCTACCAAAACATGCCGCCAGTTACAAAAATGAATAAAAAACAAAAAAAAACCGTTTTTTGTAGTTTTTTTAAAGGTTTTTTATTCGATTTAAAAAAAACGCGCTGTTTTACATCACTACCTGCTCTAATTAATTTTTTTCCCTCATGCTGATAGTCACATTGCAACAGCTTCTACAGCGTGAGTACTAAAAGTGGGGAAAGTGCGGGAAATTTTGAATTAAATCTTAGTAATTTTTTGCTTTTATGTTTCTCGAAGGTGTATCACCCCAACTTTCTGGTTACATGTCATTGGTGGCACTGTAAGTCTATGTCAAATTCTAGGTTAGCAGGTTAGGTTTCGAGTAGTGATGTGAGCTTGAAAAGTTTCATGATAAGTTTCAGTGAAAAGTTTCAAATTTTATGAAACTTTTCAAATTTATAAGTTTCACATGTTTCAAAAATTTCTTATAAGTTTCAAGTCTCTATTACAGATTGCTAGTGAAATCAAAACAAAGCAACCTAAAATACATGAAATTGATGATGATGAAGAAGAAGAACTTAGATTTACAGACTCAGAAGAATTGATTGCTTCTCTATCTCAAGATGAGGAATTAATGAAAGACTATACATTAAATATGGCAGAAGTTAGTAGTGACGAGGTAACAACTGTCCACTATGGTGACACTGAATTAGAAAATAATGAATAAAAATAGGTTTAAATAGTAAATACTTATTTTACTTATATATATGTTATTTTTAAAAACTGTGTCTTGTAATTTCATAATTTGTAACCAATTTTAAGTAAAATTAATGTTCTGTTTAAATATTATATATTGGTATTACTCTATTAGATACTTTAAAATGCTGAAACTACTTAAATGTACAGGAATCTTAAGTTTCACAAGTTTCATAAGTTTCAAGGTTTTCATGAAACTTTTCAGAATTATAAGTTTCATGAAACTTAACATCACTAGTTTTGTGTCATCTGTGTCAAAACTGACGCACAACCTAACCTGATAACCTCGAATTTGACATAGACTTACAGTGCCACCAACATATTATTCATACGTTGTATAATGGTAACCTTTCAAAAACGTTTGATCATTTCTAAAGGCACTGTACGTTAAATAAATTGCGGAAAAAAACTAAAAATGAATAATACAAAAAATGCACGAAAATAAAGACAATATAAAAAAGATGTATCAGGCAATCTCTGAAGCCCCTAATGAAAAAATATATAATAAGAATAAATTAAGCTTAGTTGATGATGACGCTATTAAATTTTATAACAATAAACAAATGGCAAATTACTGCAACAGCTATATTGTTAATGTTGGCTTAAACAAGGCAAAGTAAATAAAAATTCCATACAACTTTGAGGAGAATATTACGATAAATTCCCATAAATTTTATCTTACTTAACCCGGTAACTGATAATGAATTAATAAATATATTTCTTTAAAAAATAATAGTTCTCCAGGAACTGATGGCATAACTAGTGATATAATTAAAAAAATCATTTACACATACTTCAACATATAATCAATCTAATTTTTCAAAAAAGCATTGTAGGTATATACCTAAACAGTTTAAAACAGTAATTAAATTATTACTTCAATTCCTATGGTTGGAGATAATACAAATTTTAATAATTATTATAAACCCATCAGTGTAATAAATATCTTCAATTTGATTTCCAGGGTGGTAAATCAATGGCATTGAGGACATCACGTTGAATTTGGATAAGGATAAAATGTGAATCGTGGTCTGCTTAGATCTAGTAAGAGCATTTGACACTGTGAGTCACTCTAAGCTACTCATAGTTTTAGAATGCTATGAAATTAGAGGTATGGGGTTGAATATTATTAAAAGTTATTTAACTAATCGGGAAAAGCGAGTTAAAATCAATTATACAGTGAGTGATCAAAAATAATAATAATATTTATTTCAAAATATTTACAGAAGTATATACAAAACAAAAGAGAGTTGAAGCAGAAATAAATAAGTTAGCCCACAGAAGTTAAGAACTTGTGCGTGGGCGAATATGTCAACATGTAGCTTCCTTTTGTAAAATTTTATTATTTTATTAATAAAATAGCATAAAATAGAATAAGCAAATAAGTAGGATTCAATTTGTACCAATAAAGTTATCAGCAGTGAAGTAATTTACATATTCGTTTTGTCTACTAGGTTATGTATATCAACTATTGGAGTTTCCTTTAACCACTGTTTAATTTTATTTTTAAAAGTATTGATACTTGGGGAATTTTTAATTTTTTGTGAAAGGCAAGAGTACAGTTGAGAAGCTAAATAACTTTGGGAACGTTGTCCAAAGGTTTTTATAGCTATTTCCAGCTGTATTTCTTTTTGCACTTTATAACGAGTAAGGTGCCCATGTTCAGTATTTTTTAAATTACCTTTTGTTTTATACAGAAGACAGAGTATTCTGTAACAGAATAGTTGCCGCAAGTCGAACAGGCCACATTCTTTGAAAAGCACATCACTGAGATACAAGCGGTCCTTGCCAAGTATAATTTTGATGCAATATTTTTGCAACACTGTCAAATTTGCAAGGTGTGTTTTCAAATTACCCCTCCCCCCATCCAACGATACCATATTGTAAATGAGACTCAACCAAGGCATGATACAGTATTTTTAGATTTTTAATATCTAATATATTTTTATCTACGACCACTACTAAAAGTAGGCCTTTTAGCGCTAGCTTGTTTCACTAAAAGTGACGTTTTATAGTTTACCGTGTTTAAAGAAATCAGCTGTTTACTTTTAGCACATGTGCTAAAAGTGAAACGAGGTTCAAAACTACAATTTCGAACTGCAAGTGAAGTTGTAAAGCTATTCTAGTTGCTTCTTGCGTTACAGGTAAAGTGTTTTTGAAATAATTAAAGCGTTATGTAATGAATACAGTCATATGTGGAGTATCAATAATTACATTTCGTAACTCGCCTTGACAGCACGGGCGTGGCCAAACAATCGCCAGTGGCGTAGGCTACTATTCATTATGAAGCATCTTAAATCGATATTTATGGATTAATAACGGTAAAATTAAGGTCGTAGATAAAATATTGTATGCAAAGCGTGCTAAAAGTCGTTTATGCGCGAGACATGTTATGAAACTCAGCCTTCGGCTTCGTTTCATAATTTTCATGTCTCACGCATAAAAGTCGACTTTTAGCACTTGTTGCATAAATAGCTATTAAGTTGTTTAAATATGAATAAGATTGATCTTAATTTTTTTATTAGTAGGTTTACGTGTATGTCCCATTTAAGATGTTGATCTATTTATATACCTAGATAATTTAAGTTATTAGTTGGTTCTATACAATATTCTTTTTGCCCATCCATAATAATTAAATCTGTAAGTTTTCGTGTCTTTTTTGAGTAACAAGAGAACGATATATATTTCGTCTTCGTGAAATTGATAGATAAGAAATTTTGATTAAACCAACTTTTAACTAATTTAAAATCTTCTTCCGCAGTACTTTTTACTTCGTCCCAAGTATTACCCGTATACATTAATACTGTATCATCTGCAAAAGAAGATGTTATACCAACTGTATTAAGTGCAAGCAAGTCATTTATATATAATGAAAATAAAATAGGCCCCAAAACCGTACCTTGGGGTACACCACATGTTAGAGTACAAGACTCACTTATACAATTGTCAATTTTTACATATTGAATTCTATTCGCTAAATAGGTTTTTATTAAATTTAATGATACACCACGGAAACCTATATTTTCTAAAGTACGTAATAATATTTTATGATTAACTGTATCAAACGCCTTGGCCAGATCCAAAAAAATGCACAAAATCTCTTTATTATTATCAATCGCTTTATATATATTGTCAGTCAGAAAAGATATTGCGTTTTCCGTCGATATCCCTTCTCTGAAACCAAACTGTCTATGAGAAATAATGTTGTATTTATTTGTAAAGCTAATAATTCCATTTTTTATAATTTTTTCTGCAATTTTAGCGAGGTTTGAGATAAGAGATATCGGTCGATAATTGTTGAGATCAGCTTTATCGCCTTACGATACTTTTAAGAATTTCTGTTGTAATACATTTTGACCTGGTGATTTTTTTGGTTTGAGTTGCTTGACTAACTCCTCAACTTCATTAGCATCTGTTGGATGTAGGTACAGGGTTTGGTTGACATTTATATGTCCAGCAGGTACCTCTTGAGCGGGTTTTGGTATAGTTTTTGCCATTTTTTCACCAATGGTAACAAAATGTTTATTAAATTGATTTGCAATGTCAATTTGATTTGTAACGGTAACTTTATTAATCTTTATTTCTTTTATTTCCAAGTTTGAGTGTTCTTTGTTTATAAATTGTTTTGCCATAGCCCACAATGTTTTGCTAGAGCCCTTATTTTGTTCAAATTTGTTTTGGTAATACTTATTTTTTGTGGCCCTAATCAATTCTGTTAGCTTATTTTTATATTTTAAATACCAGGGACAAGATTATTATATTTTATTTATTTATGTACAAACTGAGATTCTCACAAATAAAAATCTATTCTATTCTATTCTAGGTGTCCCTCAAGGAACTATCTTCGGCCCAATTCTCTTTTTGGCTTACATCAATTCCATATTGCTACTAAAAATGGGAGCTAAAATAGTGTCACATGCAGATGACACTTTTTAATAGAGACACCTGGGGGGAAATAAAAACAAAGGTTCAAAGTGGTATGACGAAAATAAAAAAATGGCTCGACACTTACCAGCTTTCTTTAAATGCTAACGACACATTATATAGGCCAGTAGACTAGATTTTAGTGACATTAAAATGAATGGCATTGACAGCGAAATTGGAGAAGTGAGTGAGATTAAGTACTTGGGTATTATTATTGCCACCACCTTAAATGGAATAATCATATAGATTACCTCACAAAGAACGTGCGAAAATGTATTTATAAATTTTATTAATTGCGAGATATTTTACCTTTAAAACTATTAATTATAATTTATTTCGATATGGAATCTTAATCTGGGGAGTTATTTATTAAACCTCTCTACAGAAACTTAATAATATTCAAAATTAATATTCTCAAAGTTATTTACAAAATTTGAAAACGATATATTCTCTATATTCCGAAGATATTTGTAACATCAGATTAGTCTATTTTCATAGCCTTTATCTTTTTGGATATAAGAATCAAAAATCACAACACCGTGTAGCTTCATTATCAGAGTCAGTCAAATGCCATTTTGCCATGTTTCTTACTGTTATTTATTTTTTATTTTATTTAGTTACTCCCAACATTTTAGAATACATAATTTAAAAAAAAAAAAATTTAAAGCCACAGAAGCCAAGCTTGAGCGTGGCAGAAGAATTTAAATAATTTTTTTGAGATACAGATTTAGTCTTTTTGGGAATAACTACAGCTGAAGCAGCCTTACCTCTCGTCAAATAATTCTGAGGAAATTTATTAAGTCAGATGCAATTTAAAAGAAAATGTAGCCAGCGTAGTAATATAGAGCTGTCTAATAGAAAGGATATTTGCTTCTTGGAACAGTAAATCCGAAGGATAACGATTTGGTTTTGAGAACATAACTTCCAATATTAATTTTTGTAAAACCTCTAAAGAAATTAAGTGACAGTTTGCAGCACTACCCCAACCAATAATGGCATACATAAAAACAGGCAAAATAGATACTTTTTATTGTAATAATATTCATTATATTGTAATAGCTATTTACGTTATTAGACTGGTAGCAACATTTTTATGGCCGCGCCAATACTTTACAGGTTGAGCCCGTAGGGCGAGACCTGTATGTTTGGCAAGGCCATAAAAATGCTACCGGTCGTGTATCGTATAAGATTTTTTAGGATACGAGTCCGGTAGATAAAATTTACCGGCCGGTAGTTCTACTACTGGTCTAGGCCGGTAAATTTTATCTACCGGACTCGTTTGTAACTATGTAAACGGTAGTTACCAATGCAGTATCCTAAAAAGTAATTTAAATTTATATATAGTTTTTCTAACTTTATTAACAATTTCTTGGATATGTTTCGTCCATTTCAATTGTGAATCTACAGAAATTCCTAGGTATTTAATATAGGGAACAGAAAAATTTAATTATTACAACAACAGTTGACTTTATTCGTTTTTAAACATTTTACTGAGCGCACACAAATAGATTCAAAGGGTAAGGGTGTTAATTGCCTTAAAGAAAAATATATAAATTTAGTTTTTATTAATTTAAGGATAAGAAATCAATACTTAATTTCTGCATTATCAAAGCCATGCCTTCTTCAACCTTCCTTACTAGATCAGTACAGTTCAATGCCTCAAACAAAACAGCAGTAACGTCACCAAATGAGAAGAACTTTCCATCAATTTCCATCTTAGCAAGATCATTTATGTAGACCAAGAATAAGATTAGACCCAAAACAGTACCTTGAGGAACACCTATTTTTACTTCCATTTCGTAGCTCATATCACAATCAACACGAACAGCTTGCATTCTGTTAGTTAGATACGATTGGTTAAATCATTTGTTCTTCCTCTAATTCCAATCCTGTCCAGTTTGTGACAGAGAACCTCATGGTTAACAGTATCAAAGGCTTTTGTGAGATCCAGAAAAACTGCCAATGTTTTTTTGTTTTTATCTAGACTATCATGTAAACATTTTGTTACTTCAAATAACACATCATTGGTACCAACATTATTACGAAACCCATATTGATAATCAGCCAAAACGTTAAATTTCTCAAAAAACTGTAGGCCTCTTTGGGGCCAGATTTCATATTTAGGCGTTTCACGTAGTAAAGGATGGGGTGAAACACATTTGTTGTTGCCATAAATGCTATAAAATGCCTCTTTTCGTGATAGATGCTATATTTTGAATAAATGCCATATTTTAATGCTATATATCAATCAAAATCAATATTATGTGGCTAATTCACAACAAAAGGGCTTACAAAGCAATAAAAAAGGATAAGAAAACCTTGCGAGATCCAAAGCTACGCAGTCAACTCCTCTTCATCCAATCGAATTTTGCAAACATCCCCAAAATCATCGCAAAATTGCAAAGTCGGAACATTTCCCTAAATGAAGATCCACATGGAGAGTGTGGAAGTGCAACAATGGCCAGGCACTACCGGAAAAATAATGCAGGAAAAAACGAGCCATTCTCAAAAGAAACACAGGATGGCTTCCTATGCAGCAATTATCGAAGATGCTGAAAGGCGAAATTGGGAATTGTTCAACCGAGTGGGAACTTGCGGACGTCATGGCATGCAAGTATGCGCCGATGACCTCATGTGAGGTCAAAAGAAGTTTCTCAAAACTGAAGTATTTACTTATTGATAGGCGTTAAATCTGAATAAATGATACCTACACTGAAGCTATTAATGAGTGCAGCTTTTTGAAATAAATACTTACCATGTTTTATGCTTTATTTTGAAGTAAATCCCATTTTATATGCCATATTTTGAAAAAATACGGGAATATTTTGACGAACTCTGTTCATTATACAGTGTGTCGCAGCGACTAACAGACATGGCAAAATTAACATTGGAAAATTATGTAAGTATCAACTATTGCTGTCTGTATCTAAAAATGTGATTGTCACAAACGAAACAGCAAGTAGTTGAATTAATCAAATTTATTTTATCCTATTATGTTATTATGACAATAACTCCTTAGCAACGAGTTGCGTTAAGATGCATTTAACAGCATTAGTGTTGTTAGGAAAAATAACATAGCGATACTTTATTAGCATTTAATCACATGTTGGTAGTACTGAAGTGTATTGTCAGTCTATGTCAAATTCGATGTTAGTAGGTTAGGTTTTGTTTATTATTTGACACAAATTGACACAAAACTTAACCTGAAAATCTCAAATTTAACATAACCTGACAGTGCTACCAACAATACAGTATTGAGTTTTTATCTTACTAGTGATACCACCACTCGCTGTTGTAACTGTCATGAATAACCATTTTTCCTATTTTTTTAAAAGATTAGTATTTTAGGCTAAAATCAACTGTGTTACAATATACGTAACGTTACCTGCTTTCTACATTACTCGAGAATTTTAAAGAACTCGCTCATAATGTCGCTCGTTCATTCAAATTATTCTCTCGTAATGTAAAAAGCTTGATAACGTTACTTGCATCGTAAATTACTATCACATTACTGTCAGATTGCTGTTATTTTTAGAATTTGCTGACACAATATTAATATTATTGCAAATAAATAGTATTTAGGGATAAATAATGTAGTATAGTAATTACCTTGTATAAGTAATATTCAGTACAAAAGCATAAGTATTTACGCAACGCAAAAACAAAATAGAAAGTAAGGTTAAGGTTTAGTGATCGTGGATAAACAAACGTAAATCATTTATTATTTTATAATAAAGTTTTTGTACAAACAAATTTGGATGATTTTCAGTAATACATAACAGAAAGCTTAAGAGTTTGTATTTTGTAATGAAATAACGAAGAGAAACACAACATATACGTACTAAAAATTCAACAACACTAACAGGTATTAATTAATTAAACGACAGCGGCTTAATTTGTCATAAAAATTATGGCATATACATTTCGTAATGTTTGAGAGGTTATGTTAAAACATGCTTCCCTAATGGAGTCCTTTCGAGATTCTAAATTTGCATGCCTTCGTGAAGTGTAAATTTTTGATTTTAGGAAGCCCCATAAGAAAAAATCGTTGGGTAACAAATCTGAAGACCTTGGAGCCCAGTTAATAGGGCCACCACGACTATTCCATCTGTTGGGGAATACTCATATATCTAATACTTACTATATTGCTAGCGGCTATGAGTGGGAAACTTGCCAAGGAAGTGAGACAGACAACCAACTCTTCAGTGTATAATGGTGAGCTGTGTGCAAGCGCGGCGGCGTCGTCCGGCCAATGGGGAAGTGGTCAAGTTTAAAATTCGCTTCTAAAGGCGGAGTTCGAATTCTCACGCATGCGCACGGGACGCGTTATACTCTAAGTGAGACTATGTCGGCGCCGTAATGTTTTCTGACGTTTTCAGGCCCTACTAGCAATATATGTGTATTATATATATGGGAATACTTCGTTTAGGTAATTTTGCACTTCTCTTGAATAGTGCTGATACCATACTGTGTTGATATTGTCAACTACTGCCGTAATAGCAGGGACTATTTGATTTTGAAGCATATCTAAATAAAGTTTGCTATTCAGGGTACCATCGATAAAGAGCACATCAATTAAATTATCGCTCGATATTCAAACCCATACATTATAAGACTTTGGCGGTATTGTGTATGTGTTTGCACGTTCACATGTTGATTAGTTTGCCTCTAATACCGATAATCTTGACGATTTGGTTCTCCATTTAATGTAAATGTGCCGTTGTCAGTGAAACAAATATTTTCTAAAAAATGTTCATTAGCATGACATTTATTAAACATGAATTCACAAAAGGTGATTTGTTTTTCACTATCTGCTGCTAATAGCTCTTGCTGCATGGAATATTTTTAAGCGAAATATTTGCGTTTTTTCAGAGTGCGGTGAACATACGAGCGAGATACACCGAGATCATTTGCAATTTCCCGCACACTTACGTTGGGATCGGATTCGACAGCTGCTAAAATATCTACTTTGTTAACATTCTGGTTTTTGTTTCTATTCCTTTCGCAAAGGCTATTGACCCACCCAGTTTCTCGGAATTGTTTTACAATTCGTGCAACTGTGTGTTTGCAGGGAATAGGCTGTTCATTAAAATAAACACTAAAAAGCTCGCAAGTTCTTCGCAAACTGTTACCTGCTAAATTCCATGTTACCATTTGAATTTTTTCTTCTGTTGTATACACATTCATTGTGTATTTGGAAATGTAATATTAATTATTTTAAATGAATTTCCTTTAAATAATTATGTAATATGAAAATTATTTGACAGAAGTAAATTTCTGTTTGTTTTAAATCTTTTGTTTCGGCCACTCAGAAAGAATATATAGCTCATGGCAATAGTTGATAATTTCCCAATGTTAATTTTGACATATCTGGTAGTCACTGAGACACACTGACTACATTTACACGGTAATTTAACGCCGATGTTATTTAAACCGTTGGTATTAAAACTCGTGTAAAACGTGCGTTTACACAAGGGGTGTTGTGCAGGCGTTAAAGTGTACGTCGGTGTTAGCGTGGTGTTATCTAAAACCTCGTCGCAGTGTGACCAACTGCTTCCAGATTTTCCATCTGTAACTCTGTCAGATGCTGTCTGTTATTATAAAATAATAAACATAACCGCTATAACCTACAAGATTACTAACACAGCTGATACAATTAAACGGAGTGACGTCAGTGTGGTTGACAACTGCGACTAGAACAACCAACCGTCTTTACAATTAAGTTGATAGTCCTGTTTCAAAACGGGTGTAAGTCGAAAGTATCCATTTACACGTACATTTTACACCCGCTTACTAACGTCACGCCTCTTGGTGAAGTGGTGTAGCGTTAGTAAACCGGTTCTAGTAAAACCGGCGTTAAACCCCATTTACACTACAATTTACACCGGTGTTAACAACAACCGATGTTGCAACACCGGTGTTAGCGGACCGTGTAAATGTAGTCATAGTATGATACTCGAGTTAAGATAATCAGTTTGTTTATTTACTCAAATTTAACAAAAATATCTACCAGAGATTTCTAATCTACACTCTTCTAAAAGTGCATGATTTATAACCAACTACTATAAAATTAAACAAAAAATGTAATACGCTTTTCAGCTTTCTAAATCATTTTTCGAAACGATTATCAATTTTATAAAATATTGGGACAGTATACGATCGATGTTTTAATGACTTGTGAATTAATGTAATTACTTTTTCCACTATAAGCTATAGTACTGCTTTAATGAAAGTTATTTACTAGCATAACATAGTTTTGCACAACACAAGCGTTATTTCACTTAGGTGCATTTTGTATACTAATCAAATCTGTAGCAAAACTATTGTTCTGTTTTTTTATCGTATTGTACCATTATAATGTTATTTTTAAGTAAATCCATTATTATGTTTATGTAATGTATATTACAACCAATAAACAATAATAGTATTATTATACGAGTTTCATAAGAGGGCCCATTGTAACTCGCGTGGGTTTGGGGCACGACAAGCGCAGTCAAGAATGCTACAATGCCTCTTATTAAACGAGTATAATAATAATGGTGAGGCACTAACACCCCATGAAGGAGCTTGGCCTGCAAGGCGGAAGTATAATATACTATTTATTTCTACAAAGTGGCCATAAATATCTGATATCACATCACCTTTGGAATCAACCCCGCTTTATTAAAGTGATGAATCCAACTAAACTAAATGTCATTAATGTCATCACAACTAAAATTCCCATCTGTCAAAAATTATTTCAGATTGCAATAAGTATTGAAGTTAGAACAGGAGATTTTTATAATCGAGTCGTATTTAAGAAATGGTGTCAATAACCTTGCATTTTATTACATCACATAGGTACCAATACTTATCGTAATTGAAATATAATGCTAACCAACATTTATAAGTTGCTAATTCCATGGCTACCGGGATTTCAGATATTTATGGCCACCCGGTACTAAATTTCAAATACTAAAAATATTGCATTGCAAGCTAGGGATTTTTGATCGTAATGATGGCGACATTGTCAAGTGAAATTTGACAGTCGCCATCTATTGGACACAGTATCAATTACGCTGTTCTGTCATTTGAATTAGTTTAAATTTGGTGCAAGCTTTTTGGTTTGTGTGGTGTTCAAATAGTGCCTTACCTACGACAATAATTGTGTTTATTTAATTCGTGAAAAAGTGCCTTCAGTTAAAGTTATATTTGATTAGAATAAATTTAATAAATACCGTTCAGAGATTGTGGTTATGCATTCGACATCTGACGTTTGTCGTGTTATGAGCATGTGAAAGCAAATGTCACCAATCTTAGAAAACAAATAGTTACTAAAAACAGCGTTATAATGGACTCCATTATAGCACCGTTTTTGGTGTTATAATAACCATATTGTGACATCAAAGTAGATTAACAGTATTAAACTTTGCGTTATGGAATGATGTATTCACCCAAATTATAAATAATTTACTAACAAGTGTGTTGCTTATTCATTGTGGAGCTGAGATATTTTTAGTCATCGAGTTTAAATAAAGGCTGTTATGTGGTTATTAACAAGTATGTAAAAAAATTGCCGAACAAGCTTACCAGGACTAGGTGGATCTGCCTTAATAATTTGTGCTACGACCTGCGACTCCTCTCCACCGTCCGCCTCGGTATCTGACTGGGCGTTCATCATTACAGTTTGCTCGATTTGTTCTGACTCCGCAGCGCTGTCTGCCATCAAAACAGGTGCATCTTCACCCGAATTTTCCGAAGAAACAATGACGCACTGCTGCTGCCCGTCTGGTCCCTCACTTATTAATATCGTCTGCCCCTCCTCGTTCTGGCCGGCCACTTGATAAATCGTGCCATCATCCCCCGTAATTAACAATGGCGTCTCGGAATCTGGCAGGCTAAAAGTCGACAAGTCTGTCGGCAGCCCGCTGTCCGAAGCCAACGCCGGTAACGACTCAATTTCGCTTAACTGTGTGCCAGAATCAGAGGAACTAGTAGGTTCCTCTTCGCCACTCAACAACGGCATGCTTATGACATTAGCAGAGCTAGATGTTTGCACCACAGCCTGGGTTGTAGCTGTAACGGTGGTAACGGCAGCTGTGGTTGTTGGCGGCACCACTTTGGGGGGCACACTTGGGGACGACTTCTCCGATGTTTTGTAGATGGTGGTGTTACCTATTCTCCTCGCAACGTTAGCAGGTTTGTATGTTGTCACGTTCGACGTTCTCTTTAAGACTGGAGGTTCGCTATTGAAAGTCCTAGACACAACTGGCCTGTTTCTGCTTGGGGAGATTTTGTGGATAATTGTGGTGGTCGGTGAAGGTCGGGGCGCCATCGGTCGGGTTATGGACGGACGGTTCACTGCCACTTTCTGCCGCACTGTGCTTGGGGTGCTAAGGAGCTTCTTTGGCGTAACCACCTTGTTGGATGCCTGGGTAACCCGTGCATTTGTTAGTGCTGCGTTTAAGATGGACGTTCCTGATGGAACAATTGTTGGTTTGGTCGGGGTAGCTGTGGCCGGGGATTTAATGATTTTGCTGGCACTTTTTTGGATTGCAGTTTGCTTTAAGTCTGCCTCTATGTCGGTGATGGTTGCCACTAACATTTGAGGCTCACTTGGAATGGGAGGTGAAGTTTCTGTAATTAAAGAAAAAATGCTAGTTTTAGATTTAGGTGATTTTTATTTCCTAAACAAAAACAAACAAAATCTGTCCTATTTTTAAAATCAGGTGTATAAATCTGAAATTGAAAACTACCAGTCCACAGCAATTTTATGTTTACTAGCTAAAGTAATCGAATTTATGCACGTGCAGGGGCAGATAGTTAATTTACAACATGGTTTGATGCGAAAAAGATCAACAACTAGCAATCTGTTTACCTTTACAAATATTTATAATTCCTTTGAAAACAAAACACAAATTGATGCTGTCTGTATATGCCGACTTTATTAAAATGTTCGATAAAGTAGATCATGATATACTATACATAAATTAGCTCAATTTGGCATTCATGGTTCATCTTTAAAACTATTTGCAACATACCTCAATAACAAAAACTTTTATGTTTGTCTTAATTTGCATTCTCAGAAATATGCTGCTCGTTCTGAAGTGTCACAGGGTTCAAATTTGGGTCCATTGCTCTTTACAATATTCACTTGAGTTGCAAAAAGGTATTAATAGTATATTGTAAAATTGAGTACTGTCAATAAGCTCTATTTTAATATATCAAAATGTTTTTTTCATTACTTTCAGTAAAAAGTTAACACCTCCCACTTGTGATTATTCTATAAATACTACACCACTCAACCGTACTTGGAGTAACAGTTGATACAGAATTAAGTTTTACTGGCCATCCATGGGGTGTTAGTGCCTCACCATTATTATTAAAAAAGGAGAAGTACTTATTTAAGCGAGTTTTTAAATATCCAGGCGGTTACATCAGGCAGTTTAAAAACACGCGGGCAGTACTAAGCTTTTCTAGCGGTAATTAATTAATTGCGGCAGTAAAACGTGACCAGTAATATAAAAGAATTTGGTCGGTTAAAAACAGGTTTTCTCAATTCCGTCCGTCTGTCTGTTGGCGTTATAACTCAAAAAATATTTCTCGGAGGAAGACGATATTTTGCATACACATTATATATATACCCGGAATGAAACCGGGAAAATTTCAGACAAATATATACAGGATGATCCACTTAAAAAAATTAAATTTTGTTTATTTTTGCATTAATTTTGAAATAGAAGGAAGTAGTAATTTTCACTTGCCGAAAATAGGACTCCACAGATATAGGATAATGTCACAAAAAAGTCGAAAAGTTTCAACAATAAGACCGTTCCCTTAGAACCGCGTGCCGCACTCATTTGAAATAGCCTCAACAGTGCAGTTCGACTTGTGGATGCAATTGCGATTTCTACGCAGGTGCGGTTACGAGCGCTATGCAGATGCAGCGGGTTTAAACCCCAGTGGGATATATTTTTGATTATTTGAAAATTTATTTATATACAGATGAGGAACAACAAGAAAACGCAATCGAAATGAAGGATGTAGAAGAGGCAATTGGTACACTTAAACTAGGCAAGGCAGGGGAAGCAGATGGTGTCGAGGCAAAGATGATAAAATTCATGGGCCCTAAAGGGAAGATATGGATACATGAAATATTTAAGAAAGCACGGAAAGACAGAGGATTGGGAAAACAACATAATTATTCCAATCCACAAAAAAGGAGAAACAGGAAAATGTGAGAACTACAGAGCCATCTGCCTTTCTTCTACAGTATTTAAAATGTATACGAAGATTCTACAAAAGAAACTAATACACTACATAGGTCATAAGTTAGCCGATGAACAAGCAGCGTACAGACAAGGAAAACAAACAACAGACAACATACACATAATAAGAAATATAACAGAAAGAGCAATAGAAAGAGGATAGCTGTTTGTTACACTCATAGATTTAAAGGCAGCGTTTGACAATACAAATAGAAGTCACATATGGAGGTATTTATCGGAATTACAAACACCAAGGAAACTCATCAGAAATATTAAGAACATGTACCAGAATGTCAAAGGAAGAGTACATATGAACGGAGACAAACGGAATAAAACAGGGAGACAGCCTTAGTCCACTTCTATTTATAACAGTGATGGACAAAATTTTATTAAATACAAGAACAAAAACACAACATCTGCAATCACAAATAGGACATTACCAACTAAGGCCAATCAAAGTAGACAATCTAATGTACGCAGATGATATAATACTTATACCAGACAATCACAATAAAATGAAGGGACTGGTTAAAATATGGAGTGAAGAAATAGAGAACATGGGAATAGAGGTAAACACTAACAAAACAACAATGATTATAAATAACAAAAAAACGGAGATGGTACGAAAAATAGAAATAAACGGGTATACAATACAAGTAGTCACAGCAGCAGAATATCTTGTTTCAGTAATAACAGATGATGGAAGAATAGAAGTGGACACAGCACATTGAATGAAAAAGACGAGAAACATATACTATGCAATCAACAAACCAATATTACAAAAACAAGAAATAGACAAGCAAGTGAAATTGAAAGTATACAACATAATAGCGAGACCAACGTTAACATACGGGAGTGAGACATGGACCATAAACAAAAAACATGAAAGCAAGATCAATGCAATTGAAATGCAGTTCCTAATGGGACAGAGAGACAAACGAAAGAATTAGACATACTCTAAGACAAGAAGGAATAATGGACTTTATAGAAAGGAAGCAACTAAGATGGTATGGCCATATAATAAGAAAAGATGAACAATCGCTACTAAAAAAGATCACAGAGTCAACAGGAGGACGAAAGAGGAAAAGGGGTAGACGCAGAAAGCGGTGGATACAAAGGATTGAAGAAATTGGCATCAAGAGGGGCAAAATATTGACAGATATGAAAAGAATGGCAAAGAACCAGCAGAAGTGGAAGGACTGGACCTCATATCCGATACCCTGAACGGGTATAAAAAAAAGAAGAAGAAGAAGAAAATTTATTTAATTTAAGAGAAACGTGATGATATTTTTACTCCTAACTTAATTTGATTTTTAAAATTATTTACTGTCACAATGTCCACGAGGGAAGTTCTGGGTAAAGACTTACTGTTCATATTTTACCGCTCGATCTGTTATTGAACGTACAATTTCTACTTTTATACTAACCGAAACTGTAATATGTTACCGCCCCTTTAAATGCATGACTTAAAAAAACTGCTGTTGTTCACTGCTCACCGAACATTGGCCGTTGTTATTCGGAACTCCAGCGGTTTCAGACGCATTGAAACTCTAGTAGTAATATACAGAGCATTGCAAAAATGGCATACTAACTCCATATTATGCTATTAAGAAGCACTTCGTGAGTATGAAAAAAATAATAAAAACATTCTTTGTGTTACATATGGGAGCCTACAGTTTGATTATTGATTCCATTAATATTTAGTATTGAGATAGTAAAACATTACACACTTAAAGCAAATAACACGAATGTAAACAGTTATAAATATTTTTGTCAATCAACGAACTGAAACTCAAGAACTCGAAATCGAGGAAGAGTTCCTTTGTTAAGGGTTAACGACTACCGCAGGTGTTAGCGTGGTAGCCGAGGAGCGTACGATTTTTAAACTCTAGAGTCGCCGGAATTCGAACCTGGGCCGGCCGTCTGAGATGCGAGCATTTGCTCGCGGGGCCGTCCGCTCACAACACTCAACATTAAAAAAATGTGATGAAATATTAAAAATTCATTTGACAATAGTGATCTTAATAAGATATTAGAGTGGCGGTTCAGAAAATGAATATTGTATTAGAAAGTTTATCTAAATATTTAAAATGCATATATGTAATACTTACTATATTGCTAGCAGCTATGAGTGGGAAACTCACGAAGGAAGTGAGACAGACAACCAACTCTTCAATGTATAATGGTGAGCTGTGCGCAAGCGCGGCGGCGTCGTCCGCCCAATGGGGAAGTGGTCAAGTTTAAAATTTGCTTCTAAAGGCGGAGTTCGAATTCTCACGCATGCGCACGAGACGCGTTATACTCTAAGTGAGACTATGTCGGCGCCGTAATGTTTTCGGACGTTCCGAGGCCCTACTAGCAATATATGTGTATTATATATATGTTAAAATGTAATAAATTAAAATTAAATGTTTCGAAAACAAAGGGAATGATTTTTACAACAAACTATAAATACCGATGGGGCCACAATTATATATAACAGCAATGAGATAACATGAACAAGAAAATAACTCGTATTGCTTGCGTAAGAAAGAGATAAACATAGTAGCAAACATTCGAGAAGGCTTGACGCTTAATTTAATTATGACATTTGTCAACTAAATATGCCCACTAAAATAATTTTTTCGTATGGCCATCTCTTTCTTACTCAAGCATTCTATTTGGTTATTCATGTTATCTCATTGATGTTATATACGGATGGGGCCATAATTATATATAACAGCAATGAGATAACATGAATAACAAAATAAAATGCTTGAGTAAGAAAGAGATGGCCATACAAAAAAGTTATTTTAGTAGGCATATTTAGTTGACAAATGTCATAATTAAATTAAGCGTCCAGCCTTCTCGAATATTTGCTACTATGTTTATCTCTTTCTTACTCAAGCAATACGAGTTATTTTCTTATTCATGTTATCTCATTGCTGTTATATATAATTGTGGCCCTATCGGTATAATTATGACCCCATCGGTATAACTGTTTAAACAAAAATAATATAGATTTATCAATAAATAGCGAACAGATAGAAATTATAACATCAGTTAAATATCTTGGCTTCATATTAGCTAATGTATTAAATTTTGAATCGCATTTTGATTATCTCGTTAAGAAAATCTCAAAAAAATTGTATTTTTACCCAAGAATTGCAAAAAATCTGTCAATCAATTCCAAAATTACTGTATATAGAACAATTATATTACCTCACTTTGATTATTGTGCATCTTTATTGCATCAATTTAATTTAAATAAAATTGTCACAAATACAAAAATTACAAAATCGTGGGATGAGAATCATTTTAACATGTAACCGATTAACACCAGTTGTAGTTGGTAGTTATGTTAGATGCTTTACATTGGATATCAGTATCGCAAAGAATTACTTGTTAACTATGACATTTCTACATAAAATTTTGAATAATCAGGCTCCATCATATTTAAAAAATTTTGTATCATTTTATTATAACGTGCATGACCATGATACTAGAGGTTTGGCTAATATTTATATTCCTCAATCAAATTATCGTTCTACAATGAACTCTTTATTCATTAAAAAGGTAGATATACAGTGTGGTCCATTAAGTGTGCAACAAATGGGAATTTTTTTTATTAGTTGTACAATCGAAATTTAAATATTGCCAAAAGTTAGTGCATGTTCGATAACCATATCAGATGCCCTTAGAATGGCTTCAAGTCAAACAATATACAGGGCAGGACAAAAAATATGAAATTCGTTCAAGAACAAAGTTACCTTATTTCAAAAAATATAGCAAAATTTTATTGAGAAAAGTTGTTTAGAATCAAAAGTTATGCGCAAATACAAAGTCACGGCCTCCTATTCGAATTTTGATTCTTTTTGGAAAATTTTGTATTACCCCCGTATGATACATATTTTTATTATTTTGATTTTATATGTATTTAAACTAGCCACAACCACATCCCTTTTAGATAACTTTTAGCAACTTGAAGCGTATTTGTAAAATTTACTTGGATTTATATTTTTTTAGGTAAGCGTCCACTTCATGTTTGTTGCAACGATATTTAACAGAACTTTAGAATTTCGCAAATATTCTTCTTAACAAGGAAAATGCTTTACTAATAATAATTTACATATGAAAAACTCTTAATAAAATCAGAATAATAAAAATATGTATCATACGGGGATAATACAAAATTTTACAAAAAAAGAAACAAAATTCGAATAGGAGGCCGTAACTTTGTATTTGAGCATAACTTTTGATTCTAAACAACTTTTCTCAATAAAATTTTGTTATATTTTTTTAAATAAGGTAACTTTATTCTTGAACGAATTTCATATTTTTTGTCCTGCCCTGTATATTGTTTGACTTGAAGCCATTCTAAGGGTATCTGATATGGTTATCGAACATGCACTAACTTTTGGCGGTATTTAAATTTCGGTTTTACAACTAATAAAAAAATGTCCCATTTGTTGCACACTTAATGGACCACACTGTATATAACAAATTACCAGAAGATATTAAAGCAAGCAGATCAAGTAGAGTTTTTAAAAGCAAATTGTTGTTACATATTCAAAATCAAAATATTCTGTAAAATTAAAATTATTATTATAAAATGTTAATATATTTTTCTGTATTGAATTACTATCGTTTAATATTGTTATTTTGTTAATAGTTATTTGTACTAATATTATTATTGTAAATTATAAGTTGTACTTTGAATTTTTGTGTATATTAGGATTCCTATTTAAATAAATATTGTTATTATTATTATTATTTTTAAGTTGCATACAAGTTAGTTGTTAAGTGTTGTATCCATGAAAACAATGCAGCCTTACCAGCATACATAAATCAAACAAGTAGAGACACTCACGGTCGGTTCCTTTGATGTCAAAATACCGATTTGGATGACCTTGAACGGCTCCTGGGGGGGGGGGGTATTTTACGATGGTACTAATAGATGGCGCCACTACTTTATCACATCTGATTGGTAGCAGATCTAGTAACTGGTACAGTGCCTTTATATAGACAGTGGCGACAATACAACTAAGCCACACCCCCGCCGCCATATTTAGGCAAATTTCTAACAAGTGTTCATTTAAATCCGTAATCAGAGTCGACTGTGATACGTGTTTTACGTTTGGCAGTACTGAAAACATTCGAGATTTGCAGGTTAAGATTTGCGTCAGTCTGTGTCAAATAACAAACAAAACCTAACCTACTAACCTTGAATTTGATATAGACTGACAATACATTTCAGTACTGCCAAACGTATAACACGTATCTTAAGGGATTTAGCCTAAACTTGGCGGCTGAAACCACGTAATCTAGGGAGCCAATCAAAAATAGGACACCCCATTGTCGCCACTGTCTATATAAAGGCACTGTAGTAACTGGCTTTGATTGGTAGAATTTTGTGCTGCCATCTGATAGTCAAGCTTAGAAATACCCCCAGAGTTACTGTCCCAGGCACTCTAGACAGGTTTCAACATTTGGAATGAGTGGCTCTACTTGTTTGATATATATATGATATATATACGCTGGCCTTTCTTCTTCTTCTTCTATCCTTTACCCCACGAAGGGGTTTGGTGGTATTATTAGGTAGTTGACACAGTTGTTGCCCACGCGTTGCGATCTTCAGCTAAGTGTATAGCATCGTGCAAGGTATGTCCTGTCAGTGCTCCAACTTGATCAACCCATCTTTTAGGTGATCGACCCCTTAATCTACGTCCCTCAATCTTTCCTTGTACAATTAAACTCTCCATAGAATTCTTCCTTCGGGATATGTGACCGAAGTATCGAAGGAAAGATTGGCTGACTTTCGTGGACAGTCGGGATTCAATATTAAGTTCTTTTAGTATGGAGAGATTGGTCCGGTGTGCTGTCCACGGTATACGCAAGACACGTCTATATACCCACATTTCAAATGCATTAATTCTTTTTATGTCTGCTTTTTTCAAGGTCCATGTTTCTGCTGCATACATCGCGATAGGGAAGATAAGTGAATGGACGAGCCTTAACTTTGTGGATTTTGTTATAGCTGAGTTTTTCCAGATTTTTGTCAGCTTTGTTGTGGCCGTTCTTGCTATCGCCAAACGTCTTTTGATTTCTTGTCCGCATTCACCGGTATTTGTGATCAGCGAACCAAGATAGTTAAACTTTTCTACCGTTTCATATCCTGCGACATTTTGAACTTGTGGTTGGTTGTTATGCACACGATCTATTATCATAACTTTTGTTTTATTAGCGTTTAGTTTTAGTCCGTATCTCTCGCTAGTGGTTTTCAACCTATCCATTACCTCTTCCAGTTCCTCTTCACACGATGCTATAATAAGTGTATCGTCTGCATACCTAAGATTACTGATCTTCCTCCCCCCTATCGACACTCCACCTCGCCACCCGTCCAGCACCTTCCGCATGATGTGCTCGCTATATACCGGGTGTAACAGGATCATGGTACACCCCCGTATCTCCGTTAGTTTTAAAGGTAATTTATTGAAATTTGGTATATCCCATATACATAATAAGCGGCACTTTTTGACCTGCAAATGATTTTTTTTTCACTTCCGGTTTCGCCGGAAGTGATACCAACGTTCGATTTTTAAATAGAACACCCTGTATATTATTACATTTCTGAAATCTGCATAATTTTCTGAATCCAATGATACCACATAAGTGACATTTCAAACGTCAAAATTTTTTTTAATTTAATTTTTAGTTTTCCATTTAAGTGTGCCATGATGGTTCCGATTTATTCCAATTGATCCATTTAATGCTAGAAAAATCGAAATCCCGTCAAAAATACTACATTGCGTTTTTTATGAGCAAATAAAGTTCACCGTAATCAATTTTGGGGTAAAACTCAATTTTTTCAAATGGAACCATATTGGTACCGTGGTACCATTTATTAGTACTATTAATAAGGAATTTATTCATACATGGTAATTAAATGTGCGATAAATACAAACAAAATTACAACTAAAAGAAAATAAGAAAATACAAAAAATACAACTTGAAATACAAAAAATTAACACAAAACATTACAACAATTGTTCGAAATGCTGTCCATTAACGTCAACGCACTTCTGAACTCTCGTAGCTGTTTCTTGAAGAACGTTCGATAATTGCTGGGCCGTTATTCTATTAATTGCGCGTCTTACTCGCAACTCCAGATCTTCGCGGGTTGTAACGGGGGTTGCATAAACAATGTTTTTCAAATGGCCCCAAACAAAGAAATCAAGAGGTGTCAAATCAGGTGACCTTGGAGGCCATCGCACAGGACCATTCGTCGAAATTACGTTTTCTTCGAATGCTTGTTGAAGGTAATCAATTACTATTCTTGAATTATGGGGAGGAGCTCCATCTTGTTGGAAATACATTCCCTGTCGTAAATGGATAGGTAATTCAGCTAACCTGTCCTCAATTTCATTTTGCAGAAATCCTAAGTATCTAGCTCCAGTCAAGGCTCCTTCAAATATTATTGGACCAATGACTCTACGACCGACTATTCCAAGCCAAACATTGAAACCGAACCGCACTTGAAAATTACCCTGCCGCAATAAATGTTGATTTACTTGTGACCAATACCTTGTATTTTGTCGGTTAAATAATCCCATATTTGTAAACCTACACTCGTCCGAAAATAAAATCCTTCCCAAAAAAGCATTGTTTGGCTGCACATTATTCTGCAAGATCCAATTGCAATATTCCATCCTACGTTCATAATCATTTTCGTACAGGTGCTGGTGCAATTGATATTTGAAGGATTTATAATTGTGTTTGTGCAAGATTCGGCTTACCGTTTGGTGACTAATTTCCAAATCAAACCCAATTTGCCTTAAAGAAACAGTCTTATCAACTTCTATTCGAGCTAAAACATTAATTTCCGTTCCTTCGTCAATGATAACGTTTTCTTCGGGATCGGGATCATGGTTAGGCTCTCTTCGGAATTGATTTTCAAGACGATTAAAATAATTTCTCGCTGGACATTGTCTATCAGGATATCGGTCGGCATAAAGGTTTCTAGCCGCAAGGCCATTTTTTCTACATTCCCCATAAATAATTAACATGTCCACTCTTTCATCCTTTGTATAAATGTGCGGCATTTTGAACAAAAATAACAACAAATGTAAAGACTCTTCCAATACACAATAGAAACACCGATAAACCAACAAGTATTTATTTGACAGTCTGAATAAACAATTTCATTGTTTTCAAAGCCTCCTTAGTCTTAACACTAAATTAGACCAAAATAATTGTATTTTCTTATTTTCTTTTAGCTGTAATTTTGATTGTATTTATCGCACATTTAATTACCATGTATGAATAAATTCCTTATTAATAGTACTATTAAATGGTACCACGGTACCAATATGGTTCCATTTGAAAAAATTGAGTTTTACCCCAAAATTGATTACGGTGAACTTTATTTGCTCATAAAAAACGCAATTTAGTATTTTTGACGGGATTTCGATTTTTCTAGCATTAAATGGATCAATTGGAATAAATCGGAACCATCATGGCACACTTAAATGGAAAATTAAAAATTAAATTAAAAAAAATTTTGACGTTTGAAATGTCACTTATGTGGTATCATTGGATTCAGAAAATTATGCAGATTTCAGAAATGTAATAATATACAGGGTGTTCTATTTAAAAATCGAAAGTTGGTATCACTTCCGGCGAAACCGGAAGTGAAAAAAAAATCATTTGCAGGTCAAAAAGTGCCGCTTATTATGTATATGGGATATACCAAATTTCAATAAATTACCTTTAAAACTAACGGAGATACGGGGGTGTACCATGATCCTGTTACACCCGGTATATTAAATAGAATTGGTGATAAGATGCAACCCTGTCTGACTCCGGCTTTAGTAGAGAATTTATTTGACCTGACTGTATTGATTCTTACGTCGGCTTGATTATTTTCATATAATTCTTGGATCAGTCGTACGAGGTGGTTCGGGGTACCCATTTCGTTTAGTATGTTCCAAAGAAGGTTCCAATTTACACAGTCGAATGCCTTTGAATAGTCTACAAAGCAGAGATACATCGTTACACCAAACTCTCGTGCTTTCTCTATCAATTGACAGGCGTTTAAGATCTGTTCTCTAGTGCCTTTGCCTGGTATAAAGCCAGTTTGTTCATCTGATATTTGTGGTAGGAGAAAAACCTTTAGACGTTTATGGAGGATGTTCAGTAGGACTTTACTTGCATGTGGAATTAGCGCAATAGTTCTGTAATTACTGCAGTCTGTAGGAGAACCCTTCTTATACAACGGCACGAATGTTGATGCACACCATTCTTCAGGCCACTTTCCGGTATTCCATATCTCGTTGCAAATTTTGTGTAGTTCATCAACTCTAATATTGCCCATCGCTTTGAGTACTTCTGTGGTTAAACCATCACTTCCAGAAGCTTTACCATTCTTTAGACATTTTATTGCAGCTTCAACTTCTGAACGTAAGATACTTGGTTCAATGTTGCCTTCTATGTTGATTAAATTGTCGACTTCTCTATAAAGCCCTTTATTATCAAAGAGATTAAAACAGTATCTCCTCCAGACCTCAGCAATTTCATCCACGTTCGTTATTGTATTGCCCTGCTCATCATGAATGATTTGTGTTCGGGGTCTAAACTCTCGTGACAGATACTTTACTTTGTCATATAGTTGTTTCGATTCGTGTCGGGTAGAGTGTTGTTCAAGTTGGAGGCATATTTCGTTGATCTGTTTGTTTTTATCATATTTACATGCGCGTTTAATTTCAGTGTTTAGCCGGGCCACTTCGATGTTGTTGTTTGTTAGTTTCGCTTGTCGTCTTTCTTCTATTAGTTGGTATGTTCTATTCGTCATCCAGTGTTTATTGCGGTTACGGGAAAGAACTGGCGTAGATTTATTCAAAGCGTTATTTATCAGTTCTTTAGTGTTCAACCAGGTTTTATTAGAGCAACCGGTAGGCGCTGGTCTCATAGATGTTCGTAGAACCTCTTGAAATGTGGTAGTATCTGACAGTGACAGTTTACCGATGTCAATTCCTTTGGATGTAGTGTGCAGTTTAATTTTGAAATCAATTTTTAGCAATTTGTGGTCGGACGGGCAAATAGCACCAGGTTGCAATTGAACGATGTTGCCAGTTCAGCTAGTTTTGAGGTTAATAAAACCTCGCTATATCTTCAAAAATATAACACAACAGATGCTTTTATTATTTCTTTCCTGCTCAGAAAGTGCCTCTTAATAACATAACATGGAGTTACCCCGCCATTTTTGCAACATCTCGTATAATTTGGAATTCTAGCCCTACACTCACGCATTTTCGTGAGTTGATTGAATACTTTGAACAAATGGATTGTTTTCGTAATGAAAATGTCTTGATATTGGGCGATTTTAATGTACCTGCCTTCAATAGTTCTGATATCATGAACAGCAAGTGTAACTTAATATATAATCTAATGGATTTTCTAAATCTGCAACAATACAACACAGTCCCTAACCATCAGGGCAGACTTCTTGATCTTATTCTCTTAACCACTAGTAACGATGTTCTTCGTGATAATACTCCTTTAGTTGCGGAAGATAATTAGCATCCTAAACACACGCCCGAATCTACTCTCTTGTAAGAAGCTATATTTCTTCATATCAGCATGGTTTCATGACAAATCGGTCTACTGTAACTAATTTAGCTCAGTTCAAGCAATTCACTTCCGAAGCTCTTGATTCTCAAGGACAAGTTGCTGTAATCTATAGGGACTTCTGAAAAACCTTCGATAGGATTGATCACACAATTATTACGGATAAACAGCATAGCTTTGGCTTTAGTGATTCGCTTTTATTATTTTTCAGATCATACCTTAAAGATCGCTTACAGTACGTAGCATATAACAGTTTTAATTCCGAGTCTTTTGTAGCAACATCAGGTGTACCTCAAGGGTCTAACCTGGGGCCACTTTTATTTCTACCATTTGTCAATGACTTAGCTGAGACTATATCATGTCAAAAATTATTATTTGCTGATGATTTAAAGATATTTTCTGTTATTGATACGTTAGATGATTGTGATTTGCTTCAAGCGCAAATTGACCAGGTTCATGTGTGGTGTGTTACCAACAGTTTACACCTCAATGTTTCTAAGTGTAGAGTAGTCACTTATACCCGCAAATTGCATCCGATAGTTTATCCGTAACTTGTAACACTGTTCCATTCGATCGTTGTATATCAGTCACTGATCTGGGTATCATTTTTGATCACAAACTTACTTTCTCTCACCATATTGATGCTATACGCAGATCTGCGATGAAAATGTTGGGATATTCAAAACTGTAGGTCATTCTCTAATCTTTTAGCACTTAAAACGTTGTTTTTTGCATTTGTTCGGTCAAACTTAGAATATGGAGCACTGGTATGGTATCCATATTATGATTGTTATAAAGAATGTTCGGAAATGGTGCAAAGAAAATTTTTTAAATTTTTATCTTTCAAGATTGATGATTTCTATCAATCAATTGTTATATAGACCAGTTATTATTACTATCCAGATTTAATATCCTTTCGTTAGAAAACATAATTATAAGTGTTACATTCTTATATAACCTGTTTCATAATAAAATCAATAGTGCTTCACTTCTAGCAATGATTGATTTCCATGTACCTCGTTCTTCAATCCGTAATGCAATAACTTTTCATGTTCCTACGGCTCGAACTAATTTACTTGTTAAGTCTCCTTTATATGTAATGGCTTCGAATTTTAATAAAATTCCAAATAGCTGCGATATAAATTGCTGTATTCTAGGGCCTTTAAAGACATCTTTAAATCAATCAATCATAAACAATTAATATGTATTATATTAGCGTTTATGTACTATTTGTTTATATGTTATATGTATCTAGTATTCTATATGTCACCTTTTCCGTGTAGTTAGTTATTATGTTTGTATATGTTATATGTTATTAATAATATTATATTTCATACTGTACTTGCGTATTGTCCTATAATTGGAATTTTTCTGTTGGGCATTAAATAAATTAAATAAATAAATAAATCAAAATTATTTACTTGAAGATGATCAAAATAAATTTCCAAGATATATTTATTTTAAACAAGATTTATATCCTCATTATAATAATATTTCAGATATTGTTAAGTAGTTGTATTATATGATAATTTAAAATTATTTATGTATGACTGCAAAGACAGTCTTGTAGCAAGAAAGTAGCAATAAGTAGTAGTTACTAGTATAAGATAAACTTTATTTTACTTTACTTGTGCTATAATAGTTATTTATTTACAACTGTTAAACAATACCGTTGTTATTTTGCGATTATTTGTCAATTATGATATATATTATTAACTAAAATCACAATGCCTGTTGTTTACATTTCATAATTGCATCGATACCGCCATAAATGCATGGATACCACCATAATTACATCGCTAATACGGATTTATGTGCATATAATCAAACAGGCCATAAGCTGCTTTTTCGAGTTGACAGTTATCAGTCTGTCAGTTTGAAAATAATAATTTACACTTCTTTCGTCCCAAACCTAAAATGGAAAACGGTAGCGACAATAGTGCTGTATTCCCCCTGAAGTACGCCAAGCCGGCAAACAAGCTACACAAAATTTACTCCCAGAAAAGTCGAAGAAAACTTATGATATCGCATACAAAAATTTTCTGGAATGAATGTAAATAAAGTAGTTGTAAATAAAATAGCGTATTTCACTCGCATATAATAGCTATTATTAGTACACTCAGATGGCTTAAAGAACTCGCTCGCTTCGCTCGCTCGTAATTTAAAAGCCATCTTCGTGTAATAATAGCATCCATTATATGCTCGTATAATAATATACTATTACTATACAAGTGGGATAACAGCATCATTAATATACGTGTGTGTAAGTTACAAACGAGTGCGTAGCACGAGTTATGTAAGCACAAAAGTATATTAATGATGCATTATCACACATGTATTGTACAAAATTTTATCTACAACTGCCTAAAATTGAGAAAAGTGCATTAAGAGAAATGTCAGATCTGTCATTTTCAAAAATATTTTAGTATGCAAATGTCATTATGTCATTCATTTAACACCATTTCAGTTACGTAATGAAGTCATTACACAACTCAGTTGCGTAATGAAACCATTACATAACTGAGTGGTGTAATGAGCTTCATTACCTAACTGAAATAGTGTCAAATGAGTGACGTAATGAGTTACTTATCCCACTGGAGTAGATAAAGTATGTCACTTTATTTTACTAGTAGTATAAAGTACCCTTACGTAAGCTGTCAATGTCGAAATAGAAGCTTGTCAATATTCATCAAGGCACTCTAACGTAATTTATTGTTCTGTCATATAACAGATGTCAAATTTATAAACTCGATTTTAGCATTCGAACATAAAGCTTTATATACAACTCCTACGTACTTAATATGACTCTAAAGACTCGCCTCCTTTATTGACCTTGCTCGGCTATAAAAGTGACTCGTCAAATAGAGCAATTTGCATTTCTTCAACAAGTTGAATCTTGCATACAATTAATTTATTACATTTTAATTTAAATGGTTCTGCAATGTATCATCGAATTACATGTCTTGAACAGACTGAATCTTGCATAACTAGCATTTATTTTATTGTGTAAATGGTTCAGCCATATTTTACTCATCACAAATTATGTAGATTTTGGAAACAACTGATAGTGACAGTGAATGCGAGTTTAGTGAAAATGAAGAAAAATCATAGCCCTGACGAAGTTGCAACTGAAGACAATTAAAGTGTGGAGCTGCCCCACATTTCTAAAATTATTTATTATTATAAATTAATCAAAGTCTGATTTGATGATCCAACAACTAAAAATAACAGAATTCAAATAAAAAAAAAATGGAGACAAATTTGAAGCAATATGCCACATTTTTAACCAAACACAAATGTTAAAAGTCGAGGAATGTTTAACAACATTTCATGCGAAATGCCTGTTTAAAATGTATATAAAAAGTAACCCCGAACGATACATTATAAAAATTTAGATATGTGCAGATTCTGAAACAGCATCTATACTAAACACTGAAATGGTAAATAATCAAAGAAAGATAAATCAAGAACAAAGAGTTGTTTTGGACATGGCAAGACTGTATTTTCATTTGGGAAAAAGAGTTACTACAGAATGTTTTTTTACGTCTATGATTATGGCTCAAGAGTAGTGATGGGCATAATCGGATGATTTCAATAATTGGAATGTTCTATTTCGAACTGTTTTTAAAATCAGAATATCATCCGATTATTTTACATTCCGTAAATGCGAAGCAAGCGAGAACTTGCAAAACTACTGGACACGGAAGGAGGACGAAATGCGGACATATTTGCGAGCACTCGCAGCCGCGTTGTGAGCTTTTATTGGCATTGGCTTTTATTGTTTGCGTTAGTTGGAGGGCCAGTAACTGCCCTATCAAATTCCATTTTTAGCAAGTAGGGGTTCTATTTGATTTCTATTTCATTTTAAAACAAACGCTTTTAGTTTATAGTAGTCGATGGATGTATTGTGTCTTGATGTGATTGCAAATAAAATATTCGAAGTGCATCACCTGTATTTATGTTCTAGTTTTGTAAAAATAGGTATGAGATCTCCGGGTATTTATTTACACTAAAATTAATTTGTTTATTGAAATTTGCTAGATATGGGTCCCCGTTCACCGTTCAAAGAGGTAAGTTGTCTGGAAATTTTAGTTTCATCAATTAAAAACTCCGCATTCCGATTTCAAATTTGAAGTATGTAAGGTGCACTATCTAATAATTAATCTACCAACACCACTGCCATTCATGTAACACAACCCAAAACGGTCGTCATTCGCCAATCAGGCCGGCACAAAACGGTTGGCATTCGTCAATCAACATACAGCAGTCAAGTGAGTCAACACAACATTCCGTTCAGTTCAGATTAGGCAAAGAAATTGGCATTTCGTTTCAGTCGCGTTTTCTTATTTTGTGAACAGAGCTACTATATCAGTATCCGTTGGACTAAAATTTTAGCCACATAAATTATGAAATAAACAACTTGTTAAACGGTAACATTTAGGACATATGTTTATATCGACTTTTCGACTCTAAATAAGTTCTGGAATTCATCTTTAAAATATTGCCAATATGTTTTGGGACACCCTGTATTGCCTGGTCTTATGCCGAGCCCTTTTAGTCATTCAGTGAGCTACCGATAGAGGGACTTGGCTTACAGTTCTCAAAAGCCTGTTCTACGTACTCGTTATGCGACGCACACCCTTAAGGCATCTTAACGGCTTTGCTTGGAGGACCATTGTCTGGCTTCTGACAACAAGTTGGCGCAGGTTGCCTCGAACAAACACCGTAAACATCCAAAATGATTGCACCACCTTGTGCAATAGTGTCGTTTCGGGTTAGAGAGAAAGAGAGCTAGCTAGCATGCCTTCCCAGCATTTCCCCACTTGAGCCCGGGTGCATCTCGGCATTCAGCCAGTGACAGCATTATAAGAAAGTAGCAATTGGTTTGATTGTTTCGAAAAAACTATAGGCTACGCCGACAAAAAAAAAGTTTCCCACGGAGTGAAAAAATGTTTGCACAACGACCCCTATTGCATTTCATCACCTATAGTTCAACCATAATGTTATATTTTAGTAATTTTATAGGGTCTAGGACACAACCCCCACTGTCCATAACGCCCACCATGTCCATAACCTCCACCGTGTCCATAACCCCCACCGACGATTTGGGCCATAACCTCCACCGTGTCCATAACCCCCACCGTCGGGTTTGTTCGTAATTTAAACTGTGCCCATAACCCCCACCGTCGGTTTGGTCCATAACCTCCACCGTGTCCATAACGCCCACCGACGATTTGGTCCATAACCTCCACCGTGTCCATAACCCCCACCGACGATTTGGGCCATAACCTCCACCGTGTCCATAACCCCCACCGACGATTTGGGCCATAACGCCCACCGTGCCCATAACCTCCACCGTCCATAACCCCCACCTCGTCCATAACCTCCACCGTCGGCTTTGTTCGTAAGTTTTCAGAGTTTAAAAATGAACTTGAAACATTGCTAGACGGATCGGCAAAATGCCAAGGGCATATAAAATTAACGAAACCGTGCGTTTGGACTTTCCTATTTTGTAAAGACAAACGCTATCTAATACAGTGACCGCCAAAAAGTAAGTCATATACGGGAAAATTATTTATTATTGGTTTCTGAAAAAAATTCATTCTTGATAAAAGTTTGTGCATCTTCTGGAAGTCGTGTTACGATTGTTCTATTTGTCAAATGACTTAGGGTGTGGCGCAAAATTTAAATAGTCTGAAAAAAAATCCTACTGATGGATAAGATGAGAACTGTGCCACCACTGGCGTATGTCATACTGCTATTATGTTAAGGATCGAACTGGAACATTTATCAAAGCTTTTTTGTGAAGAAAACCAGTTTATTTACATACTTTACATATTTATTTATTTTTAATTTCTTGGCATAAAAGAGAACACAGACCAAGTCTTAAATTTGTCGGCCAAAACAATAAAGTCCGCCAAAAATATATAATTATCTAAAAATTAATAATAAATTACTTAGTACAAGTGTTTGAGATGAATTGCATCCCGTAACTAGCTGCACAGTCAGAAAAGGAAGAATATAGCTACAGGTTACATTATTATTAATTACAGGTAATTAACTACTACCTAAAACTAAAAAAATATATATTATATATAACACACACAATTTACAGAACATTAAAGTATAAATTAAAGGTATACCTTAAATGGTTCTGTAATTACGTAAGTCCGACAGATCGAACACCTCGAATCTACTGTAGCAGGATTATTAACATTATTATTAACTAAATGTAATTAATTACTACCTAAATGTAAAAACATATATATAATATACAAAATTTACAGAATAATTCAAATTTACGTAAGTCTGACAGACGTAAAATCTAAATCTAAAAATATACATATTACATAATATATACAAAATTTACAGAATCATTAAAATTTGAATTAACCCTGCAGTGGTCGCGCCAAGTCTCACAAACCCGATAAATACGTTATTGAGTGGAAATTTGTTAAAGGGGGTGTAAGAGTGTTTGTTGTGCGTTTTGGTACCTTTTAATTTTTAGACTTGGTTGCCTCCCGATAACCGGCATAAGCACAGTTGTTAGTGTTCGTGAGTTATTTGGAAAAAAGTCTGTGGGACTTGGCGTGACCATTTACGTTTGTGAAATTGTTTTGCGTTCTTGATTTTTTTTACATTAAATGTAGCTGCAATGAACTCACAAATAATTTATGTTGCAAACAACATCGACGTTAGTATACTAAGGCGTCAATGTATACAAAAATTAGCTTTGATTCTAACAAATGACCAATTACATCGGCGATAACTACTCAATAGGTTTCCCTCGGAAATCCATCTAAGAAGAGAAGAAGTAGCTGGAACTTCTTCAGACCATCTAGTAAATGACCCTAATAACCCCACAATTAAAAAACGAGCTTTTATTTGAAATCGGCAGTGAAGTACGCCGAAATCGTCATTAAAATACGAGAAATCGGCAGTGAAGTAATCCATTGTTTTACGACTTTTTTGTAGGTGGTGAGGCGACAGATAATCGTCACTCGACCGAACATAACCTACAAAAGTTGGTTAAAATGTTTTAATTTCACGATTTGTCAATTTCAAATAAAACATAGTGTACACCTCGGCACTGGAGTTCATTTTTATCCCACATGTGGTTTATTTGCTTTGGCCCTACGGGCCTCGGCAACTAAATCCACATTCGTGACAAAAAGCTATACTTTAGTGCGTTGGTATACAAACTACTATTTTCCAAAAAAATAGCAAAAAAAATTTGTTTTGTAAAAATAAATTGTGTTTATCGCATGCAGAGCTTTTGTGCACTACTTGTGCATTCTTGAACCAAAATGACGAAAATTAATTGTTTTGTTCTACCTCTTAGCATTAAAAACATTGTTCTGTCCATAAATGTATATAGAAAATTAAAACCATGAAATTCATCAGAGGCTGTGTTTACTATTATGAAGTTAGCATGATCTACAAAAACCTTTAAAACTGAAACTGAAATATAACTGAAAATCTTGGTAATAGTAAATAAACATCTCATATTAAAACTTATTGTCATATAAATGGTTCTTAATTTTTTGGTTTGAGAAACTTGGTGCGACCAGTCGTGTCATGAAATTGGGCGAGACCACTGCAGGGTTAAAGGTAAACCCTAAGTGGTTCTGTGATTATGTAGGTCCGACAGATCGGGCACCTTGAATCCACTGTAGCAGGATTGTATGACTGCGTTGTGCAATACCCCCACAGTAGATGGCCGCAATTCGACAAAACATAATTGCGCCTCCGACTGCTACATATGACACAAGCGTCGCTTGGGGGCAGGTTCTCGTCTGCTTCTGAAAATGTAAGTGTTGTCATTAGATTTTCAAAACATTCTGAATATATTTCTGCAATAGAGTACTTACCGTCATCGTATCCGATGCCCCTGAATGGATTTTCCGGCTGAACTTCGTCGGTTTGAAAAGCTTCCACTGAAATAATAATCACTTTAATTTTAATAAAAAAAATTTTAGGTGTGCCTGTTCTAAAATGGAACGTATTACAGTTAGTAAAAACTGGTGTTACAATATTTAGTGCTCCTGTAGGTGTTCTCAAAACCGCTTTAAAAAATTATGATTCCAAAATAAACAAAAAACGTCCGTGGAATGAGAGTCCGATTAGTATACAGGGTGTATAATATAAACTAGATCAATATGGATGAAGTTTAAATTTTAATTCGTTTCTCAGGCAGTGAAATTTGGCATACGGGTTTATTTATTTATGTCGTGCTCAGCCAACAGCCGTTAGGCCAGTTATAGGCGTCGCTGTACATTTATGGGGACTTCCAACCACACTAACGACTGTCATGATGTTATTATGACATCCGGGACCAACTATTTCCGTGGCAACCGTACCACGAGGCGCCGAGCGAAGCAGCCGTGGAACTCCCATCCAAGTTCTGACCAGAAAGAGCGTTGCTTAACTCTACTGATCGAACGTGGACGCTTGTTCAAGCTACACCACCCGGGACCTAATACACCACCCGGGACCTTAGTTGTAGTAGTAAGTGCTACGGTCGAACAGCCTCCGTACAAAATTATTTAAACCAGGGTGTCACAAACAGGGGGGGGGGGGCTGGTTTATTTCCCTTGTAGATTTTTATAATCTTCAATTGTTTTACCAGTTTGACTCCATAATATCATTCTGCGATAAAGAATGCATACGGTGGTGGGTGTTCTTGATTTTTTCTGTATGGCTAGCTATTTTACAGAAAAAATCGATTAAAATAATTTTCTACGTCAAAATTATCTCAAACACATTTATTAACTTTCGGTTCACAAAACTGAAGGATAATTGATAACAACTAAGGGCTAACTAATTGCAAAACGTAATATTGCAGTTCTTAAACAATAACTGTTGATCATTTTTTTGTTGGCAATTTGTTTTCGCAATATTCATTTGGACAACCATTATTGTTTAAGAACTGCAATATTACGTTTTGCAATTAGTTAGCCCTTAGTTGTTATCAATTATCCTTCAGTTTTGTGAACCGAAAGTTAATAAATGTGTTTGAGATAATTTTGACGTAGAAAATTATTTTAATCGATTTTTTCTGTAAAATAGCTAGCCATACAGAAAAAATCAAGAACACCCACCACCGTATGCATTCTTTATCGCAGAATGATATTATGGAGTCAAACTGGTAAAACAATTGAAGATTATACAAATCTACAAGGGAAATAAACCAGCCCCCCCCCCTGTTTGTGACACCCTGGTTTAAATAATTTTGTACGGAGGCTGTTCGACCGTAGCACTTACTACTACAACTAAGGTCCCGGGTGGTGTATTAGGTCCCGGGTGGTGTAGCTTGAACAAGCGTCCACGTTCGATCAGTAGAGTTAAGCAACGCTCTTTCTGGTCAGAACTTGGATGGGAGTTCCACGGCTGCTTCGCTCGGCGCCTCGTGGTACGGTTGCCACGGAAATAGTTGGTCCCGGATGTCATAATAACATCATGACAGTCGTTAGTGTGGTTGGAAGTCCCCATAAATGTACAGCGACGCCTATAACTGGCCTAACGGCTGTTGGCTGAGCACGACATAAATAAATAAACCCGTATGCCAAATTTCACTGCCTGAGAAACGAATTAAAATTTAAACTTCATCCATATTGATCTAGTTTATATTATACACCCTGTATACTAATCGGACTCTCATTCCACGGACGTTTTTTGTTTATTTTGGAATCATAATTTTTTAAAGCGGTTTTGAGAACACCTACAGGAGCACTAAATATTGTAACACCAGTTTTTACTAACTGTAATACGTTCCATTTTAGAACAGGCACACCTAAAATTTTTTTATTGAAATTAAAGTGATGATTATTTCAGTGGAAGCTTTTCAAACCGACGAAGTTCAGCCGGAAAATCCATTCAGGGGCATCGGATACGATGACGGTAAGTACTCTATTACAGAAATATATTCAGAATGTTTTGAAAATCTAATGACAACACTTACATTTTCAGAAGCAGACGAGAACCTGTCCCCAAGCGACGCTTGTGTCATATGTAGCAGTCGGAGGCGCGATTATGTTTTGTCGAATTGCGGCCATCTACTGTGCGGGTATTGCACAACGCAGTCATACAATCCTGCTACAGTGGATTCAAGGTGCCCGATCTGTCGGACCTACATAATCACAGAACCACTTAGGGTTTACCTTTAACCCTGCAGTGGTCTCGCCCAATTTCATGACACGGCTGGTCGCACCAAGTCTCTCAAACCAAAAAATTAAGAACCATTTATATGACAATAAGTTTTAATATGAGATGTTTATTTACTATTACCAAGATTTTCAGTTATATTTCAGTTTCAGTTTTAAAGGTTTTTGTAGATCATGCTAACTTCATAATAGTAAACACAGCCTCTGATGAACTTCAAGATTTTAATTTTCTATATACATTTATGGACAGAACAATGTTTTTAATGCTAAGAGGTAGAACAAAACAATTAATTTTCGTCATTTTGGTTCAAGAATGCACAAGTAGTGCACAAAAGCCCTGCATGCGATAAACACAATTTATTTTTACAAAACAATTTTTTTTTGCTATTTTTTGGAAAATAGGAGTTTGTATACCAACGCACTGAAGTATAGCTTTTTGTCACGAATGTGGATTTAGTTGCCGAGGCCCGTAGGGCCAAAGCAAATAAACCACATGTGGGATAAAAAGGAACTTCAGTGCCGAGGTGTACACTATGTTTTATTTGAAATTGACAAATCGTGAAATTACAACATTTTAACCAACTTTTGTAGGTTATGTTCGGTCGAGTGACGATTATCTGTCGCCTCGCCACCTACAAAAAAGTCGTAAAACAATGGATTACTTCACTGCCGATTTCTCGTATTTTAATGACGATTTCGGCGTACTTCACTGCCGATTTCAAATAAAAGCTCGTTTTTTAATTGTGGGGTTATTAGGGTCATTTACTAGATGGTCTGAAGAAGTTCCAGCTACTTCTTCTCTTCTTAGATGGATTTCCGAGGGAAAACTATTGAGTAGTTATCGCCGATGTAATTGGTCATTTGTTAGAATCAAAGCTAATTTTTGTATACATTGACGCCTTAGTATACTAACGTCGATGTTGTTTGCAACATAAATTATTTGTGAGTTCATTGCATCTACATTTAATGTAAAAAAAAATCAAGAACGCAAAACAATTTCACAAACGTAAATGGTCACGCCAAGTCCCACAGACTTTTTTCCAAATAACTCACGAACACTAACAACTGTGCTTATGCCGGTTATCGGGAGGCAACCAAGTCTAAAAATTAAAAGGTACCAAAACGCACAACAAACACTCTTACACCCCCTTTAACAAATTTCCACTCAATAAAGTATTTATCGGGTTTGTGAGACTTGGCGCGACCACTGCAGGGTTAATTCAAATTTTAATGATTCTGTAAATTTTGTATATATTATGTAATATGTATATTTTTAGATTTAGATTTTACGTCTGTCAGACTTACGTAAATTTGAATTATTCTGTAAATTTTGTATATTATATATATGTTTTTACATTTAGGTAGTAATTAATTACATTTAGTTAATAATAATGTTAATAATCCTGCTACAGTAGATTCGAGGTGTTCGATCTGTCGGACTTACGTAATTACAGAACCATTTAAGGTATACCTTTAATTTATACTTTAATGTTCTGTAAATTTTGTGTGTTATATATATAATATATTTTTTTAGTTTTAGGTAGTAGTTAATTACCTGTAATTAATAATAATGTAAACTGTAGCTATATTCTTTCTTTTCTGACTGTGTAGTTAGTTACGGGATGCAATTCATCTCAAACACTTGTACTAAGTAATTATTATTGTTTATTTTTACTCTCTTAATTTTTAGATAATTATATATTTTTGGCGGATTTTATTGTTTTGGCCGAGAAATTTAAGACTTGGTCTGTGTTCTCTTTTATGCCAAGAAATTAAAAATAAATAAATATGTAAAGTATGTAAATAAACTGGTTTTCTTCACAAAAAAGCTTTGATAAATGTTCCAGTTCGATCCCTAACATAATAGCAGTACGACATACGCCAGTGGCGGCACAGTTCTCATCTTATCCATCAGTAGGATTTTTTTTCAGACTATTTAAATTTCGCGCCACACCCTAAGTCATTTGACAAATAGAACAATCGTAAAACGACTTCCAGAAGATGCACAAACTTTTATCAAGAATGACATTTTTTCAGAAACCAATAATAAATTATTTTCCCGTATATGACTTACTTTTTGGCGGTCACTGTATTAGATAGCGTTTGTCTTTACAAAATAGGGAAGTCCAAACGAACGGTTTCGTTAATTTTATATGCCCTTGGCATTTTGCCGATCCGTCTAGCAATGTTTCAAGTTCATTTTTAAACTCTGAAAACTTACGAACAAAGCCGACGGTGGAGGTTATGGACGAGGTGGGGGTTATGGACGGTGGAGGTTATGGGCACGGTGGGCGTTATGGACCAAATCGTCGGTGGGGGTTATGGACACTGTTGACATTACGAACACATCCGACGGTGGGGGTTATGGGCACGGTGGAGGTTATGGCCCAAATCGTCGGTGGGCGTTATGGACACGGTGGAGGTTATGGACCAAACCGACGGTGGGGGTTATGGGCACAGTTTAAATTACGAACAAACCCGACGGTGGGGGTTATGGACACGGTGGAGGTTATGGCCCAAATCGTCGGTGGGGGTTATGGACACGGTGGAGGTTATGGACATGGTGGGCGTTATGGACAGTGGGGGTTGTGTCCAGGCCCCATTTTATATTCTAAGGGCTGTTCCTATGAGATGGACTAACTACTATAAAAACTACAAGTTTCTACGCCTTTCGGAAAAGGTCAAAACATGAAAAGAGGACTCTTCTTAAAACTGTCATGTTGGATCCACCATATAAAAACACAAAAAAAGAGCTATTCCTAGGGTATGGACTAACTCCAATAAAAATGTCAAGTTTCTACAGCTTTTAGAAGGGGTCGAAACATAAAAAAGTGACTTTGCTTAAGGCCACCATATTGAATTTTCCAGATTTGGTATTTTTTCCATCAACCTTAGGTCCCAAGGAATGTCTGTTCCAAATTTCAGGTTTGTGCATGATCGAGAAGTGCAAAAATAAATTGTCACCTTTTTCTGCGACACACGGATTATATATATTGATGATTTTTGATCTGACGCTATGCAGGCAGCAACAAAGCAGCCAGTGATTGTTGTGTAATTACCTATTGTCAAGGCTCACCCCTGAGGGGGGAGGGAGGTTTGGAAATGGTGTGTCAAGTGACCACAAACCTTCTAGTATCGATGCAAATTGTGTAATATATGCCCTTGACGGATATTGATGAAGGAGGTTTCCAATGTGCCCATTTTCGTGAAATTAAGGTAAATAACTGTCATCGTACCTGCTTCCAACACTTGCTACAGCAAGGAATATTGCATGCTGTGCACATCGCTGTTTCGAGAAGCCACCCCTATCGCTATTCGTTGTCGCCTGCAAGCTTCTAGCGTTTAACAGGAAGGCTTCCCCGTTTCGCCAGGAGACTAGTAGAAAGTGTGATTAGCTTTATAGTGAACTGAACTCAGTGCAGCTTAAACAACAGCTGCGCTGACTAAATACAAAACAAGTGCGCGTGACCTACATTTATTTTATTTATTTAGTACTCAGCAAACAGCCGTTAGGCCAATTATAGGAGTCATTGTACATTTATGGGGACTTCCAACCCCACTAACGACTGTCATGATGTTATTATGACATCCAGGACCAACTATTTCCGTGACAGCCGTACCACGACGCGCCAAGAGAAGCACGCCGTGAAACTTCCATCCAAGTTGCTTAACTTTACTGATCAAACGTGGACGCTTGTTCAAGCTACACCACCCGGGACCCTAGAAAGATAGCTAAAAATAGCTGCTGCGGGCCAACGTAACACGTCCCATTCACAATGGCCATATTTGGATTATGTTAGTTAAGTTTTATTGCCTGTTCACCATCGCGGGTGGACCTCGTTTGTGTCACAGCTTTGCTGTTAATTAAGTTAAAACTACTAACCCCTTTGATTACGTTGAACATATACACGCATATCGAAATTATTTGTGTCAAACATACACATGCATACATACATTTCTAATAGACGTAAATTCAATTTCAACCTCAATGGTATTTGTGTTAGCCTATATTTTGGTGTGTCTTACATGTAAGGTGTCTTGGCGAATGCAGGAAAACCACAAAAGTTAGGTTCAAGAATAAGCGAGCTGGCACGCCTCACAAGATCACCAAAGCGGATTTTTACGACGGCCATTGAGAAACTTTTCTACCCTGTCGATAAAATCCGTGGCAATCATTTTCCCCTCTTATTTTGGTTACAATCAACCCCTAATGTGACAGCATCTCGCCCTAAGCTACATTATGTTGATTCGAACCACCCCTCTCACTGAGCTTTAGTCGGTCAACTACCTGTTACAGGACGTGGAAGCGTGATTAGGGTAAACCTTTTTTATGTATAAGACTGACGGAACGATCAATTTAGACTATCCCCGATTAAGTGACTATTGTTTCGGCTGTCATATACTGTTGTATAGTCGAATTTTACCTGTAACAAACTGTGTTTATGTCTTAAAGTTGCACTTCTCCTGTAACAATATGCCTGTTTTTCGTTCTGTATCGCCATTATGAAGTACTAATCGCAATTGTCTTTGCCTTGATAAAGGTCTTTCCGAAATATTGGCTTAGATAAAAGAGTGTTCTTTGCTGTCTTAAAGAACGAATCCCAATTACTTAATTACATTGTCTTATACAGCAGGCTCCATAAAAAAAGTCATAGTAAACCACACACTAAATCATTATGCAGTGATTCAATTTAAACAAAACTTGTTTTTTTATGGTCACAATAAAACTATAGTTTAAGCAAAATCTGAAATTGTGGGGGTTTATTTTTATCTATCACCTAAAAAGAGTTGATAAATGAACAAGATATTGATAGGATTCTCATTTTTTGTCTGAAATGATAATAAAATTAAACAATCCTTCCGTATTCATCAATTTTGTAACTATTACACACTAATACAAAGTGAAAGACCTAAATATTTTAAGTAATTTTTGGTTAGAGGGAAGCTATTTAATCATTTTCAACTCTTAGTAACTATATATATAATAAGCACACAGGCCTAGTGGCCCAAGGCTTGTAAAAGAGAAACTATTGCTCAAGAGTTTTTTGCACTACTTCTCTCCATGTTTTTCTATCTTCTGCCACTCTTCTCCATCCTCTAACTCCTACTGCTTCCAAGTCCTCCTCAACTTGTCGCCTCCAGCTAACTCTAGGTCTTCCTCTCCCCTTGTTATCTAAAGCCTGCGTATTCAGAATTTGCTTAATCATTCTTTCTTCTTTTGCCCGTGTAATATGCCCCATCCATCGAACTCTCTGAGATTTGACCACTTTTGATAATTTCGGTTCGTTATAAAGCTCATACAACTCCTGATTGTTTCTTCTCTCCCACACCTCTTGCACTTTCTTGCCCCCAAATATTCTTCTTAACATCCTTCTTTCCCATATGTCTATTTGTTCTAAAACGCTCTTTGTAGTAGCCCACGTTTCGCATGCAAACATCACTGTTGGCCGTATAACTGACTTATAAATTCTGAGTTTTGTACTTCTTAATACCGCTTTTGATGTTAGTGAACTCATGAGAGCTCCAGCACTTGCTGAACCTTTTTTTAGTCTATGTTTTATTTCTTCCTCATTCCCTCCATTTTCGTGAAAGACAGCTCCCAGATAAATGAAACTTTCTACTCTTTCTATTTCTGCCTGTCTCAACCCCTGTTCTTCTTCTAGGATCAGGTTTTCTTTTCTCCCCTTTTTACTCTGTATTCCTAGATCCATGAATTTCGTTTTATTGTAATTTATTTGCAGCCCCATACGCTCCGCTTCTATTTCAAATTTCCTTATCATGCTTTTTAAATCCCTCTCTCTTCTTGCCAGGATCACCACATCATCAGCATACGCAATACATTGATGACTCTTGGAGTATATACTTTTCTTTGTTTGTAACTCACTTTTTCGTATAACGGATTCCAATACTAAATTAAATAGCACTGTCGAGAGTGGGTCTCCTTGTCTTAATCCTCTCGTAATTTCAAATCCCTCTGTTAATGTGTCCTCTACTTTTACCTTGTACTTTGTATTACTTAAAGTCATTTTTACTAATCTACACAGCTTCTTATCTATTCCAAATTCTTTCAAAACTTCCATAACTTTGTGTCTTTTTATCGAGTCGTATGCTTTCTTAAAATCTATAAAGACAGCCATCATTGTCATCCTGTGCTCTTTGCTGCTCTCCTGGATTTGTCTTACAATATGTATTTGATCTACCACTGATCTGTCTTTTCTGAAGCCGGCCTGGTAATCTCCAACTATATTTTCCATACTTTCTTGTAACCTTTCCTTGATTAATATAGCTACTATCTTATAAACGACATCTAACAGGCTAATTCCCCTGTAGTTATCACATTCTTGGCTGTCCCCTTTTTTTAACAGCGGTTGTATAATTGCTTCCGTCCATCGGTCTGGCATTTTCTCTTCTTTCCATACTTCCTTTATTATTTGATTAATACATTTCTGCATCTTTTCTCCTCCGTGTTTTAACATTTCTGCACAAATTCCATTTTCACCTGCACTTTTATTATTCTTTAGCTTCGTTATTACTTTTATAACTTCATTTTCCTCAGGATATTGTATGTCATCTCCTTCCATACCGAGTTCATTCTCTGGGCCCTCACTTCTTTCTTCTTCATAAAACATACTTTCGAAATAATTCCGCCATCTTTCTTTTTTTTCTTCTATATCGCCTATCAAATTTCCATCTTCTCCTTTGATAAAAATTGTCCTCGCACGATATCCTTTTCTCTCGTTTCCGACTTCTTTATAGAATTTCCTAATATCTTTTTTTTTCAAGTTATTTTCCATTCTTTCCAGTCTTAATTCCATATCCTCTCTCTTCTTTCGCCTACATGTTTGTTTAGCTTTCCTCCTTATCATCTGGTACTCCCTTTTATTTTCTTCCGTGTTATCTCTTAACATTTTCAATTTTAATTCTGTTCTCTCTTGTAGCACTTTTTTACAGTCTTCATCAAACCACTCTTTTCTATTTCTTGCTTTTTTTGTTTCCAATACTTTTGCCCCCCATAAAATGGCTTCCTCTACTTTTTCCCATTTTTTATTTAGGTTGTTACTCTCATTTCCCTCAGCCAGCTTTTGTTCTATACGGTCTTGGTAATTTTTCCGTATCTCGTCCGTCTTAAGCAGCTCCGTATTATATCTGGTATATTTATTTTTTCTTCTCGGTTTCATTAACGTCTCCTCCTTTATTTTTAGTACTGCTAAAAAATGGTCTGAATCAATATCTGCCTTTCTGAAAGCTCTTACATCCATAACTCTATTTCTGTGCTGCTCTTCCACCAAAAAGTGATCTATCTGGTTAGTATTTCTGCCATCTGGCGATCTCCAGGTGCCTTTGTGAATGTCTTTATGCTCATAAAAGGTTCCCATAATTCGTAGTTTTTGTTCGGTGGCAAATCCTATCAAGTATTCCCCATTTTCATTGCTTTTTAAGTGTAAACTAAATGCCCCTATTGTTGGTTGATAGATTTGTTCCTTTCCTATTTTTGCGTTAAAATCCCCTAAGACTATTTTTAAATCATATTTAGGGATTTTGGCAACTAAATTTTCCAATTCCTCATAAAATGCAGTTTTTTCTTCTTTATCTTTGACTTCTGTAGGTGCGTGGGCATTTACTAAACTAAGTTTTCGATACCTGGCATTTATTTTTATATAACAGAGAGTGTTTGAGATTACTTCGAATTTTCTTATGTGATTTTTCCATTTCTTGTGAATCATAAAACCGACCCCAAAAATAGATCTCTTGCATGCTCCCGCAAACAAAATATAATCGCCTATTTCCTTTGTACTACCTTCTTTTTGTTTCATTTCCTGTATTGCTAAAAAATCTATATTCCTTTGTTTTAACTCCTCGCTTAGCTGTTTAAGTTTACCTTCTTGATTTGTTCCTTGAACATTCCATGTTCCTATTTTTATTACAGAACTTTTCTGGTAGACTTTTCTTTTTTTTAAATCCATTTCCGTACACCCACTTTCTTCATATACGTCTTCTAAATTCCATATACCCAATTTACAACAGCTTCCTATTTCTTCTTGCGTGTATTCGTTACCATTACCTTTTGTTCTTCCTTTTATCATTTGTTCCTTTTTCATATCCGTGTTCATTGCCTGGTTCTTACTTATTTTTGGGGATGCCTTTTGATATTTTACTTTTTTGGCGTTTCTTCGGTTCCGTTTTTTTGAAGTTCTCTTTTATTCTTGTCCCATTTCCATTCCACGCCTTCCACTATCACTTTACTATACCCGGTTTTCACCGTTTTGCCCTTCTCTATCTCTTCTTGTGCAAACGCTCTTATTTTCCGCTGCTTTTCTTTCTCGGCTTTTGTTTGGTCATCATTTATGTATATTTTCTCGGTTTTAATATTCTTTAGTTTCGGTTTGTTCTCCATAATCATTTTTTTATCAGATTCATTTTCCAATTCTATTAGGCATGTTTTCTCTCCAATTTTAGTTGCTTTTTTAATATTAACTGAAATCTCTAGATGCTGTTGCACAAAGTTCTCCATAGCAGGCTTCAGGATATCTGGATTATATGTATCGATTTTTAATCCGCTCATGATGACGTTGTTTTTTCGTTTTTCTTTCTGTAACCATTCCATATCGTTTTTTAATTCCTTCATCTCTCTTTTTATACTTTCGTTTTCCTGTTTTATCTTTTCATTCTCTTTCCTAAGCTGTTTGTTATCTTCTTTCAGTTTATTTATCTCTTGCATGAAAAGCTTCTGCTCACTTCTTGATTGTTGAATTTCTTCTTTTATATCTTTCATTTCGTCTTTCATCTCCGTTGTTAGGTTACTTATCATTTTTAATATCACATCTAATTTTCCATCTTTACCTTTTTCCGTTTTGGCCGTTTTGGATGGGGACCTTGTTGTTTTTTTACTTCTTGTAAATACCTCTTCGCCCTCCGTCTCTGGTATATTTTTCCTCTTTCTTGAGTCATCGGTTGAATAGTCCTCACTATCCATTTTCCCCTTTTTGTATTTTTATTGCACTTTAGTAACTACTTGAAAAAATTAAATGATAAAGAATCGTTATACTTTAACATAAATGCTCCAGATGCGATTAAAGTTGAATGCACTCTTAATTTGTGGGTGGCCCTTCGCAGTACTAGACACTGCAACACTTTTTCTTAGTTCGTCTAAGCGCAAGTCTTTTACCTGAGATTGAACTGTGGACCAGCAAAATAACACCTGCATCTAACTTTACCAAGAAAAAACAACCTTTAAACAAAACCTACTGACCTGTTTTTACAACAGCTGGCGTAACAGGTGCAGGTGCTTGAATAATCGGCGTCTTGTCGCTGGTTTTGCTGCTCTCTTCTTCTTTTACACTGGGCGCACTGCTCTCCGTATCGACATCGGGCAAGTCCGCGGTTGCAAGTTTCACTAAACTATCTAGAGTTGCGTTCTCCATCACAACATCGTCCGATTCGCTAGCCTCACCACCCTGCCCCAGAATTTTTCCCGTTAACGGGCACAGAGTAAACTCCCCAGGCGGACTATCAGGCTCTGGTAAAGGCAAGTCCGTTGGGAACTCCAACTCTTCAAGCCCATCGGAATCTTCATCAATAACCTTTGGCTTCGCATCCAATTTCTCGCCCACCTTCTCTTCAGCATCCGGTGACTCTGTCGGTTTTATTGGCGGTTTTGCAGGCAAAGCTGCTGGAGCAGTTTTACGCTGAGCTATCACTTTCGTGACAGATTTCGGTGTGGAAGAAACCAGTTTTACATCCGACTTGGTAGGTGTCCTGGGAGCTACTTTTGAGATATTGCTGGACGAGCCTGCATCCTTTTTGACCACCTGAAATGAGAAAGATCGTTACTAAAATATAAATTATGTGATTTTAAAAATACCTTGATGTGAGTTTGACCAATCTTTGGCCCGACTTTCAGCAGCGGGCTTCCGGCAGGAGAAGTATTCGAGTCGAGTTTAATAATACCTTCGGTTTTAGACATGATATAAACTCCCGATGACAAGGTGGGAAGTTGTTTCTGGCTGACTCGAACTACCCGCTGTGGTGTGGAAAGGGACCCGTCGGAAGTCCTCTTAGGTACACCGTTGAGTGAATTGGAACTCTTCATGATCCTTCTAATCGTTACTGCTGGTTTTTCGTCTTCGCTAGTATCACTTTCTTCTTCTAATTTTATTTTCTTTTCAAACGAATCTGACGAATCGCCGTCATCGCTGAACGACTTCCGCTTCCCTGATGACTCATCGCCTTCCGTAATGTCCCCACACCAAACCTTTACTTGGTTCAGAGCCTTCTGCTTGCTGGTTCTTTGCGGTCTGGAAAAATAAGCAGCGAATAAAATGCCTTTTAGCTAGATTTGCAGTTCTTACCTGCCTGGTGTCTTTTGGTCACTCTCCACGGAAGCTCGCCTCTCAGCGCTGTTTTCTTCAGCCTGGATCTTTTTAAGGGCCATTTTTGATTTGGCAAAGGTTTTATCGAACTCCTCAACTAATGATTTACATTTGTCGAAGTGCACTTTTGGCTCCCAGGTATTTTCAGACCTATACCAAATAATTTTGAATTAGAAACTGTTGAACGGCAGGTCAAATTCCAACTTACTCTAGCAAATTTTCCCATTTTATCAAATATTCTATGCATTTCTTTTTTGGGTTAATTCTTCTGTTAAGTACTTTTTCCACTACTGCTTCTTCGGTGCTGTCATCTTTACAAGTACGCAGTCCTGTTCTCGACTCTGTCGGTTTCTGTGTGAATAGTAGATATGTAAATAGTAGATATGTAAGAACAGTTAACAGTAAATCTTTAGTAGATTTTTTATAGTTTTACATTAATTGACCTCATTGAAAAACAAAACAAGGATCTCATAGATATCAGACTCAATAGGGGCAAATTATTTTGTGGTTAAGGTAAATTGAGAAGTGGCAGAACTGTAACTGGAAGCGACCTGAAATACAAAAAATCAAGATTGAGCCCAAGCCTGGGCCCAATTTAAAGGCATTATAATCAAGACAATACAAAAATCTATGAGGTGACCAAATTTTCTAATACAAGGAAAGCTGCAGATTAGTGGCATACAGATATAAAGAAAGAGGAATAATGCTGGAAGAACTACTTGAAGGCGAAGAATAATAAAACGTATGAATAATAAAAAGTACAAAGGCTAAAACAGGGAAGGAGTTTGGAGAAAAATAATGCCGAAAATGATAAAATACCATTCCAGGTGCTTAAAGGTCTAACGAAAATGAACAAAGATGAAGTGAGAGGTATAAAAATTAAGGTGGGGAAATTCTGTCGTCCTCATGAAGAGATCTCTATCTACAAAATTCCAGTTTTCCATGTTTTGGTATTTTCTGTACTATTTAAATGTGTCCCAGACCATCTTAGCTGAAAAAGCAAGATAAGCTAGTCAAACCTATAACTTGTTTGTCCTAAATACACATTATAACACATTTACAACAATTAATGTTGGTATTCTAAATAAGTCTGTCCTATCTATATTATATTCTTCAGATAGAACCAATCAGCCTAGTATCTTCGAAAACTGAATTGTCCTAACTGCTTCTTATATGCAAAATGGATAAAATTAACAAGGGAACATCTTTTTTGCTTGTTCGTTCAACTCGCCTAATTCACTCAGAACATATTGGGTTAATTTTATTAGAACTTAGAAAATCAGTGGCCACATCAACCATGTAGGAGTGCATATATTGCTAGAAAATCAGTTATCTAAACCTGAATTTGTTTATTATTAGTGACTGTACAGGTAAGTCGATAAAAATGATAGATTTCAATATTGATATGTCAAAAAATAATAATAAAAAAATTTAATAAAAACACTAGACACATTTATGAGAGTTACAACATCTGCAACAATGACTGATCTAATGATAACCAATAACAAAGAGCTACAACATTACTGTAACAACCCGCAATAAATTGCATTTATAATAAATCCCATAGATTTTAATTTACCTAAATTGTCAGGAAGGAAAGAATACGTAGACGCCAACCCTCCAGAGTTCATTTATTAAGAACACAAAAAGCTACATTGTAACATTGAAGACACGATCGCATTACATCCGGTGCTATTTAATCAGAACGCGTTCCAGAGAAATAAAGAAAGCAAAATTACTGTCGACTGGCACTTACGTGCTAAACGTAGCGTGAGAAGTGCAAAGTTAGCAAGTCCGAGAGCCCGCGAAGAATAAGTCAAAAATGCTATATTTGCAAAACGGGGAAGTACGACAAAAAAGACGAGCAGAACCGAAAGAACGTTTCAAAAAGTTTCCTGGGGGGAAATTGGTCAGTCTTTTCCCGGGGTTCCAAGGTAATTTAATTATACCAGCGTGTCCAAATACAAAATTTCTATTTTAAAATATATGTGAAAAAGTGCTGTGCCCGGCAATTCCAAGGGAGCAAACAAGGGCGCTAAGGACAGCCAAAAATCAGCCTCACACCTTTGGTCCCATAATTATTTCGGGCGACTGCGTAAAATAAAAATTCAACCACCACACCAGCGAACGACGGAGGGATTGCAGGTCAGATCTTTATGGTATTTTATTAACCAATTTAATGCAGGTGGGCTCTAAGCGTACCTTCCTTTCCTGTGTGTAATTATGTTCCAAACATGACGGAATAACAGCTGAAATGTTGAAGTACATGGGAAGGGAAAAAATAAAAGCTCTTGTGAAAATTCTGAACATAGCATAGAGGGAAAAGTAGATACTAGAAGACTGGAAGATAGCTGTAATACTCCCACTTTTTAAAAAGGGCGACAATAAAACGTGTGAAAACTACAGAGGAATCTCCTTGTTGAGCATGGGTGTTAGAAGCTAGATTAGAGTGCTTATTAGAAACCAGTTTTGAAGAAAAGAGTGGATTGCGGCCTGATCGAGGTGCACAGTATAACATCTTTATACTACGACAGATTGTTGAAAAAGCGCTGAAAATGAATAAACCCGTCTTTGTCTGCTTCATTGATCTAGAGAAGGCATTTGACAGGAGCTTGAGAGAGGTAATATGGAATACGCTGCAGAAAAGGAAAGTACCTGTCGAATTACTTACCGCTATAAAAAGCCTCTGCAAGAATACCATAAATTACGCAATAACAGCAAACACACAATCCTCACGAATTATAACTCAAAACGGGGTGAGACAAGGTGGAATATTAAGTCCCATACTTTTCAAAGTGGTTATGGATGAAGTTATGAAACAATGTAAATCTCAGATACGGCAATACCAAGTGGGTTATAAAAATATGCAACCTCAATGTATACGACACTTTGTGTTTGCTGACGACCTTCTATTGTTTGGCAACTCTGAAAAGCACTACAAGAAAACCTGACTGTATGGAAAGCGGCTCTGCTAGAAATGCATATGCGTATGAATATTACTAAAACTAAGGTAATGTTGTTTTCAAGAGAAAAAATTTCATGCAACATCAGTGTTGACGCAGAGTTAATCCAGCAAGTAAATGCATTCAAATATTTAGGTGCAACCTTCGAGGAAAATGGAAATATGGAGGCAGAGGTGAATGCCAGAATTAGCGCGACCGAAAAATTATATTTTGCACTGAGTAAAAATTTCCTGGCTATGAAAGAGATTTCTAGGGGTACTAAAACTAAAGTGTTCAATGCCATATATACCCCTAATTTAACGTATAGCTGTGAATCGTGGACATTAACACCGAAACTGAAATGAGATACATAAGCAAAATATCAGGAGTGACAAAATTGGATAGACAGAGAAATGAAGCGTTTCGAGAACAACTCAAAGTAAAACCATTACAAACAAAAATAGAAGAAAGCCAGCTGCGTTGGTATGGCCACCTAGCAAGGATGCAAGAAGGTAGACTTCCAAAGAAAATATGGGAAACGAAGGAAGGAAGAAATAGAGCTCGAGGAAGACCAAGACAGACGTGGCAAGAAAAGCAATATCGAAGAGGGGTGTAGACTGGCAATAGGCGAAGGTGCTAACCCAAGATAGGACCCAATGGAAAAAATTCTGCAAATCAAGCCCGACACCGCAAGGTACAAGGGTTTCGGATTAAGTAAGTAAGTATTTATGCAGGTGTCTTCTTGTCATTTCATTTTAATAACGTAGTTTAACACATCATTTTTTACTCGTGGCGTATTTGTTAGTATTGTTAACAATTTCTGATGATGAAATGGCATCGCCTGATCGAATGTTTTTGCTGATGCAGTGCATTCTACAAACGAGGCGAATGTGGAAGATATTTCGCTGCATTTAAGATATTCAAGATATTTACAAAGTTACAAACCAAGTGATTACACTTACAAATATTTACATATGTAAAAATATAACTTGCTATTGTTTATTCTTCTGTCATATGCAACAAAGTATCTAGATTTTAATGCTACTTTACTATATTTGAAAATGTAATTTTGACAGATTTAAATAATTTACTCACATATTCGCATTATACCTCGTTAGAGTCAGCAGATAACAACCCCGGAAGAGCGCTCAAACACTCGTGTCCCGAAACAGGCCTCATCGACTAACACAGTTCCATATCACGTCTACTTATATGACAACCGCATATATAACTTACAACTAATTTAACCCTAATGACGCATATTGCCTTCCTTCTTCTCAGAACATATACAAAGAAAAAAAAAGTTTAAAAAAATTGAAATATGGTTTAAACTTCCCTGGCGCTCAACGCCATCTTATTCAGCTCCTAATAACGGAGTGTATATCAGCCTACAAAATATTGCCCCCTCGAAACAACAAATAAACTCTGTAGCGAAATATCAACTAAATTATAAAATAAGATAAAACCAGCATAAACTTAAACAACAACTGTACCTTGAACCTCTTCTCCTGCACTGACTATGTAAGCCCTCCCTCTATTCTGTGGCAATTTTTCATTATAAAATTTTTCACTACATAACCAAAACAGCCTCTATTCCGGATCATTTTTATTTCAATCGGGAGATCGTTATATATACGTAAACCAACACTGTCCCATGCACGAATTCCGACGCTACTTCTCCGGTGTGGAGTTTCAACTCTTTGATCCCGTGCTCTTCTCGTATTAGTGTTTCTTAGAATTAATAAATTACACTTCACACACATCCGCACCGAACTTAGGCCGTATAATTGCTTCACGGTCAAGACCTCGCATTCGTTATATAGAGTAGTTGTACTATATCTCAAGTTCTTAAATTTAATCAGTTTCAAGGCTCTGTTTTGTAATATTCGTAATTTGCCTATCACAGTTTCATATGCACCACCCCACGCTATCGCGCCGTATGTTAAAACTGAATGAAAGAATGCGTAGTATGCACTCATTGATCCTTTCTGACCTAATACCAGCCTCAACTTCCCCAAGATGTACAGCAAACGCCTCAATCTCACCGCCATTGCATTGATATGTTCTCGCCATTTAAAATTTGAATCAAACTGCAATCCCAAATACTTTACTACGTCCAACCTTTGTATTTCGATGCAATTGCAATTATTTCTTCCCACACATTGTAAATCGTGTATTTTTAATTTTCTTTGCGCAGGCAGGCTGCTCTCGTAACTCCCAAATGGAGTGAAACTCGTTTTATTTAGATTCACTGTTAATTTGTTGCAATTAAACCACTTTAATGCCTCCGGTAACCCTACTTCTATTTTTCTGAACAAACCGTCCCAGCTAGTATCACAGAAAAAGATTGCTGTATCGTCGGCATAGGAGATCAACTCCCCCATACAATTTACATCCTTCAAACCATTTACGAATAATATGAATAATAAAGGCCCTAGAACCGTGCCCTGTGGAACACCAAACTTGATACTCACTTCTCTACTTTTCAACTCCTTCAATTTTACTTTTTGAGTTCTCCCCGTTAGGTAATCCGTCAACAATTTGTGGATCACTCCTCTATATCCTAAGCTATATAACTCCGTAACAATATCTTATGGTCAAGAGAATCAAATGCCTTAGCCAGATCTGTATTTATCATAGCTGCCTTATTCCCTGCATCTAACGCATTTCCTATCCATTTCACTAATAGCGCTAAAGCGTCGTCGGTAGACCTTCCAGCCATAAACCCATACTGTCTATCCCAGAGAAAACCAGTTCTTCTTGCGAAAACTACCATTCTTTTGACTATACATTTTTCAAAAATCTTCGCGATATTTGAGACTAGAGCTATGGGTCTGTAGTTGGAGGCCATTTTTTTATCCCCACCTTTGTACAAAGGAACTATTTCTGCAGTCTTAAACATTTCTGGAAACGCACCATCCCTAAAGCACAAATTAAAAATGTGAGTTAAAGGAGAAACAATGTAAACAGCTACCGCCTTCAATGCAGCAGGCGCAATTCTGTCCGGACCCGCAGATTTTCGACTGTCCAAAGACGTTAGAATTCGAAACACTTCATGCTCACTCACTGGTAACAAAAACATCGTTGTTGGTAGCATCTCGTCCTCTTCTGTCTCTTCTACGTTGATCGCTGCTGCTAGGTTGCCGCCTACAGTACTGAAGAAGTTGTTGAGTTCATTCGCAATATCGTACAGGTTTTCCAACTTAGAGCCGCTTTCCGTCAACAATTGTTTAATGCACTCTTTACCTCCACCTTTCCTTTTGTTGATGAAATCCCCTACTAGTTTCCACATTGGGTCTTCTTTACAATTGTAAGCTTTTTCTCTGTAGTATTCACTCCTCGCAGCTCTTATCCTCTTCGTCAGCACATTACGGTATCTGATGTACTCCTGTCCATATTGCTCGTACTGCACATCTCGTTCTGATAGCTCTTAGAATGTCACTTAATATCCATGGTTTAATGATCCTATCTTTCTTTGTAACGACCTGTGTTGCCGCCTCCAAAAGTTGTTCAAAGTTCTGGTAGAAAAGCGTTATCGCCGACTTCGGTTCCTCTATCTGACAAATCTCATACCAATTTATATTCCCCGCTAAATTGGACAACTTCTTATAGTTTATCCTTAATTTACTCATTTGCACACGGTTCACTTCTTCCTCTTCCCAACACATTCTTTTTATCCCCAGCATAATCGGATAATGATCAGTAAAGTCAATTTCGCATTCCCCAGACGTAAAGTCCGATAAGTTTCTCTGTGTTTTCACTTGTATGTGGTCTATGCACGTAGTATTATTCCCGCTCACCCTCGTCGGAACACTTATTGCTTGTAAATAACCCTTTTCAGCTAGTTCACTTAGATATCTCTCTCCGTCAGCATCCGGCACGAGCGTATCAATATTTAAATCGCCTACGATGACATGCTCTGCAATATTACTTTTTTCGTCCAAATAATTAAAAAAACTGTCTAGATAGTTTGTGATATTTGAGTTTGGCGATCTGTATATTGCCGTGACTGTGAAACAAGACTCCGGACTTCTTACTGCGATTTCTATTGCTTTTATTCCTCCAATCACCAACACTCGATATTTAAAGTCTAGCGAGTTTTTAATATATACCGCGACACCATCGCTGCGGTTGAAATCACCGTCACTGTATATAAACGCAAACCCTTCCAATTGGAAAAAGTCGACGTTATCGAGTCTCTACGTTTCCGTACACACTATTATGTTGTAATTGTCACCTTGTAGTCTTATCAGTGTCTGTAACTCGTCGAAATTACAGCTCAAAACTTCTCACATTCGCGTGAAATAGCTTGATACTCGGCCCTATCGCGTGAAATAAGTCTTTGCACTCATCGTTTGTTGACGCTACCAATGTTTTTATTTTGAGCTCATTAAGGTGGAGGTGATCTTGATCGAATTACAATATCAATCCCCCACCCTCGCCGTAATCCGTGCGTGCTTGGGCCCTTCTCACAAGCTGCCCGTACGTAGGACAGATGCTCGCTTCGTATGCTGCATGATTCACACTGAACGTGGTTTTATACTTCTCATTTGACCTAACACAGTTCGCGCATGGTGCAACACACTTGATCGAGTGCCTAATAGTTAGATAGTAGTTATATTTTATACTCCACATTGTTTGTTTACATTATATTGTACATTCCTTATAATAAATATTAAATATTGAAAGGAAATTAATTTTTGCCGATATGACCGATACCGACATATCTCTAATTCGGCTGATATCCGTATTGCAATTGTTAATAACTTTGATGTTCTTTCAAAGTCACTTTTTGCATATATTAACCAATACATATCTGATAATTAACGCAGGGTTGTTTGATGTTTTATAGACATTTCTATGAATAGTGGATACAAATAAATAAATTTGACATACAGTGTGACCCATTTGTTCTTGAGCCACCCTGTAAAATCTTTTTTTGTTGTGCGATTTTAACCGGATTTTTTTAAAATGGTAGAGCTTGATGAACTGTATTTTTGGAGCCAAAACCGCCACGTTCCTACAAAATCCAAAGCCTACTAGATCAGTGTTTAGTAGTAAAATTTCAAGAATTCGTATTAGCGATTTTTTTAGAAAAAATCTGGACACGCCACTGGATTCGCCACCCCTCAGAACGGTACTGTACTAAATTTTATCGAAATCTTTCAAGTGTTAACTATTTTATAGCCAAATTAAGAGTACATAAAAAATGCTCGTCATCTATCCATGAACAAACAAAAGTGACAAATAAAGTTGTAGGAGAGTTATTACAGCTAGTGTAAATAAACATGGAAAACGTAACTTTAAGAGACAAAATAGAAATTATACTTCTTGTTGGCGATAATGTGGGTTCTGCAAGAGAAGCTGCGAGAGAATTCAATAATAGACACCCAGATAGACTAGTAAGTCGTAGTACTGTATAATGGGTTAATAGAGTTTTCAATGAGACTGGGGCTGTTTCAAAAAACTTGCTTAGAATCAGGCATAATGGACGTCGTAGAATTTTGAAAAATAATACCATATTTTGGAATACTTTAACAACAACCCCCGGGATAGTATAAGAACGGCTAGTTTAAACCTTGATATCCCCAGAGAAAATATTAGAAGATGCCTGAAAATAAACAAAATAAAAGCTTATAAGCCAACGATTTTGCATACGTTTCAAGTGGGAGATGAGGAGAGACGATTAAAGTTTTGTTATTGGCTACAAGGGAAAATCCTAACTTTATTATGGAAATTTTATTTAGTGATGAAGCCACATTTACTACAAATGGGGTGGTTTCAAGTCAAAATTGTCATCACTGGTCAACTGAGAATCCTGAATTCGTCATAAATGCTAAAAGACAGTATTCACAAAAAATTAACGTTTGGTGTGGAATACTAAATGACCGAATAATTGGCCCTTTCTTCTTTGAGGCAAGCAAATTTGAATGCAAATGACTTTTTAAATTTTCTTAGGAACGTATTTTGGAACACAACTTTATTTGTCACTTTTGACATTAATTAGCTCTTGTCACTTTTGTTTTTTCATGGATAGCTTACGTTTTCGAATAAATTTATGAAAATGACGAGTATTTTTTATGTACTCTTAATTTGGCTATAAAATAACAACAGATCAATAAAAAAACCAATTAGGGCAGGCTGTGATATGTGTTCTACGTTTGGCAGTACTAAAGTGTATTGTCAGTCTATGTCAAATTCGAGATTAGTAGGTTAGGTTTTGTTTGTTGTTTAACACAGACTGACATAAAACTTAACCTGCAAATCTCGAATTGACATAGACTGACAATACACTTCAGTACTGCCAAACGTATAACACATATCACAGCCTGCCCTAATAGGTTTTTTTATTGATCTCCCTATAGTTAACACTTGAAAGATTTCGATAAAATTTAGTACAGTACCGTTTTGAGGAGTGGCGTATCTAGTGGCTTAAAAATAAGAAACGAGATTTGGATAGTCAAACTATGCTATCGGTGATTACTTTGAAAGTATTGAATACTTTCTGCCAGTTACCTATCCAGCGCTGCTATTGATATTTGGTAACGCCCCGTTTTTCATCCATAAAAACTGTTTGAACCTTTGACTTGCGATCTTAACATACAAATAATTATACCGGGTGGCCATAAATATCTGATATCACATCACCTCTGGAATCAACACAGCTTTATTAAAGTGACGAATCCAACTAAACTAAATGTCATCACAACTAAAATTCCTATCTGTCAAAAATTATTTCAGATTGCAATAAGTAATGGAGTTAGAACAAGCGATTTTTATAATCGAGTCGTAGGCTAAACTGCAGAATCCAGGGCACATTCCCCTCCTCTTATTGCATTTTATTACATTACATAGGTACCAACACTTATCGTAATTGAAATATAATGCTAACCAACATTTATAAGTAGCTAATTCCATGGCTAACGGGATCTGTTATAAACAAATCGAAGAATTTCCTGAACTTTTATGGTCTCACACACACAATTTTTGAACATGGAAAATTTGCAGTTTTATACATTTAATTCAATTTCCTCTTAAATGCCTCAGTAAATTATACTATATATTTACTACAGCTTGACAAAGTTAAAAATAGAAACACATATTATCTATTCATTAGCATAACTAGTCAAACTCAAATCATCACTAAGAAAAATGTCAAAACACTGAGCGTAAACCAGAGCAGACATAACTTCATTTTCTAATGTTTGTTTGTTTTTTAATTCAACAATAAATAATGAGCATATGGGCGTTTTACCTTCACAGTAGATGCTTCATTGTTGACTTGTGCGGGTTTCACGCCAGCTTTTTTAGTAGCCTCATTATTCTTTTTAGGTGTAGGGTCTTTGTCCACGTCCATTTCCGAATTTTCACCATCTGCAAGAGGATCAACCTCACGATTAGCTTTATTCGAGGCAACCTGGGCCTTTATTGCCACCCGCTGTGCATTTGACAACTGGGAGAGACCTTCAAAGTTTACATGATGTCAAAAAAAAAGTGTGTCAATAATTGGCTAATGGGTAATCTTGTAGTGTACGACGCCCACTTTGAACTACCATTCCTAGAGCCAGTAATATAGGAAGGAGAGACAAATGAACCCTCTTGTTACGGTCTACACACTTTTTTACTTTACGCAGTACACACAAATCTTAAACTGCAGCTAACCTAAATTCCTACCTTTGTACAAAAAATATTGTTGTATTTGTATTATTTCAATCCCACCTGCCTTACTGGCTCTAGGAATGATAGTTCAAAGTGGGCGTCGTACACTATAAGATAACCAGCTAATGCTAAAAGATTGCAAAGATAATTGGATTTAAAACTAGGGCAAAAGGTACAAAACTTTCATATCTAACGAATTTAAAATGTTTTAGTTAATTTTATAAAACTCAGTAGTTCACATACACAGGCAAAGTCAAAAAGTCTATTTACTCATAACCTCACTTTTGATTTGCTAGTATATAAAAAAAGCTTAGTTTCAAATTTCTATTGAGAACGAAAGCAAATCAAAATAGCACTTACGGATCTCGCCCTCCTCGAGCGTATCATCATCATTGCTACTTTTGCCGACCGGTGGCGACGGTTTCGTAATTCGATTTTTTACAGGCGGAGTTTTTGTCTTGATTTCCTGCATTTTAGCTGTACTAATTTTTGTGAACGACTGTATGCTTTGCCCCGCCACCACCCACGCATCCTTTTCTTCAGGATCTAGCTTGCACCACCGCTGGTATATGGTCCACGAGGTTGGCATGCTCTCTCCCTCCTTGGTTTTTTTGAACTGCGCGTTTTTCCACAACATGAAGGCCCATACCTGTGCCTTTGGCTCGTGTTTGTAATTCTCTCGCACCATAGACACCCCCGTGCACTTGCTCGAGTGCTGGTGTTCTTGCAACTGTTCCACGTAGTGAAACACATCGTGGCACTTGCCGCACACCAGCACGTCCAAGTTTCCGATTTCTTCTTGAGCATCTATAAAAAAACTGTAGATTAGCAATATTTTTAACCTTGGATATTCACGTTGGCACACGATATGCATCAATATTAACACATTGTGTAACGTGGTACATATTTTGTTACTGGTTCATTACACAGTTAATAGGAGGCGATATATGAGTTTGCTTTACAGTGTTCTATAATGCATCCACACCAGAGTGCAGAAAAATGCGATTTTATTGAAATATTTGTTTTATTTCTATTGAAATTATTTTTTTCATTAGAATCCAGTAGATATAAAATGTATTTTTGTAAATTCTTAATACTGAGCAACTTCAAAAGCTCACAGAAAAATTTTGTGAGAGCAAAGAGGATTTAGATGACCATGAGCAGTTCAGACAATTGCAAAGCAATTTCACAAACCTGATTCTATTTCTGACATAAGATGTTCAGTATTTACCCATTAACTTCGAAAATAAACTAGAAGTTACACCACAAACATCATACAACTTTTCTTTAGACAAAAAATATGCTAGAGTCTCTGACATGGTTTAAAAGGCAGCTAAGAACAAGACGTAAGTACAAAATCTCAAAAAGAAGCAGAAAATGATATCTACTGCAGGTTTTTATATATCATTTGATCGACTTTACTATTGTCAATGCACGGCTTCTGTATCGTACAGATGACAAACAAAAAAATACAGATGCTAGTATACCGAGAGAATTTCATGGTGAAATTATCAATTGCCCATGTCATGCTGAATAAAGGAAATCGGGAAGGGAAGATTATCTTCATCTATTGACAGAGATTTGGTACTGGTTACAGAAACGCTGCAACAATAAATAATCCAACAGAGTGGAAAGTAATCTAAAACGAGTTTTGTGTGTGATATAGCTAAAATGAAGACCATACCAGAAGAAAAACAGTGAGTAAGAAAGGGAAAGTAGTGATAAGACGAATAAATAATGCAAAGTTAGGTGTAAAATCATCGTCAATGGGGCACACGAGAATTTGAAGCAGCGTTGCCAGATTTAATAAAAATAAGCAAAAACAAGAGAGAAAAAAATAAATATCTAGAAGCAATAAATAATAAGTATAGGAAAAAGAAAAACATAGGTATTCGTGACAGATCTTTATACCTGAGTCAATGAGCAATTCAGATACAAAAACATTCAGAGAAAGAAGCAAAAGTACATGATCCATAGAAAACTATTTTCGGAAACAAACGTGTACATGAACTTGATTCAAGGTTGGAGGAAGTAGACGTTTTTAAAAGTAGTAAATTAACTCCAATGTCAACAGGCAAAGATAAAATAGGAAAGGAAGAGGAAGAAGAGGTAGCAAAAAGTAGCATAACGGGCGCAAATACTATAAAGTTATTCCTGGGCATAAGGAAGTAAAAGTAGGAATTGAAGAAAATAAACAAATTAGAAAATTAAATGAAAAGATGGTAAAAACAGAAGTGAAATGGTTGACAAAATACACAAACAGGATATCATCATCTATCAGCTCAAAAGGCCTTGAAGGCCCGTGGCTACAATCTTCCTCCATTCCTTCCTATTTCCGGCTCGTGTCTCCCAATTATCGGCTATGTCCATGCGTGCTAGGTCTTCCATTACGTCCTGCATCCATGTTTATGGTGGTCTGCCCTTTCTGTTTCTGCCCTCTGGTTCCTCTTTTAGGACCCTCTTTGGCACTCTTGTCTCCTCCATTCTCGATAGGTGGCCCAGCCAGCGTAACCTTCCTTGTTTGATTATAATCTCAATTTCGTGTTCTCGGTACAGTTCGTAGACCTCACCATTGGTTCTTCTCCTCCACTCTCCCTGTGTTTTCACTCCTCCAAATATCCTTCTTAGCATTTTCCTCTCCCACCTTGCTATTTTACCACGTACTTCCTCTGTCAACACCCACACTTCACTCTCGTCGTATCACCGTTTTATAGATCCGAACTTTAACCTACCTTGATAATGTCTTGTTGTTTAGCACTGAATTCAGCATTGCCGCGCACCTTGATCCTGCCGCAATTCTTCTTGTATTTCCTGATTTCTGTCTGTGTTGCTGCTTATATTTACACCAAGATATGTAAAGTTCTGCACTTTTTCGAAGTTGTATTTTAGGTTTTGTTGGTTGTCCAGTATAGCACCCCAGTAGCTCGGGATCGTTGGAGTTGAGGATCATGTACTTTGTTTTACTCTCATTTATCATTAATCCGAATTTTCTTGCTTCCTTTTCCAGGCGTTGGAATACCAGTTTTAACTCCTCTTGTGTCCGTGCCATAATTGTGCGATCATCAGCGTAGGCTAGTATCTGGCAAGGGCTATTTATAATACTCTTATTGACCTTCACTCCACTTCATCTGATTGTTGTTTCCAGCGCCAGATTGAATAGTAAAGGTGACAAGGGCTCCCCTTGTCTTAGTCCTTTCTGTATCCTGAATTTGTTTGACCTTTCTCCTTCAACCCTCACCCTACTCTCTGTCCCTTCTAATGTCATTGTTATCAGTTGTATAATCCATTCTGGTAATTCCATTTCACTAAGTGCAATTAATAGTTCCTTTCTGCATATATTGTCGTACGCTTGTTTAAAGTTGACATACAATATGTGGACCTGCTTTCCTTTCCTTTTCATTTTTTCTTTTATAGTTTTAAGGGTGAAGATATGGGGCCGGTTGCAGAAAGCAATGTTAAGTCTAGTGTTAGCTAACATCGCGTCAAAGTGAACAAAAACGAATCAAATCTCAAATGTTTATGGTAACTAATACATTAGTAAACAAAATTTGATGCGATTTTGTTCACTTTGACGCGATGTTAGCTATCACCAGACTTAACATTGCTTTCTGCAACCGGCCCATGGTCTGTTACTGATCTCTGCTTCCGGAATCCCGCTTGGTATTCACCTATCTCATCCTCCACAAGATCCTTTAGCTTGTCATTTATTAGTGATGCTAAAATTTTATACACGACACTTATCAAGGAAATAGGCCTATAATTTTCACAGTCCAGCTTATTGCCCTTTTAATAAATCGGAATTATTATGGCTTCACTCCATTCTTTTGGCATTTTACATGTGGTCCAGATTTGCAATATGAGCTCATAAATTTTCTTTTCTAAGGTTTCACCGCCGTATTTTATTAATTCTGGTTGGATTTCGTCTATACCTGGGCTTTTGTTGTTCCTCATTTTGTGTATGGTTATTTTTATCTCTTCCAGTGTTGGGAAGATTTTGTCGGTTATTAGCGATTGGTTCCGTGCATTTTCTTCTTCTGCTTCCTCCCCGTGCTCAGCAAGTAGCTCTTCATAGAATTCCGCCCACCTTTGTGCCACTTTTTCGGTACCAACTATCAAATTGCCGAGTTTATCCTTACACATGGATGGTTCATGTAGGTGTTCTTTTTTTGTAAAGCTTATATATATATTGCCGTTACAGGCCATTATGGCCCAGGGCTTTTTGTACAATTAATTTCCATTCTGTTCTATTTTGTGATTTTGTTGTCCAGTCTGTTACACCTATTGTCTGTAAGTCTCTTTTAACACTGTCCAGCCACCTTTGCCTTGGTTGTCCGCGTCTTTTATCCTCCATTAGCCTTCCATGTAACACTTTTTTTGTTGTTCTTTCCCCGTCTGATCTTTCCACGTGGCCTAACCATCTTAACCTTTGCGCCTTCACCACGTTTGTTATGTTTGGTTGACCATACAAAAGTAGTACTTCCTCGTTGTTTCTTCTTTCCCACCCTTCCGCCGTTCTTTTCCCCCCAAAAATCCTACGTAATATTTTTCGTTCCCAAATCTCTATTTGATTTTGATCTGCTTTATTTAAAACCCAGGACTCACTAGCGTACGTAACCGTTGGGCGTATTACCGTTTTATAAATTCTGAGCTTAGTGTTCCTCGATATATTTCTTGCACTTAACACCTCATTTAAAGCACCCGCGCATCTATTCCCTTTTGTTACCCTATGCTTTATCTCCGCACTGTTATCGCCATTTTCTGTGATTAGCGCTCCCAAAAACACAAAACTTTTAACTTTTTCACACTTTAATACACGGTTGTTTTCTAGTTTAATAGATATTTTTTCCACTTCTTCGGTTTCTTCCTTCCCTTTTTTCCCCATTTCCATGTATTTTGTCTTTTCCTCATTGATTTGTAATCCCATTTTTTTTGCCTCTTTTTCGAGTACTCTTGTAGTTCTTTGCAGCTCTTTGTTGGATCTTGCTACTATAGTAACATCGTCCGCATATGCGAGTAGCTGGTGACTTTTGGAAAATATTGTCCCGGTTCTGTTCAATTTACTTCTCCTTATGATTACCTCTAATACAATATTGAAGAGTGTACATGACAGAGGATCCCCTTGTCGAAGACCTTTTTTTACTTCAAAACTGGATGATATGTTCCCGTGCACTCTAACTTGATTTCGCGTGTCATTTAGTGTCATTTGTACTAATCTTGTTAACTTTGGAGGTATTCCTATTTCTCTCATTGCGTTGTATAGCTGCTTCCTGCGAACAGAATCGTACGCTTGGCGAAAATCTATGAATAAAGCGAATAGATCCACCTTATGTTCGTAAAGCTTTGGTTTCCTAAAAAAGCGGTGCCGTTATATAGCGGCCGTAAGATGTCGTTATGCGGCGGCGTCTTTATGCGGCCGTCTTAAACGGTGACGAAGCTATGGTTTCCTAGCGTCAGTTTTCACTCGTGGTGTTAGGAATCCTAACACCACGTTTTCACTCAAGTGGTGTAACGTACAGTCGTAAAAAATGGACGATCTAGACCAGGGATGAGCAACCTTTTTTTACAACGGGCCAGCTACAAGCTTAAAAATGTTGTTCGGGCAGGGCCGCATGTAAGAAACTTATGATAACACAAACACTGAATGATGAACTCAAATTATCTCTTTTTTAATAAAAATACACCTAGTATAAAAAATTACAAAAATAAACACTTATTAATAGAAATACTATTAAAAAGACGGAGAAATATATATGTGGAAAAAGATAATTTAATGAGAAATAGGGTACAATGAGGCTGCGGGACATTGTAGGAATTTTTAAAAGTCAAAATGTAAAATTTTTGAAGGGCCGTACAAGAAAGTGTGGTGGGCCTCAAGCGGCCCGCGGGCCGCGGGTTGCTCATCCCTGATCTAGACCTAGCATTATTAGTATATTTGGAAGATGAGGAGTAATCAGAAGACGAAAACCATCGTTTGTGCGTCGCCATCTGCACTGCAATGACGAAAAATTCAGACAATAATTTCGCTTAACACCAGTATTGTTTGATTATGTACTGAATCGCATAAGAAATGACTTACCTTCTAAACCATATAATAGACACAAATAGTCTATATGTCCAGAAAAAAAGTTATGTATACGTGTGAGGTAAGTACACTGAATTACACACAATGTGATGTTTTTTTAGCTATAATATACAGTGTCCGCCAAAAAGTCGGCATTGGAAAAAATTTCGTATTTTTGAATTTTCAGAAAACCTTTTTACGTCAATATTTTTTGCTTGTCTAAAAACCTATTTAGCCGCTATCATATATACCGAATGATTTTTACTTGTTTAGAAAATGAAGTTTTTTCGAAATTCTCAAAATCCAAAAGTCTTATTTTTCGGAAATTAAGTAAGATTTCTATGAGATTTTTTAGAGTGTGTTATTTTTAGCTAACTGAACAATCTCAAGGCTAGAAAACACCTATTTTTGAAAATAATTTAAATATTATAAAACTGCATTCGCCGCTATACACTAGTCACACCGTCAAAAAACGTTGCAGAACTGTTTCTACCGTACTGGCCCACCGCTTCAAATGAGACGGCACCGCTTTATTACGTTCGGTGTGCGCTACCGCTCTTTTGGAAAACACTTCGCTTATTATACACGACACCGTTTTTCGTGACGTCACCCACCGTATTTTTACGGCCGTTAAATGACGGCACCGCTTCCTAGGAAACCCAAGCTTAACACAGTGTTTGAGTTTGTTTTAGGGAAAATATTTGGTCCATAACTGATCTGTTTGCTCGAAAGCCACACTGGTACTCACCTATCAATTTCTCTGTACGTCTATTCAGCCTGTTTTTAATCACGTGTGCTAGAATTTTGTAGGTAGAGTCCAGAAGGGCAATTCCTCTATAATTTTTACACTCAGTTTTGTCACCTTTTTTATATATTGGTAATATCAAAGCGTTTGCCCAACTCGCCGGCATGGTTTCTGTCGTCCATATTTCTTGGAATAGTTCGCATATTCTTGCTCCCAGTTCTTCTCCGCCGTGCTTTATTACTTCCGCCACTACCCCATTCTCTCCTGGACTTTTGTTTCCTTTCAGCTGACTAATTACCTCTTGCACTTCTTCTTCTGTAGGTGGTTCTACTTCATCTTCCTCCTGCACTCTATGCTCACTTTCCTCTTCTTCTTCATCTTCTCCTTGTATTCCCTCTTCGTTTAGAATCTCTTTGAAGTATTCCCCCCATCTTTCTGTTATTCCTTTCTCGTCTCCGATTAGATTTCCCTCCTTATTATCTTTACAGAATAATGTTCTTGGTTGGTATCCACTCTTACATTTTCTTACCTCTTGATAGAAGTTTCTTATTTCTTTATTTATGTATCTTTCTTCCAGAGCTTGTATTTCGTTTTCTCTAAATTGTCTCTTAGCACGCCTGCAGATTTGTTTTGCATCCTTCCTTTTTTCCTGATATTCTCTTCTGTCTTCTTCTGTTGCTGTTCGGAGGGCCTTTTCTCTTGCTTTGTTTCTTTCTTGTAGAGCTTCTCTGCATTGTTCATTGTAATTCTTTTTTATTTTTCCTGTACTGGGTTGATAACACTGTCTTCGATGTTGATTGCATTACTTTTTCTAGCTGTTTCCACTTTTCTTCTATGGTATTCGTCGGTGTCAGTTTCATCAGTGATGTCCCTATTTGTTGTTTCAATTCTGCCTGGATTTCTGTATTTTTCAGATCTTCCACTTTAATTTTCATGCTGTTCTTTTTAACTTTCTGCTTACTATATTCTACTTCCTGCTTCATGCTGAATCTTACCATGAAATGGTCTGAGTCTGTGTCCATACCCCTGTAGCTTCTTACATCCGTAATTCTTCTACTGTATTTTTTGTGTATTAGTACATGGTCAATTTGACTAACCGTTGTGCCGTTTGGGTGTTTCCATGTGCCTTTGTGTATATTCTTGTGTTCGTAACATGTACTACTGATACGCAGGTTATTTTCTACAGCAAACCCAATCAGTCTTCTTCCATTATTATTTGTAAAGCTTACTTGTTTGTAAAATAATTTCATTTTCTTTTTACTGTAGTGTTCTTCTATAATTTCAATTGTTTTTTCCTGCATTCTTCTCTTCTTCCTCATGCAAAAGCTTTTAAGTTTTCTTCTCTTTTCTTTTAGCTTTTCTTTGTTTTGTTCGAATTTATAGTTCATAATTTCCATTTTAGCTTTCTTCAGACTTTTCCATGCTTCTCTGCACTCTTCGTCAAACCAATTATTCTTTTGTTTTATTTCTTTGGGGATTCTTTCCTCCGCTACTTGCTTTATAATGTTTTTAAGATCTTCCCATTCTATCGATGTGTCTTCATCTATCCTTCTCAGCTCCTGTTCCAGTTGATGTATGTACTCATCTCTTACTTCCTTGTTACTTAGTTGACTCAAGTGTAGTTTTCTCTTCTGCTCCCTTTAGGTTTGTCTTACTTCTCCTTTTATTACTGCTCTCACTAAATAGTGATTGGATGAGGATAACAGAATAGAAAATGCAAAGACGGATATGAAAAAGAAAAAAGAGCATTGTAAAAGAAGGTGTAAAATCAAAAGAGAACAAAGATGCAAAGAAGGAAATAGAGGAAATATTTTTAAAAAAATTTAAGAATAACAGTAGAAACAGTGACAGTATACAATATAAGAAAGGAAGGACAGAAATGAAAACTTTTGCAGATATGTTTCTAATGAAAAATAAACATAGCTTAGAAAAGGTCAGTCTGACTGTGCTGCAAAGAGAAGTGCAGAAAAAATATTAGCAAAAAGGAAAGAAGAGAAAGTTAGAGGCGTTGGGTACCAGATATTTACAGTTGATGGAAAAGTTTTCAAATTAAATCGTGAAATAGGAGATTTGTAAGAAAGCAAAAATCCAGAAACTAAAAATAGAAATTCAGCAACTAAACATGGTGAACTAGGCGAGAAAAAGAACAGGGAAATCCACATGAGTAAAGATAACAGATGCAATATGGAGAAACTAATACAAAGATAAAAAAAATTAAGTTAATGATAATAATAATAGTACAAAAAGAAACATTAATTGGAAACAAAATACAATTAAACAAAATATTTTAAAATGGGTACATTGAACGTAAGGGGTACTTATGACGAAAGTGCATTGAAAAGTTTAACAGAAGAGATTAAAAAATATAAGCTTGAAATAGCTGCACTATAAGAAACGAAACAAAAAGAAATGAAATAACAAGACACAGAGGGCTTTACTTTCTTTAAAAGCAGAGGAGCAGGGTTGGGTAACAACAAGTCGAAAATTATATTCGACACGTCACGTCGAAAATACGTGTCGAATATGTCGAAAACGTTGAAAATTGAAGAAGTTATATTTTCGTATGATTCAAATATTCCCACCTTACTTCCCTTCATCCTTCAGTTTCCTCCTCTGCTGTCATGCGTAGTAGCTGCCTTGCCTGCGTGACGTGGCATGAGGTTGTGTGAAGGAACAGTGTCTTCTTTATATCAAGCTTCTAGACGAGATTTGAAATTGAACGAGTTTCAAGTAAGTAAACTGTGTTTAATTCATTTTATTGTGTATGTAAAGTACGTTTTTTTTTTATAATAACTGTCAAAGTGTTACAATGTTGGTAGATATGTGATTAAAACGCTAGGAAATTTTTATACCTCGTGTTGGTAGAACTTTTTCAAAATTATGATTATGTGTCAATTTTGAATGTCAAAGTTTCTTAATTTGAACTCTCAACCAATTTCTTTTTTTAACATGGAATCATCATCATCATCAATAAAATCGGATAAAAAAAGAAAACCAAGAAATATTTTAAATGCAAAAATGAAGCAAGCGATATTAAATTATGACATATCTGTCAAAATGGCAATCATTTTTTTAGTGGAAGAAAAGAACTAAAAATCTATGTACCAACATTATTAAAACTAGGGACCCTGCAGGAATGGAACTTATCCCCTAGAAAGTTGACCTTGAAATTTATTATAGAAAAAAATGTACTTTATGCCTAATGTATTTGACAAAATAGAATATTGTTGCCATGCCATCCTAGTAAATAATAATTATGCATAGCAATAGCATGCACATACGTGCCGCCAGACCCCCTTATTATAAAGTTAACCTCAATCAATTCAAATAGATTGTATTGTACCTATAAAAACTATTGAACAAGAGGTCGTGTCGATTAGTAACACACTTCCTCTATGTAGGGACTGCAATGACGCATTAGTACTAGGCTTCTTCTTGTCATTTTGTCCCCCTCCCACCTCAGTCTAAAATAGCTTGCACTAGATTGCGATGTGCAAGATTCCTAAGTGTCATCTTTACTTAATAGGCAGAGAAAGAGACTGATCTACGATTAGCATGTATACCGTGCACTAGTATGTACCATCTGACGAGTAGTCTATTAATTCCTTTTAGTTCATCGTTCATTTGTTTCTTAAGTCTAAAGCACCATTTAGACGATTCAATGTTTTGTTCGTTCCTTTGAATTCAAGGACCAAACACAATTAAAATTAGCAAAGATAATAAAATACAACAATACTTCCTTCAGATTGATCATATTTTGTCCTTGAAGTCAATAAATCTTGAACAAAACATTGAACCGTTTAAAGGGGGCTTAAGCATTCTATTCAAATCTTAATCAAGATGCCTTCTGGAAATTCGTACCTATACGATATACAATATGGCGCCTGGTACGGACGCGAGTGCGGACGCTCCGGTCAAAAAGTGCAAAAAATGTAAAATTGTGCCAGCAAATGGACTAAAATGTATTATATGTGGGACAGTTATGCACCCCGGGTGCTTGAAATATTATAATAATATAATAAAAATTGATGATAAACACATAAACTGTTGCAAGGTTACAAGTGATAGTGAACAAGAACTTAAACTTAATGTTGATAGTGATAGCGTTAACGACAACGTAGTGCCTGAAAAGGACAACAATACTGAAGTACATTATTTAAAACAAGTGCTAATTGAGAAAGACAATGTCATTAATAGTATGACTGATCATATAAGATCTTTGCAATCTCAAATAAGCGTCCTAAATAAGCTACTGCTAACAAAAGCCGACGAGTCACTAGGCGAATCACCAATGACCTCTAGGTCATCATCAAATAAGGAATTAGATCAAAACTCGATTGCACTAAATTTACAAATAAAGGAAAAACAAGGCATTGACCGGGAAAATATTCCAAGTGCACATAAAAACGGTGCAAAAGCAAATAGGGTCAAAGATCTAACAACCAGGACAAGAACAATATCAAGTGCTGAAGTGTCGTGCGCGATAGAACAAGCAACCACGAACCAAAAAATGAATAAAGTAATTAATTTACTTCCAACTTCTGGAAACGATATGACGTATAGCGAAATAGCTAAAAGAACTGCAAATATAGAAAGTTTCCGACATACCCCTGAGTGGAAGAAACCGGTATCAGGAAATTCACACAGTAAAGCTCCAGCTACTAAGTCGAGTGTTAAAAAAACTGGGACAACAAAAATAAGGAATAATAATATCACACTTGGCGCTAATGTCGAAGCGGATATATGCGGAATTGAAAAACTAACGTATCTTTTTGTAACTAGGGTTCAGCCGAAATTTAGTAAAGAGCATATCGCAACTTTCTTACATAAGAATGGATTTACCGATTTTATTTGCGAAGCTTTAAAAACAAAGTATGAAACTTATAACTCTTTTAAATTAGGAGTTAAGGAAGATCAAGTGGATAAAATTCTGAATAGCGAAATCTGGGGTACAAATATTTTAATTAAACCTTACAGATTTACCAAACGAAAGGAATCGGATTTTTAATATCCAATGACGATACAGTACCTACTGTTGACATCGAATCTGTTTCTCATAATTTTCCGCATCTGCAACAAAACCCAACAGGCTCTCCAAAAAATAATGGACCATTGGATAAATTATATATTTTATTTTTAAACATTCAATCGGTACGCAATAAATTAAACGAATTAGAAGGTTATTTGGAAGTAAACAACAATAAATACTGTATAGTGAATCTGTGCGAACATTGGCTTTCGCCCCTTGAAACTGAAGTTTTTTCGCCCACTAATCTACTGGTTGGAACTTCCTTTTCTCGGACAACCTTCAAACATGGAGGAGTGATGCAGCTTCTTCGTACAGATCTCAACTTTGTTCGCCTTGAAAACATCTCTAAGCTATCGAAAGAACTACATTGTGAACTCTCTGGGTTGCTTCTACCTGCGGTAAATATGATAGTGGTAATCATTTATCGACCGCCGTCAGGCGACTTTCATACTTTTATTGATATTTTAGTAGAATTATTCGAAATAATTGACTACAAAAAGAAATATATTGTTATCGGCGGCGACTTTAATGTTAGTTTCAATTCCAGCAACTGTAGACTAGATATTTTATTAGATCTTTTACGAAGCTACGACTTATACAGCTGTGTTACGTTTCCGACTAGGGCTGGCAACTGCCTGGATAATGTATTTACAAATATTGACCTCGATTTTTTGTCGGTAAAACCAGAAGCCACTGGGCTTTCCGATCATCTTGGTGTATCTTTTCAAATTCAGATTACGACTTCAATGTCTCCTAGAACTACTACCAAACTTTATCGTCCTATTACTCAACATGGTAAATGCATACTTTACAAATTGCTTGAGGAAACCAACTGGGACTTTATTAATATTGAAACTTGGAATATAAATGATAAGTTTGACAAGTTTCTCAATATATTCTTGAATAACTTTAAATTTGCTTTTCCTGAAAGAACAGCAAAGATTAAAAACACCGCCAAACAAGCAACCCATTGGTTCTCTCAAGAATTAGAAACAATGCGCTCTACTGTAACGTTTGTTTATGAACTGTGCAATAAGTACCAAACTCCGGAGCTAGTTACGCTCAAAAAAGTGTATAGAAACAACTATAGGCTAGCATTAAAACAGGCTAAGATAAAATCTAATGATGAGATGATAAAAAATTCTGACAACGCTATCAAAACAATTTTCCAAATAATTAACGCCCGTCCTTCTCGGGGCTTGGGTGGTGCAACTGAAGAATCGGATCTTTCTGCTAAAGATTTTAACAATCATTTTGTCAGTGCCGCTGAGAGCACAGTTAACAATCCTCCCGGTTCTTCAGTTGTAGGACACAGAGCCGCCAGTTTGAAACAATCCAATATAGGATTTAAGTTTATTAAGGTATCTTGTGCAACAGTTAGGAATGCTCTGGGATCTTTAAAAAACAACAGAAGCAAAGATTTTTACGGACTCAGCGTTAGCATTGTAAAAAGTATGACTGATGTCATTATTTCTCCTTTAACAAAAATCATTAATTTATGTATTACTGAAAGCATTTTCCCGGATGCTTTAAAAATAGCCACTGTCGTACCTATACACAAAAAAGGAGATAGGTCCGATGTGAATAACTATAGACCTATATCACTACTTCCAATTTTTTCAAAGGTTCTTGAAAAAATTTTGAAGGATCAAATCCAAACCTATTTTGAAAATAACAATTTACTAGATAAATGTCAGTTTGGTTTCAGGAAAAATCTCTCGACAAGCGATGCACTGATAGCTTTTACAGAAAAAATAACTGCCACCTTTGAACACGGACAGATCTCCTTAGCAACGTTCATTGACCTCACAAAGGCCTTTGATTGTGTATGCCACGAGCTTTTAGTGGAAAAGTTATCCGATTATAATTTTGTTTCAAGCAGTCAACATTTAATAAAATCATATCTGTACAATAGAAAACAACTTGTTATTTTCAATAACCATTTATCAGATTCGCAAATTATCAAATACGGTGTACCACAGGGATCAATTTTGGGTCCCCTCCTATTTTTAATATTTATTAATGACTTTCCACAGCAAGTTCGTGACACTGACACCATTCTGTATGCAGATGATACCACTCTCGTAAGCACTGACAGTGAGATTATTTCTGCAATAAATAAAAATCACGTTGCTCTAGAGGATGCTGAGGCTTGGTTCAGTAAAAATCGCTTACGTATTAACCCAGATAAAACGGTAAATATTTTGTTTACACTTAAAAAAGTACCGATAAACATAGGAGAAGTAAGTACAAAATTTCTTGGATTGGAAGTTGATAAAGCGTTACAATGGAATGTACACGGTGAAAATGTAGCAGTAAGGCTGTGTAAAAATATATTTTTTATTAGAAGTCTGACCAGCTCTGTGTCAACAAAAGTATTGAGAATAGCTTACTTTGCTTTAATACACCCGATTCTCTCATACGGACTAATTGTATGGGGTCACTCTACATCTGTGCACAGAGCCTTCGGACTTCAGAGACGCGTAGTCAGAATTCTAGCCCAAAAAGGTTACCGCGCTGATTGCAGGGAGAGTTTTGTGGCTCTGCGCATACTCACTTTACCTTGTCAGTATATACTAACCTGCTTGATTTATACTAAAGCTAATCTGCCGAATTTAACTACTCACGAGCAGGTTCACAACCATGACACTAGACACAAATCAAACTTATGCCCCAACCCTATAAGGCTATGTAAATCTCAAGTAGGAACCAAATATTACGGTATAAAATTTTTTAATATGTTACCGGAAACAATACGAACTCTCCCTGCAAAACAATTTAAAACAACTGTAAAACAGTACCTGCTAAAGAAGCCCTTCTATTCGTTTCAGGAGTTCTATACCCACAACTGGATAAATGTATAACAACAGTAATTTTAATATGTTTCTCCACATTTCAGTTTTTATGTACTAGACTTGTAGATGCACTGAGGCTATTGTAATTTTTTTTTTTTCGACTTGTGTAAAACATGTATGTTACAAACACCAATAAACACTATCACTATCACTATCACTATCACGATGTAGAATTTCTTTACTTTTAGGTAGAGAAAACAACTGATCTGACCAGCTATCATTACAGTGTTTAACTGTATAGTATCTATTTTTTTTCAAATTGATTGATTTTTCAATATTGACATGCCCTTTGTCAAACTGTCATCGAGTGTGCTGTGTGTGTGTGTGTGTGTTTATTTAATACTTTTATGTTATTAAGTAGAATAAATATTTAAATGACGCTGTAAACTCGTAATGTAGATGTAGCATGTAAGAGAAAGACAATAAAAGAAGAAAAATCACATTAATATCACTAAATACGTATTTCACTTTATACCTACCCGAACTCCACTCACTAGTAATTTTCGGCGTGTCGTTTATGTCGTAAATTCTAGTTTTGGCTCATTAGTTGTACCGTTCCATAAGTTTGGTTATATATGCTTTTGATTATATTTATAAGTTTTGTTGATACTCCTATTCTTCTAAAACTTTCAATACAAGTTAGACTGTCGTTCCTGTAGAAGGTACAAATTTTGTAATTTAAAGTTTCAATTCCTTCGCCACTATTATTCCAACTCCTTTATTATCTTGATCTGGTTTACTCCTGAGTAGTATAATGTGTATTCATTCATTTGTTTCCTTCCTTATCCTTTTTTCCAGTTTTCCCATAAACCTAGTATTTCAATTTTATATTTTTTCATTTCTTCAATAATTTCTTCCTCTTTAGATGTAAGTGTTTTAATGTTCCATGTTCCTATTCTAAGTTTTATTTTTTCTTCATCATTGTCTGATTTCTTTACCAATTCTTTGGCTTTGTCCATTGCCAGTGTCCTCTTTATTAGTTGTCCGTTTTTTTATTTTTGCGATAAGTTCTGGTTTATACTCTTATTTCCTCCAAGGTTATTTATTTCCAGTTGTTTTATTGGTGCTAACAGTCTGGATGGTATTTGGTCTTATCTGTTTTGTTTGAGAGGTTAATGGTTTGAACATCTTGTTTTGTGCTTTCTTTAACTCTCTCTGCCTTTCTTCTGTTTCATCAGATCCTAGTTTATTTCTTCCTTTTTTCTTAGATTCCAGTTTCTTCTATTCCTTGAAAGCATTCTTGCTTTTCGGATTCATTGTTGTCTTTAGTCATACTTTAAACATGCTTCTTTGCCTTGTTTTCTTGCTTCAATACCGGTTTTAATTTTTCTCTCTCTTCAATAACATCTTTTAGGTAGTCTTCTTGAATGTATATATTAGTTCCAGTCAGATTTTTTCGATTTGTTAATAATTGTAGTTTTTTCATATACGTTGTTAATCTAATTAAAATTGGACTATCACATTTCCCCTTGTTTATTCTCATTACGAATTCAATCTCCTCTTCTTTAATGTGTATCTTCATTATTGTCTTTATGGTTTTTATTATTTCTTTATTTAGGTTCCACTACTTATTCTTTCCTTGTGTTCTTATGACAAAGAAAACTAAATTTTTTCGCCTAATGTTCCTACCTAACTGGTCGATTTTCTTCTCATTCATTTCAGCTTTCATTTGCTTTTCTTTTATTATTTTTCTTTCTAATTCGAATTTTTGGTTAATATTTTGATTTATTTCCTCCACTTCTTCTCTAAATATACTCCTAATCTTGTCTGCATCAAGGTTCATTTTGATGTTAAATGTATTTGCGTTTTCCTTAAATTTTGTTGCTTTTGTTAGATCCGGCAACATCGCTTTTTATTTATATCAGATCTTTGATCTTGTTTATTGTTACTGTTGTTTTGAGTGTTTATTTTGTTCTCTTGAAGGATACGTATGTTCTATTTTCCGTGTGGGATTCTGGTTTCTATAGGTTTCTTCCATCTTGATTTCTCTAGATGTCTTCTCATTTATTCAAAAATATAAAATCAATGATGATAACAAATAACATTATAGGTTTACCCAACCATATCGTGCAGCAGTACAGATTATCAAGTAACAGAATTATGTGCAATCGCATTACAGACGTAATAAAGCAGCAAAATGATCATTTCTCTAACTCACACCAAACTGTCGGAAGATCTGCTTCCGATACATTTTTCGAAAATGAAAGTATCAACTTCAACAATGTCAGAACCACTCTGTGAGTAATGCTCTTAAATTTCTTGCCGAAGAACTTAACGAGCAAGAATATTTGACAACAGCATGATTTTAGACTAGGTAAAAAAAACAGATATGGATGCTGGCTATAAAAGAAATTAGAAACACTGTCAAACAGGCGTTCTTAACTCAACACACTCCATATTAGAACTATATGTGCTGTACATTTGATCTTCAATGCGTTCTATAAATAACATGTAGTGAGGTCGCTCTATGTATTACAGCCAAAAAATGTGTATCTACAACTTTACAATTCATGAATTATCAACCCCAAGCGATGCCTTTTGTTTTGCCTGGATAGAATCTAATGGGAAATGTATAAATTCAGAAATTGGCACATGCCTTTATAATTATATTTTATAGTTACCTATCACCTATCAGTATTACTAAAATTGCAGTTTTTTTCTTGACAGCTGTAGTGGGCAGAAAAGAAACAGAAATGTAATTGAATATAAATTTCTAGAGCGGCCGTAGCTACATTGAAGTAGATTCTATGCACAGTGCAATAGAATCTAAAAAAAATCCCAATTATACCATCCAAGATTGGATTAAACCACTTTCACTTGGCTAGATCTAAACAAAAAGAGTGCACACTACAGTATACGCGAACTGAAATACACTGATATCAAAGACCTTTGAAAATTAGCTAAACTTATACTAAAAAAACAAAGCAAAAATACTGAATCGGAAAAGGTAAATTGATTGAAAATAAAATACTTCAGATCAAATTAGGAATATTGAAATATAGGTATCATTATTCCTCAGACTGTAAGGAAATTAATAGTTTTGGTAAGGGACGTCCTGTAAACTTAAATTCATTACAGTTAACAAATGCTTACATGAAACTCAAGACCAATATGTGGTTCAAAAAAACAAAATTTAAGTTATTTCAAAAAGCAAAACTTACTAACTTTGTGTAAACAAGAGGCTATACCTGTTGAATTTCACAAATCACTGACGTTGATGATTCTGACAAATCTGGAAATTAAGGTTGCTAACTTTTTAAATTACCTAGGATTTTAGAAAGAGTTTAAAACTACTAATATTATTGTTAAAAAAGTCATAAGTAAAATGAAGGACTTTTGCATTTACCCCGGATTCTGCAACTTAGCCAAATCTGCAATCCACAGCTAAGAACAAAAAAATTAATTAATAATGTTACAAAAAACAAACAAAATTAATATTTCCTCTGTTAGTGAAATGTCTTTGAAATGTAATTTTTTGTTAAAATGTAGGTAAGTATAAAAAAATCACAATGTTTCCTCCTCCCAATAGGGTGTTATAATAATAATAAAGGTCTTTATTCTTCCAATCATACTCATAACGGAAAAATACATTAAATACGAACATTATAAATTGAAAAAATCTCAAGGTGTTAGTTCAAAAAACAACCCTTAGGTTGTTCTTGTCCTGCCACTAAGACCTTGAAATCGTAAAGAAAATAAACTAAATATAAACACAATGCCTAAACTAACTTAATACTACATTCTGTGATTATACGTCATGGAATTGTAGCAAGAAAACAATATATTGTAAACTAAAACAAAGAATGAGGGTTCACCTAAGTTGGGAAACAAACAATTCCTGTTTATATTTGCGCTTAAATGTTTGAAGCAAGACGATTTTTTATCCAAGGGGGATTGAATTATAAACTCTGGATACTAAAAAGAAAAAACCCCTTTGAAACAGAGCAGTCTTATGAATTGGTGGTGTTATAAGACCTTTGAAACGTAAATTTAAAGAATGAACATCAGTACGAAATTTTATTTTATTGTACAAATATGGTGGTGGTGGGATCAGAGGAAATGATTTGCGGTGTTACAACAAGCGGGATCATAACAGACGACTCCACGACAAGAAATAAGACAGAAAGTTATACCTACCTCGTGGTGATTGACGATGAGGAAGGGACAATGGCAGATATAACTAAAATCAATAATGCTATGAAAAAAGTTGCGGAACTAGCCCGAAAAAACAGAAGAACAAAGACGGCGTGCATTGTTACCAAGCAAGCAAACGAGGCGCGTATAACAAGAATACTCGAATACGCATGCAGGAAAGCAAACCTCCAACTAGCGATGCACAGAGATCAAAGAAGACGGCGAGGTGACGAGGCGAATAAAGATATTAACACAGACGAACCCAGAGGATGGCGAAAACGAAATGAGGAGACAGTACTACTGAAACCCACTGATGGCAACACCTATGCGGATGTAATACGCAAGATGAAAAACACCATAGATCCGAAGGACGTTACTATTGGTAGCGTACATAAAACCAAAGAAGGGTGGGTGCAGATAAAGGTCAGGGAAAGGCAAGAAATAAACAGGGCGGCATTCAGAGGTTTAATAACAAAAGAGCTGGGAATGGTAGCAAACGTAGACGCAAGGGTACAGAAAAAAACCGTTATGATTCTGAATATAAACGAGACTACTCCACAGGACGAAGTCACGACGACATATGCAAGAAATTGCATAACGCAGAAAACCTAAAAGAAAACATATAGCTCTTGCTACATATCTCCCAACATCTCCCTAGAACGTTTCGAAGATTACCTATCCGTTTTGGGACGATTCGACCTTTTGTTTGTACGCTTGGAATTCCTTCATGAATTGTTGACTGATTTTGGCATGCAGCTTATTTACTAAGCTTGCAATTAAAGTATCAAAACTCAATACTTTCTCAACAATATCGCGAATCCGTACTTCTTCTTCAGACGATCGAGCGATACGAGGTTGGGTCAACATTTTGTCAAGGGAATAACTTGAGTTAACTTAATTTAAGTAGGCAGCCGCACTCAACACCTCTTCGCAGGTAGACAGCACATCACAGAATATGTTTTTATTAGGTTGCATGCATGAATTGTGATATAAGTCAAACTGTGACACGACATTTTTTACAACTGCTTTATTGGCATTGTTGCAATTTTAATGTTAAAATGCCGAAAATTTTACAGAAGGAAACAAAAATTTAAGGTAGTATGGCCGTTATAATGATTCCAGCGATTTGCCCTTTAAACTTATTTTAAATGAAAGTTGAAATCGTTTCCGTTCAAAAAGTCAAGTATTAACCGTCACCGTGCAAAATTTTGGTGAATTACGTTTTAAAATTGTACATACTTATATGGGAATGACCTCACGGATCCACATATACTGAAACTGTTACTAATGTAGCGGTGATAGTACTTAAAATTTGTATCACAAACATCATAAATTAAATGAGGAATCCAAATGTATTGGAATTTTCATACCTCACCAGGCATTGCAAAGAATAATGAGGCGAACAGCACTCTTCAATTCAGCCGTAGTCGGAAAAGCCGCGAAGTTCAAATTGTACCCGTTTAAAGTTTTAGCATATTCGCTGCCTTTTATCCGACGAATTGCTTCACTTATTTTAAGAAAATGACTGTTTTTGGCTCGTTTGCAAGTCATTCCAAAATTGTCAGTCTAAACTGTCACAACGTGTGACGGCGGCGCCACCTGGCAGAGCCGCAGTTACCCGAATAGAGTTAGGTGTTGAACGTTGGAGTCATACAAATGTCAACGTCAAATATTTAAAATAGTCAAATATTTGACTAGCATCTGGGACGGCCATACTACCTTAACTGGTAACATTCCAAGCCTTCAAAAGAATAACCATAAACTGAAAAACATCACCCAATTCCATCACGTCTAGTTATATTGCAAGCATACCAACTAAAATCATCCTAACAGACCCTGATGAGAGGAGGAAACATCGTGAATAGATTATAGATTTTCTTTTAAATTTCCTGCACTGGCAGTTTTTACTCCAACAACTGCTATAAAATAAATAAATGTGATATGAAAACAGAGAATTAGCACAATTTTTGTTAGATTATAGCAAAGAATTCCTACTTAATTTCCAAAATTCCTAGTAAATTTTCTTTATATATGCCTAAACTTTTACCACCACTTACTCTGTTCGTAATTTTGTATTGGAACTTTGGTGCAACAAGCAACACACATCAGTACTGCAAGCATGAGCGTAACTTGGGGAATAACTTTGAGGGGGCAAAATCAAGACTTCACAACATTTTTAAACCTAAATTGAAAAAAAATGCTGCACTTGCACTTTAAAATCAAAATTTTGGGGGGGCCATTGCCCCCCCCCTTGCCCCTCCCAAGTTACGCCTATTACTGCAAGATTCCTTGTTTGTTGGTTGTGAAAAATATGAAGTTAATCTTTGCATGAATAAAAATAAAAAATGTTTTGCTACTTTTCACAAATTGTTGTATTGGAGATAGGTAGCTTGTAGATAAATAAATAAATTAAAAAATCCCAAAAGCATTTTTGTTATACTTATTCCATTTAGTTATTGCATGCTGTAGCCTACATTAAAAAAATTAAAAATGCATCTAAATTTTTAATATATTTTTGGCACGAGTAAATTTACTCCCATGATTTTTGTTAAAAAATTTAAAAAATTGTATTGTAGGGTTGATAGATTAAAACGATTAAATTGAGCTGATAACATAATACAGTAGAATTTTTAATTACATCCCGTTTCCACTAAATTTAACCAGGTAGGTAATACGGTTTCTAAATGTACGAGATACTTTTAACCACACAACTTTACACTGAAGTTTCTCTTGTGATATACAATTATAATAACATTGCCCTGCATCACTGAATAAAAGCCGAACAGTGCAACTCATTTTAAAAGTAAAATTGCCTTCTGGAAACCTGTTCTGATGCAAATTTACTGCGTACATAAACACTTACCCATAAGAATCGTACGAAAGGTTTTGGATGAATTTTTGAATGTAAGCCTCACCTTTAATCACTTGAGGGGACTTGTCTATTTCCAGCGGGTCCGCCGACTCCTTTCCTTCCATACTCCACGAGTTGTTAAGCTGAAAACGTCCAACAAAACTTCAAATTAAAATGTCCATTCTGTCACAGAAACGAATGAGGTTATGTGCGTTGCGTGCGGTTGTCGTGGTTAGTCTCGCAATTTCGCTCAAGATGTGTGCTTGCAAACTTAGGCAAAGAAATGGCTCGAGATGTTACACATTTATATTTAGCGCCATAAAAATATTTCTTCTTTCCTCGGTAACGAATATGGGAACGGTCAATTCATGACAGGTTCACAAAATGTACGGTTCACACTGGTTGCAAATCGGTTACACGCAGAAAACCGCATTTGCGAAACTAACCGCGGCCACTCAGAAACCAAAAAGACAGACGCTGAGGCTAATTTTAGCCCCAATTTGATGCGTTTGCGGTTAAATTACCTGTAAAACAAGGCTGCGGAATTAACGCTTGGGCACAAACATTTCTGCAAAGCGATAGTGCTGCCACCACTTTTTGGCGGGAATATAATTTCGTCTTTCCCGTGGAAATTTGCATGGCAAACCTTTAAATAAGACATTTTGCATATATAAAGGCCAAAAATCTAACGAAACCATACTTATAACTCCTAAAAAATTAAAGTATAAATTTAACCCACCGATAGTGGATAGTAACCCGGCAAACGGATGGTGGTTGACCACTAACCTCTGTATTCATCAACAATAACATTGAACTCCCATAAGCTGAAAAGCTGGATATGTTTTGAACGTTTTAAGCTTTGGAGACAATCGCTATAAACATGGTGGACGAGGAGGATACCAAAGAGTACCGCTGGGAAACAGGCTATGAAAAGACCTGGTAAACATAACCTCATTTCATCCTAACCTCCAATAACAAAATAATTTAAGGGAGGCAATACAAGAGGACGACGATGGATTCCTGGAGGCCTCGGTGGCGGACATCATTCAACGGGCCAAGCGGAGGCGCCAAGCCCAAAAACAGGCCAATACGAAGCTGGGGATGATGCGTCACTTGTATGTCATCCTCGACTGCTCCGAGTCGATGTCCAACCAGGACCTCAAGCCTACCCGCTTGCTCTGCACTATAAAAGCAAGTACTCTTTGGCGGTGTAGCGCTCTGAGTAATTTTGATGTTGCAGTTGTTGGAGCTATTCATCGAGGAGTTCTTTGATCAAAACCCCATAAGTCAGCTGGGCATTATCATAATGCAGAACAAGCGAGCCGATAAAATTAGTGAGCTGACTGGTAATCCTCGGAAACATATCAAGGCTGTGGGAGGCTTAAATCGGACGTCTTTGGTAGGTGAGCCATCGTTACAAAATGGGTTAATGATGGCGCTTAAGTCGCTCAAGCTGCTGCCTTCACATGCCAGCAGAGAGGTTTTAGTTATTATGGGAAGCCTGACTACTTGTGATCCTACTGATATAAATGTTACTATTGACGTAAGCTATTAAAGTTTAGTTTCGTTAAATATTTTAACTTTAATCAATCTAATTTCAGCTGTTAAAAGGCGAAGGTGTTCGTTGTTCAATAATAGGCTTAGCAGCCGAAGTGCACATCTGCAGGCAACTTGCAGTGGAAACGGGTGGCACATACAACATAATATTGGATGATAGCCACTACAAGGACTTGCTTTTTCAACATATAGAACCGCCACCAGCTGCCGTTTGTTTAGATTCGAGCCTTATTAAGATGGGTTTTCCACATCAAATGATTGTTGAAGGAACCGACGAACCTCTTACTATGTGCATGTGGTATTTTTTGACTGGTGTAACTTAAAAACCTTGTGAAACTTGGTATTTTGCAGTCATGTAGACAATGCGGAAGACGGCAGCAAGTTGACAACTGGAGGTTATTACTGCCCACAGTGCTGCAGCAAATACTGTGAGCTTCCTGTTGAATGCAGGGTCTGTGGTTTAACTCTCGTATCAGCCCCACATTTGGCACGTTCATATCACCACTTATTTCCAGCTGCGAATTACAAGGAAATTGAATATGATAAACAAATTTCCATTTGTTACGCTTGCCAAAAGACTCTTTCTGATGCTGATAAACATGTAAGTTCTAAGCTAACTCTCGTTCAACAAAAATAAAAATATTCAAACTATTGTAACACAAGAAGCGTTTTCAGCTTACATTTAGTTGAAAGCATCACATGCAACCTAACCTAATCTGACTCCCTTGAATAGCGGGTATCCCAATTGGCGATTATATTGTTGATATAGCTACGTCAGAACCATTTGTAACTTTACATTTATGTGTATTAACAACGTTCTTTTTGCCGTAGCTATATCAGTGCCCCAGCTGTGAGAAGATATTTTGTATTGATTGTGATATTTTTATACACGATACTCTGCATACCTGCCCTGGATGTGCGACCAACTCATCTTTATTTCAGCAGAACTCGGATTAATTATTACTGTTGTAAATTATTCAAATTAATAAAACACAATTTAAAAACAATTTATTTCCATGTTGGTAAACATGTACATTGAAAGGATACGTAACGCAGCATCCTAGGCAGTCAACTATAAAAATAATCCAATTCGTTTCAGAACAAGATATGTTTTAATTTTCATTTATTTGTTTTACCGGTTTCAGGATGTTGAGCCTTTGTTTAGATAGAGAAAAGTAGGCTGTAATTAAGTCATAATGGTATCTGTACGGTAAAGGAATATTACCATACTGTAACATGCACTCGATAAACTGTTGAACGACAACAGATGTGAATTATTACAACCTTATTGTCTTAAAATTTCAAAATAACCTGCGACAATTATGATGGTCATAACATTCTTAGATATGTTGATAGGTATTACGAACTGTCTGATGTTGCTATTATGTCGTTAAAAGCAGCACGTAATGTAATCTAACTTTCTGAAATCATTAGTCGTGACAGACAAACAAAAATATTAAAATCCGTTCCCCTAAAGAAAGGGCTTTCTTTATAACCAATCTCATTTTATAAATTGTGCAATAAACATAATCTAACCTAACTTTTTTAGGTAACGTATAATTTTGGTTATATACAAACAAAAATGTTAAACGCGTTTCTACATAAGAAAAGCTTTCAACTTACATTTATTACTCTTTATAAACTATTAGATTTTATCAATTGTGTAAGCTAAAAAGCAACTTACCTAACCTAACCTAACTTTCTCAAATAAAAAACTGTCTTAATAGGCAAACATAAAAGCTAAAATTCCTTCTAGCAAGAAGTGTTTTCAATTTACATTTATTTGTCCTTAGAACTGGAGATGGTACTGAACAAAATTTTGGCTTGAATCTAGTTTAGCGACCAACTCCGATCAACATGTGCTATACGCCATTCGACGCGTCTCGTCGAGCTGAACAATATTGTCCATGGAGACAATCGGGGCAGACCAATGGTTACTGAGATACAGCACTCTAAAGTTTTTTTTTTATAAACTTTTTTATTCGTGGAAAACACTCTCGGGCCTTTGGCGGGGCGCCGCGCAACACTTCGCGCAGCGTACCTCACCGAAGGCTAATAACAAGTCACACTGCGCACCACATAACCTAACCTTACCTAACATAACCTAACTTAACCTAATCTAATTTAGCGACCAACTCCGATCGACATGTGCTATACACCATTCAACGCGACTCGTCGAGCTGAACAATATTGCTGCTGGGGACATTCGGGGCAGACCAACGGTTACGGAGATACAGCACAGTAAAAATTAAAATGTCCCACACTAAGTCTATGGCGCGTTCGCTTTAATATGTCTTTATGTTAAATCATGTATGTTGGGTTGGGTTGGGTTAGGTAGGGTTGGATTGGGTTGGGTTGGTTTGGATTGGATTGGTTTGGGTCGGGTTGGGTTGGGTCGGGTTGGGTTGTGCTGGGTTGGGTTTTTTTGGGTTGGGTGAGGTAAGGTTAGGTTAGGTTAGGTTAGGATAGGTTAGGTTAGGTTAGGTTAGGATAGGTTAGGTTAGGATAGGTTAGGTTAGGTTAGGTTAGGATAGGATAGGATAGGATAGGATAGGATAGGATAGGATAGGTTAGGTTAGGTTTGGGTAGGTTAGGTTAGGATAGGTTAGGTTATGTTAGGTCAGGTGAGGTTAAGCAAGGTTAGGTTAGGTTATGTTAGGTCAGGATAGGTTAGGTTAGGTAAGGTTAGGTTAGGTTAGGATAGGTTAGGTTAGGTTAGGTAAGGTTATGTTAGGTTACGTTAGGTTAGGTTAGGATAGGTTAGGTTAGGTTTGGGTAAGTTAGGTTAGGTTAGATTATGTTAGGTCAGGTGAGTTTAAGCAAGGTTAGGTTAGGATATGTTAGGTTAGGATAGGTTAGGTAAGGTTATGTTAGGCTAGGTAAGGTTAGGTTAGGTTAGGTTAGGTTAGGTGGCGCGCAGTGTGACTTGTTATTAACCTTCGGTGAGGTAGCTGCGCGGCGCCCCACCAAAGGCTCCAAAGTGTTTTCCAGGAAGAAGAAAATTTATAAAAAAAAAACTTTAGAGTGCTGTATCTCAGTAACCATTGGTCTGCCCTGAATGTCCCCAGCAGCAATATTGTTCAGCTCGACGAGACGCGTCGAATGGTGTATAGCACATGTCGATCGGAGTTGGTCGCTAAATTAGATTAGGTTAAGTTAGGTTATGTTAGGGAAGGTTAGGTTAGGTGGCGCGCAGTGTGACTTGTTATTAGCCTTCAGTGAGGTACGCTGCGCGAAATGCTGTGCGGCGCCCCGCCAAAGGCCCCAGAGTGTTTTCCACGAAGAAAAAAGTTTATAAAAAAAAACTTTAGAGTGCTATATCTCAGTAACCATTGGTCTGCCCCGATTGTCTCCATGGACAATATTGTTCAGCTCGACGAGACGCGTCGAATGGTGTATAGCACATGTCGATCGGAGTTGGTCGCTAAACTAGATTCTTACCAAAATTTTTTCCGGAACAGGGTGCAAATGGATACCTGTTCCGGTTCCGAAAAGTCCGCTATTTGGGATTTTTTTCCTTTGGTGGAATCCGCCTAACTGAACACATCAAAGTAATGATCCCTCATAAGGGGTTATGTTTATCTCTGCCACCTGCGGGACTGATCTGACAGCATATAATTGAATTAAAAAAAAAAGAAATGAGTGGGGCAGCAGTATTATTTGGAATTTCTTTTCAATAGTAGTAAAATAAAATAATGCAATATGCGATATACCAGATCCGGCATTGATGTGTGGAATATATTTCTAAAACTATAATAGTTAACATGAATATTATTTGCATAAAAGTTGTAAGTACGAAGGTGGTGCACATTACTAAAATAGTTTTGATTATACAGGGTGGCTCAAAAAAGTTTGGTGAATCAAACTTACTTTTTTTTTTTTAAATAGAATGCCCTAAATTTGGGTAGCTTAAAAGTTTTGAATTGAAATACTCATCATTTTGAATAAAGTTGTATGGGTCTAACGTCAACTGTTTTGGAGATATTTTATGCAAAAAAATGCTGAACTTCAGGCGGCTACTGTAAGCAACAGAAAACAGTTGAATGAAGGAAAACGTTAATCAAAAATCATGATTTTCGTGAGCTACCTTTCAAGTGCAAATGGTGGATTTGGGTATTAATGCCATACAGGGTGCTCAAAATTTGCAAATTTAATGATTTCGATTTTTTTTCAAATGGGACGCCCTGTATATTTTTGTATTTTTAAAAAGCCCTTTTAATGAGCTTTTTTCATTACTAAGTTTAACCGTTTTTCAGGTATGCATGTTTGAACATATAATAGTATATTACATACTGAGGTGGGAAGTGTTTCATTACTGTCGAGAGATTAGGTAGTTTACCGAGACGCGTAGCGTCGAGGTTAACTTTATCTCGAGACAGGGATGAAACTTTCCACCGTGGTATGTATACTATTTTATTTGCAATCATCTAATTTTAAAAATAACTACAATTGAATTCTGAATAATAGATATCTTGATGTAGCTAATATTTTTGTTACCATGAAAACAACCCACTCAATGTTTTGTTACCATGGAAACACCCCACTCTTCAGGTATGTAATATTTTTCGGGGTATGTAATAATTTCCTGGCTAGTTTCAAGTAATCATCTAGTTCCCAGCTGTTGTCATGTCATGAAATTGACACATTACAATGTGATTGCGAATAAAACATTTTAAGCCCCTTACGATGCTTTATTTCAAGGACTAAAAAACAAACGCAATTAAAATAATGATTTAAACACTTCAGCTCTCCAAAAATAAAAATGCACAACCAGGTTTAAAAAATATAAAATCAGTCAATGTTGATACAAGAAATAATAAAGATGAAAAAACAATAAATGCAGGAATAACTTAATTCCAAGGTCAAATAAAATCAGATTAAAAAAACAAAAGCCAATGCACCAAAATCCTATATGTAATTGCTAGGGATGTCGGCGGGTATCCGGGTACCTGGGTCAACCCAGGTAATAGCTAACCCGGGTATATTTTCAGGACCCGGGTACCCGACTACTAAATTATGTAATTTCCAGAAAGTCAGCCTTTTTCGGAGAAGATGATAAAAACTTAAAAATAATAAGAATAAGCTCTAGAAAAACATAATAATAACAAGAATCACCCCATCCCATACCTGATAATGTTGTTTCTTGTTTCATATAAGGCAATAAGTCCACTTTACGGAAATATTCAACCCGTCAATAGTACCATTAAATCGTGCTAGTATGGGGTGAAGTAACACAAACATCCTCTGTGTGATGTTAATGCTGCTACGAATTTCGGATAAAAAGTTACGTACTTGAATTTGATAACACTTTTGGAAGTGTGAAAATATTTACAAATAACAGACGGCTTGCAGTGAGTAGATACTATTTCAATTTAGTTCAGTTAAAAACTCACGGCATAAAAGGAAGAAATTGTAGCTACCTGAGATGTTCAGAGGTACGCTTTAGGCTAACAGTTTTGTTATTATTTCGGGTACCCGAGAATACCCGGGTACTGTTTTTGGTTACCCGGGTTTGAGTTTAGACCGGGTACGACATCCCTAGTAATTATATTAAATGTTCAAATAGTTCTCCTTTCCTGCTCTGAGTATTAAAGCTGTACAGAAAACTTATAATCAGCAAATATAATTATTTTGATTTATTTAAATGGAACACCCTGTATTTTTGAAAAGTAGTTTTAATGAACTATCTTCTGACATTTCATTTTCTATCCCTAAATTCAATCGCTTTTCAGATTTAATTTTCTCCTGTTTTTTATCGTTTTTACGTATTTGTTATTTCTAGTTTTGAGTAGTGGCTAGATTTTTGTTTTCTAAACTTGGTTTTATCTTTTGTTTGGAGAACTCAAGTGTTTAAATCATTATTTTAACGACTTTTGTTTGTTATTCCTTGAAATAAAGCATCTTAAGGTGTTTAAATTGTTTTTCCGTTGATCGTTTATTTATGGGTTTCATTAATGTATAGAGAATCGTCTATTAATGACCCTTATTAATGAATGATTTTTTATTAATGAACGATTTTTAAAAATCTGTTTATGTTGGTGGCACTGTAAGTCTATGTCAAATTCGAGGTTAGCAGGTTAGGTTTTCAGTCAGTTTGTGTCAAAACTGCTAACCTTGAATTTGACATAGACTTACAGTGCCACCAACATAAACAGTGCCAACCTAAGAAAAAAAATCCCAACCATTTATGGTCACCCGGTACCATTAATGTCAAAACTTTAAGGGTCAAATTCTTTTCATGGAATAAAATTAGATTTTCTTCAAATTAATAATATACGATCAACGGAAAAATATTGTAACTAACTGGTATGTTAATCGGCGATTAATAATCTACAATTAACGTCTCGATTATTAATGGTTCTCATTAACAAACATACTTATTTGTTATATAACTATTTTATGTTCAAACACGGATATATAAGAAATAGTTGAATTTAGAGGTATGAAGTAAGATATCAAAAGAAAGTTCATTAAAAAGGCTTTTTAAAAATTCAAAAATATGCAGGGCGTTTTATTTGAAAAAAATCGAAATCATTAAATTTGCAAATTTTGAGCACTCTGTATGGCATTAATACCCAAATCCACCATTTGCACGTGAAAGATAGTTCACGAAAATCATAATTTTTTGGTAACGTTTTCCTTCATTCAATTGTTTTCTGTTGCTTACAGCAGCCACCTGCAGTTCAGCATTTTTTTTGCATAAAATCATTAATATCTCTAAAACAGTTGACGTTAGACCCATACAACTTTATATAAAAATGATGGTTATTTCAATGCAAAACTTTTAAGCTACCCAAATAGTATAGACTATAGAGCATTCCATTAAAAAAAAAAAGTTTGATGCGCCACACTTTTTGGAGCCACCTTGTATAATCAAAACTATTTAAACTGTTAAATTACCAAAACTAGGCGCTGTAAGATATTAAAAAAGTACAGGACCAGAAGAAGGTGACACAAACTGAAGTTGGGGAAATTACTGAAGTTTGAAGTTCACAACAGGAGCAGGTAACTTAATTTTTAGCTTACATTTCTCGTTACACAATAACATCTTATTCAAAATATCCTTATAATTTTGGGTATTATCTATATATTTTTTTAGTCAAAAGATTCTGCAAATACTTTTTGAAAATTTATTTATTTACAGTGCAATTCTGAATCTGCCGAATCATTACCTTCCACAGCAAAAGCTGCAATAGTTTCTAGTCTCCGTTCAAAGTCAACAGGCCAAAAACGGCAACTACAAATCTGGTCTTATATACCCAAAAAAAACTTTTAGCACTAAGAAACGAATAGATGAACAATTAATAAAATTATTTTAATGCGACTATTAGCCGTTTAGAGTGGTGAACAATAAAGGTTTTCGCGATTTCGTAAAGGCATTAAATTCTTCATATGGAATTCTAAATTGGCAAGTAGTTTCAAGAAGTTACATACCAGGTATGTATGAACAATGTTTATCAAATTCTTTCGTAAATAATGATAGTTTCATGAGGGTTACTATCCACTTTATCGACGACTTTAAAATGCAGTCGGTGCTTCTAAATTGTGCTGTTTTCGATAAAAATCATACCAGCGATAACTTCGTGCAAGAGTTGAAGGAAATTACTAAAGAATTGGGTTTGGAAAAAAATTCTGCTGGTTGTATCAGACAACACGGCTAATATAAAAGGCGCTATTGTAAATGTTGGGATGGAGGTTTTTCGCGTGCTATGCACACACTTTAAATCTTGCAGTCCGTGATGCACTCAGTATCAACGTAGTGAAAGAAGCCATAGATAAAGTAAAAACTATAGTTTCTCACTTTAAAAGAAGTTCAAGAGCGATCTCACAATTAAACATTTTAAAAAAATTCTGGCGAAAAATCGCCAAAAAAGCTTTTGCAATACCTATGTGACCAGATGGAATTCTACAAATTAGAAAATGCAGTCTGATTCACACTAGGATTATTAGATACAACTTTGCCGCAATTATCTCTCCAAGAATGGAGAGCATTAAAAGGACTTAAACCAATTTTAGAGCCCTTTGAAAACACGAGCAGGGCAGTGAGTGGGCAAACTTATATGACCGCAACATTAGTAATCGTAATTACTGAAGGACTATCAGATGTATCTTTAAGATTTCAAAATTAATTTAACCTAAGAATCAAAACTTCTTTTACAAGCATTACAAAATGATCTTCAAAACATACTTGGTAACGTGGAGTACAGTAATACTCTTGCGATGTGTACGTTTTTGGATTCCCGTTTCAAAACCTACTCATTTAAAAACGATGCAACTGAAAGAGTCAGAAAAAACAATCGCTACTGTAACTAAAATAATTTCCAATAAAGATGGCGAAGATAAACCAAAAGAGAGTGGCAAAAATGATGAAAAAGTTAATGAACCAGAACCAGAGTTCTCAATATGGGCTTCGTTAGACAAAACGGTTAGTCGCGAGGGTAATAAAATATCCACTAATACCGCAAGTTCCAAAGCCATAATGGAAGTGCAGAGATACTTGGAGGATGATGTATTGAATAGAAACAAAGATTCATTACAGTGCTGGAATTGCCACAAATAGATTGTTATGATACATGACGTAGTATAATAAATCGTAAGAAAGAAATATTCAAAACTAATAAATTTGGAAGGTTACAATAATTAGATCTTGATGGGTGTAAAATTTCGAATATGAATAATGAAAGTAATTGATACAATGAAAGGAGCCATTGGATAGTGCGATATTAATTTAAATAAATACATTTAATGGTTGTATTAAATGTTAATAAAGAACAAACCAAGGTAACATTAGACAAATGTATTTGTTAATAATAATCAGAATGAATATCCTATAATAGTATTATTTTAAAATATAGGAAGTGTGCACTAAGAATTGTATATAATAGGGATAGAAGTTTGTTTAGTTAGTTACTAAAACAACTCATGAAAACATACATGTAATTTTGAAATAACCAATTTGGTGAAATAAAAATAGAAATTATGCCTTAATTTGTGTTGATTTTGGTAATGACAAATTAAAAAAGGGCTTTAAACAAATCTACGAGGTCGAACAGGTGAAATATAAAATGGAATGTATTGAGACATCAAGTGGATGAAGAGATTATACAGATACAGTTAATTGGAGATATAGAATACAGAATTTTATATTAGTTGAAGAGATTTGGATTTATTCATACGTACAAGATATTAGTAGAGGTTTTTACAAGTTATTATTTGATTTGGATATTCTGTGAGTATAACAAGAGACATCGGACTATCTGCAAAAAGGGAACAAAGTTAGATTTGGAACATCATAATATAGCAACTTACCAGGAGTTAGTTCGTGTGACAGTGACATTCAGGAGGAATCAGGGCTGGATTTTGGGAGCAGAGGAGTTGGTTTGACAGGACGGATGCAGTTGAAAGGATTCACAGACCATCATAGGTGTTGCTGTTTGTGAAGTGGGCAGTAGGTGTTGCAGTCTGTCGACATCAGGATCCGGTATTTGTTGGATGTTGCAGTGAAAGCTAGAGCAGTTATCGAGGTTTGTGTAGATAAGTTGAGTTGAATAACTGTCAATAAAAGAAAGTGATAATATAAAGTTGATATAGTACTTACGTAGGTGAATTGAATAATTAATGTGTTAATGTAAGATACAATTGTCAATTACCTGGTTTGATGAATTTTAAAAGTCAAGTTTGACGTTATATGTCATTGATAGTCAAATAATTACAAAAATACAATTTTAAAACTTCAATTAATAGAGAACTAGATTTTGGCGAACCCACCCTGAAAATAAGAACTCTCGATTTAAAAGCAATTATCGTTTAACATTTAAGACATTGCATTAATTAAGGCATACTTCAACTAGTGAGCTATAGCAATATCTATCCATAGTTAAGTATGTTGGCAAAACTCAAATGTTGCGCCTTAACCACTTCAGTGCCTTGTGAAAGCCTATTTAACAAAAGGTGGCAACATTTTAAATGAATGCTGCACTCGCCTAAGTTCAAAAAAAGTTCAGCAACTATTATTTTTAAGCATGAACTGTAACACCCGTATGCATAGTCGTTCGCCGTTGACCACTTTTCCATTGGGCGGACGACGCCGCCGCGCTTGCGCACAGCTCACCATTATACTTTGAAGAGTTGGTTGTCTGTCTCACTTCCTTCGTGAGTTTCCCACTGATAGCCGCTAGCAATATAGTAAGTATTAGATATATGGGTTTTCCGTCAGTTTTGACACCGACTGACGCAAAACCTAACCTGCTAACTTCGAATTTGACATAGACGTACAGTGCCGCCAACATACTATTCATAACGAAACTCCGGCGAGTAGCTGGCGAACGACTATGCATACGGGTGTAAATATGCCAAATAATATTTAATATTAAATCATATCTAATATTTGTGTATATTTTTTTGAGTAACAGGTTTAGTTTCAATTTATTGCATTTAGGAAGTATCTACTAATATAATATAATTTGTTCCTACTTAAAGAGATTTATTGTTATAAAACAAACATATTTTTGAGTTAAATCGATAGGTATATATCAACAAAGAAAAGTTGAATAATTGTGTTTCTAAGTAGCAACGAATATTTTTTGTTTTTGTAAAAACATTTTGTTAAAAGTTACCTACCTTTTGTTATTTTTAACATATCTATATTTTTTATTTTTATTATCGATTATTTTGTAGTTTTATTTTAATGACGTAAATTTTTATTAATATTTAATACAAATACAGTTTTTGCCATTAAAAATTTAATTTTCCCTATTCCATTTCCTTAGAGCTTGTCTGTATTGCTGATCATTTAATAATTTCTGTGAAAATCGTACGACACTCATAATGACCAATAGAAAAATTCGTTTACGAGCCGTATCCAAGACAACAACAAAATTTCTTGGAAATTTTTTGTAGGTAGACATTACTTCTTTTTAGGGTTTGTATCGTTACGATTTTCTTACCAAATCTGCATTCGAGCATTAATTCATATCCAGAAATTATTTTTCGTGCATTCCATCAACGTCCAAATTTGCCCTCGCGTCCCGCTCAGGCAAATTAATACGACGTTTTTGGATGGCACTCAAAAATTTCCGGAAAGAATTAATGCTCTTATGAGATTATATGTGAATATTTTTAATAGGCATGAAAGTTCTAATAATGTTAAAAAATTCAGAAGTTTTAATGAAAATAATTTGCAAGCAATAAACACAGAGTTACTGTCATTTACATGGTCATTAAATTCTACTGATGTGAATCTAATTCTGGATGAAATTCAGACAAACTGTAATATAGTAGTGAATAATATTTCTCCAATTTTAAGTTATAAATTTAAAAGTAAGGTTCCTTGGTTTGAGTTACAGGTTTTTAACAAATTAAAAGAAAGAGATACATGCTACAAACGATTTAAAATAGTGTAGGACTAGATAGATCAGGAAATTGGGAAATTTTTAAAAGCCTAGAAATGAAGTTGTAAACTTGTTAAATCAGAAAAAAGTGAATATTACTTTAAGAAAATTGATAGATACAGAAATCATCCTCAAGAAATGTGGAAAACATTAAAAAAATTAGTCAACACAAACTGTATCGAAATTTCTAGGCAAGTACAATTTGAGTTGAACGGTAGTAATAGTGTGATTATAAGAAATGATGATGAAATTGTTGAGAACATTAACAAATACTTCGTTGATAGTATAGTAGAAGTAGTTGACAGTATTGAAGTAAGTGAAATTTGGACAAATAAAAATAGCAACGTTTATAGAAAATTTTCGGAATTTAAATTGTTGACATTAAATGATTTACGTAGGGTTGTGTTTTCTTTAGATAATAAATGTTGTCTTAATGTAATCCTGAATGCAAAAATTATTAAAGTGATTTTTGAATCAATTGGTCATGTAATATTAAATCTAGTTAATACTTCACTCGATAAATCTGTAATCCCTACATTATTGAAAGTAAGTACAATTATTCCATTACCAAAGATTAGCAACTCGATTAAAGCTAGCGACCACAGACCCATTAATACATTACCTCCCCTGGAAAAAATACTAGAAATGGTTGTATATAATCAGTTATTAGAATATATTGAAGAAATCACATTTTAATTTATAATCAGTCAGGTTTTCGTAAAAAACATTCTTGTGAATCGGCACTTCAACTTACAGTCACTACCTTGAAAACGGCTATTGATAAAATGAATATGTTGTAGCAGTGTTTCTTGACCTTAAGAGGGCCTTCGAAAACCATAAATAGAGATATTCTTTTGTCAAAGTTATATCAGTATGGTATTAGAGGAAAGGTTTATGAATGGCTCAAGGATTATTTACGTAACAGTAAGGATTAGAAATGTAATATCTGAAGAACTAGAAATTAACCTGGGGGTACCGCAAGGAAGTGTGTTAGGTCCGTTGTTGTTTATATGTTACTTAAATGATATTAATTTATTTGTTAATTGCGATTTTTTAAATTTGTTTGCTGACGATACAATGTTGGTATGCAGTGACAGAGATATTGGAGTGGCGGTTCAGAAATGAATATTGTATTAGAAAGTGTATCTAAATATTTAAAATGTAATAAATTAAAATTAAATATTTCGAAACCAAGTGGAATGATTTTTACAACAAAGTATAAATATAACTGTTTAAACAAAAATAATATAAACTTATCAATAAATAAAGAACAGATAGAAATTGTAACATCAGTAAATATCTTGGTTTCATGTTAGATAATGTATTAAATTTTGATCGCATTTTGATTATCTCGTTAAGAAAATCTCAAAAAAATTGTATTTTTACTCAAGAATTGCAAAAAATCTGTCAATCAATTCCAAAATTACTGTATATAGAACCATTATATTACCTCACTTTGATTATTGTGCATCTTTATTGCATCAATTTAATTTAAATAAATTGTCACAATTACAAAATTACAAAATCGTGGGATGAGAATCATTTTAACATGTAACCGATTAACACCAGTGGTAGTTATGTTAGATGCTTTACATTGGATATCAGTATCGCAAAGAATTACTTGTTAACTATGACATTTCTATATAAAATTTTGAATAATCAGGCTACATCATATTTAAAAAATTTAGTATCATTTTATTACTAACGTGCATGACCATTATACAAGAGGTTTGGCTAATATTTATATTCCTCAATCAAATTATTGTTCTACATGAACTCTTTATTCATTAAAGGGGTAGATATATATATAACAAATTACCAGAAGATATTAAAGTAAGCAGATCAAGTCGAGCTTTTAAAGCAAATTGTTACATATTCAAAATCAAAATATTCTGTAAAATTAAAATTATTATTATAAAATGTTAATGTATTTTTCTGTATTGAATTACTATCGTTTAATATTGTTTACTTTGTTAATAGTTATTTGTACTAATATATATATATATATATATATATATATATATATTTGCACGGCTATCTTACTTGCCTCCAAACATATGACAGACACCCACGCCTCCATGTCAAGGAACATGTTTTTCCATGTGTATTCCTCGTCAATCTCTTAAATAAGGTTTTCGGAACAGAAGCATCAAGAGAGGGTAAGAATTTTGATATTTGAGATATACAAAAAAATGGTGCACACAAAATAGCAACACAGCTCCGACTACACTGCTACAATGTGGCCTCCCATTGTATATCGCGTGTTACACAATCGACATACTCACCTCCAGCAACGTTGCCGTTCTGTTGCACCTTTTGCCGAGGCAATAAAAGTAGCCGCGTCGTTTTGTTTTCGGATTTTGGCACGGCGAACGTGATAACGTATCTAAACATCGCGCGGATGGCATTCTGTTTGTGTTAATTTATTCTTGTGGGTACCTAACATAGCTATATGACTACAAATAGCTTAATAAAATCAGTTGCCCTGTAGTTACTGAAATCTTGCAATATAATATTTGAGTTAAGAATTAATGAGTTACAATTCTTAGAAAAAACAACCAACAAAACTGCCACAATCATTTTTTAAAACTGAATTGTCATATTTCGAAAATCTATTATCTTAGCCAACTTCGTCTGGGCACGGCATGCGATCAATGGTGTTGATTATCTTTTAGTGAAAAATATGGATACCAGAACAAGCTGCATAATACTAAGACTGAAAAATTAACGGTAACGGCGTACGCTCACAGAATTAACAACACTGAATTTTGGTAATCGAAGCATGGGCTACTATACAGGGGCCGGCAACAAAGATATTTCTAAAACTACGAGAGTGACATAAAGTTCATATATATAGGTACTGTCAGATGCTGAATTCGCTCACTTGCCAAAATGGAATACTCAGACCTAAAGTCGTCCCATTGCCGAATTAATTTGCTCAGTTACAGTATTGACCAAATTCATTTCGGCATTTAAACAAATTGGGCATCTGAGTCAAATATATAAAAATTCTACGAGGTACGAAGGCGGTGCACATCACATGATTATAAATGGTAGGTCAAAAAGAGTGGTGACCTAAACTTACTTTTTTTATATAGAAGGCTCGATATTTAGGTAGCTTACAAGGAGTTTTCCATTGAAATGCTAATAATTTTAATATAAATTTGTATGGATCTACCGCCAACGGTTCTGGAGATATTAACGATTTTATGCAAAAAAAATGCTTAACTTTAGGCGGCTGTTGGAAGTAACAGGAAACAATTCAATGAAAGAGAACGTTATCAAAATATGGGGTAAAAATTTCTTCACGTTTCTAATAATACTGAAACAGTAAAAGGAAACATTTGCTAATGCGAATTACATCAACTTGCAAATAACATTACCGGTGATGGGATTCGAACTACATCACCTGCAAATGCGATTTCAGTTCCACGGGGTTCTTCCACTGATCCGTGAAGCATCTCTCGGATCTGTGCAGTGCATGGCTGTATTAAACAGAACACACTTTTTGTTGTCCCTTTTTACTCTTACAACATTTATCTTGTATCTCTTGGGTTCCATTTTCGTCAATTGTAAAGCCTGAGCTATGTGCAAATTACTGATTTTATCTGAGTCTAAGTTAAAGCAAAATAAGCAACCATTTTTTTAGTGCCCACTCTGTACCTAAATGTCTAAATATGCCTTTTTTCTTCAAGTGCAAAAACCTGAGATATGTGCAAATTATTACTTTCATTTAAGTAATAAGTCTTGAGTTAAAGCAAAAATAGAAAGAGTTTAATTTTTCTTATTTGCTCACCCTGTATATATTTCTACGAAATTTTCTCGGTTTTATGCCAGGTAGACATATAATATGCATACAAAGTATCGTCTTCCATCAAAAAATAGTTTTAGAGTTATACCGGCAAAAGACGGCATTGAAAAAAGCGTTTCTTTGATATCTAGGGACCCTGGAAGTGAAGATCTGAAGAAATCTCAGAGGGTAATTTTTTATCGATTACAATACGTTCTTCGTCTTTTAGACGAGGCAAGTAAAAACTAAAAATTAAGATGCTTTAATTCAAGGGTTAACAAAAACCACCGAACAGAACAAAGAACCAGATTTAGACAATACAAATCCCGTAATGTAGATACAAGAAATAATGAACACGAAAAAACGAAAATTTCTGAATAAATTGATTCTACGAGTATTATCAAATGAAATCAGATTTTGAAAAAAACAAACGAACACATCAAAATTATACAGTGGCCGTCAAAAAGTCGGCATCATATGGGAAAGTTTTTATTTTTTATTTTGAAAAGAACGTTTTACGACAATAATTTGTGCTTGTCCAAAAACCTATTTAGCCCCTATCATACATACCGAGTGATTTTAACTTATTTAGAAAATGGCGTATTTCGAAATTGTCAAAATCTAAAAAGTGCAATTTTCTGAAATTAAGTAAGTTTTCAATGAGATTTCTTTAGAGTGTTAGTTCTAGCTAACTGAACAATCTCAAGTCCAGAAAACACATTTTTCTTAAACTTTAGCTAAACTTTAATTTTTCAATTTTTTAAATATTTTTCAAAATTTCACATACCAACAGCTTGTGGCCGGTTGGTGCTTGCGTGGCGCCAGCAGTGTAGTGGGTTCAAGCCCCACACCCGGGCATTGATAACCTCGTACGCTCTCCGGCCATCATGCGAACACCTTTGATGGTCGTGACCCCTGCGAGGGCATTCTTCCTTAATTCAAGGGGTTAGGTTAGCCACCTACCCCGGCCGAGGATTAAGATGGCTTATAAAACCGCACTCAAGTGTGTGAAAGTAACAGGCTCTCAGCATATATTAAGAGGAAGAAGAAGAAGACATACCAAAACTTAATTTTAAAATTGACATTTTTTATGTGAAGACTATATTTGTAAAAAATAATATAAAATGTTAATTACTCCTTTAGATTTTTTATTATTTAACGAAAAGTGATATGTTCGCATAATTTTTAAGTTTTTGATGCAATGCGTTTTTTAAGAGAAGTATTTTTAAATGATAATTAATATCTATTTAAATGGCTTCTTCGATAAAAACTCTAATCTAACCCTTTTAATGAATCCTGTAAATATTCCTTTACAGTTGTCTAAATGAGAAGATTTTTCTTTATACACTTTACATGTTCTAAAAATGCTTCTCATTCAGACAACTGTAAAAGACCGTTTACACGATTTTTGGATTTTTATAACAGTAATTCGCTAACAAGGTTCGAGTTTTTAGAAGCCATTTAAATAGATATTAATAATCATTCAAAAATATTTCTCCTAAAAAGCACATTGGATCAAAAACGTAAAAATTATGCGAACATATCAGTTTTCGGTAAATAATACAAAATCTAAACGAGCAATTAACATTTTATATTATTTTTTACAATTATAAATCTTGAAAGTCGCTACATAAAAAATTTTAATTTCAATATTAAGTCATGGTATGCGAAACTGAAAAATATTTAAAAAATTTAAAAAAGCTAAAGCTAAAGTTAAAGAAAAATATGTGTTTTCTGAACTTGAGATTGTTCAGTTAATCAAAACTAACACACTCTAAAACAATCTCATTGCAATATTACTTAATTTCCGAAAAATAGCACTTTTTAGATTATGACAATTTCGAAAAACGGAATTTTCCAAATAAGTAAACGTCACTCGGTATATATGATAGGGGCTAAATAGGTTTTTAGACAAGCACAAATTATTGACGTGTAAAGTTTTTTTGGAAAAATCTAAAATAATTTTTTTCTCATATGATGCCGACCTTTTGAGGGTCACTGTATACCCAATACCTTCTTTCATGGGTATTAAAACTATACAAAGTGCTCGTAATTTGCAAATTTAATGATTTTGCCTTAGTAAATGAAGCACGCTATGTATCTCTGTATTTCTTAAAACTCTTTCAATAAACTTTCGCCTAATAGCTTAATTAGCACCCCTAAATTCAACTAGTTTTCAGATTTAATTTATTCAGCATTCTCGGTTTTTGTGTCAGCAATGGCTGGATTTTTATTTTCTAAACGTAGTTTGTGATTCCTTTAAATAAAGCATTTAAGGGCCTTACATTGTTTGCTTATACTCACACTCGCAGAGTTGGAAAACAGTTGAATTCAGAGTTATCCAGTAAGATATCAAAATAAATCTTTTTAAAGGGGCATTTTAAAATACTAAAATGTGTAGTGCGTTTCCTTTAAAAACATTTGAAATCATTAATTTGCAGACACCTTGTATAATATGAATGCCGAGAATCACATTTTACACTCGAAAGGCAGTTCACAAAAAACGTAATGTTTTATTTTTTATTTCAGTATCTACAGCAGCTGCCTGAAGTTTAGCATTTTGTACATAAAATCGGTAACATCTCCAAAACAGTTCATGTTAGACCCATACAAATTTATATTAAAACTATTGGTATTTCAATGCAAAGCTTTTAAGCTTCCTAAATATAGAGTAATAACTTTGGTTCGCCACACTTTTTGAGTCACCCTGTATAATCAGAAATATTTTAGTAATATGTAACACTTTCGTACCTTCAACCTTTATATAAGCTATTTTAACGCAAATCTCCTAGTTTTAGAGATATTTCCCACCCCGCATCGTTGACGGATCCTGTATTAAATGTCCAGTGGCAGGCGGTTGTATTGTATTTACTTAAATCCATTACTAGCTATAAGCCCCCGTGCGCGTTTGCCAAGTCTCTGAGGCGTAACAGTATGTTTCATAGATAGAGGCGAGTACTACTGGCGCACCTTGTTAGGTGTATATGTGTATTACATGGTCGCGCCATCTAGAATAACCTCTACCAACTGAAGTGTATAACTGAATATGTGTACTGTCAAACTCACCTCCACCAAAAAATCTGTTAAATCGATGCTTGTTGCACCATCTGTTGAATGGAACACTTATACATGGGGATACCTAGTCGCCTCCGATTTTTCGTACTGGCCTCCAAAAATGAGGCCAGTTCTTCGTTTCGACGTATGCTTTCGGAGGCGAGTTTGACGTTTTGCATATATATATATATATATATATATATAATTATGACATTATTATTGTAAACTATGTTGTACATACTTTGAATTTTTGTATATTAGGATTCCTATTTAAATAAATATTGTTATTATTATCATTATTATTATGTTTATTAGAAATCACAATTATAACGCAATCAGATACGAAATTTGGAATAGAGCACATCAGGTCAAAGTGTAGGTCGCTAGACGCTAGACCAGAGGAGTCAAGCTAGTAGGTGCGGTTGCAGTTCAGTACGGCGATTCGTTATGATCCAGAAACCGGCAGAACAGAATGAATCAGCGGAGAGCAGACTGCCATGATTAGGTATGGTTCTGTGCTGCCGAGATCAGGTTTTAAATTATTATGCGCTCCGTGCCGGTTGGAATCAGAACTGGTATATTTTAAACCTGAGAACTGTTCGCTCATACCTATTCCGAAAGAACAGATCCTGTTCTTTCGTACCATTTCTACTTAGAACCCATTTGATGTTGATAAATTGTACGATGAAAGCACCACATATAACCTAACCCAACTTTCTTGAATAGCAATTACTCGTTAAGTATGGAAATTAAACCATTCTCTACATAACACACTATTACAGTTTACAAACTTGCTTTTGCTGTAGGTATATCGATGTCCAGGCTGTGACAAGATATTTTATATCGATTGTAATATTTTTGGACACGAAACTGTACACAACTTGCTTGGATGTGCAACCAACTCATTTTCATTTCAGCAGAACTCGGTTTAATTGTTACTGCTGTAAATTCCTTGATTTCATAAAACAGCACAATTTAAAAACAATTTATTTCTAAAGTTTACAAATAATTTAAGGACAAGCGTTTATAATTAGGGTTTTGCTATGATTTTAGACAAGTGTTTTGAATACTCAGAACACAAATGTATCTGTGCAAATATTTCTGACCATAACATGTTATAAAAAAAGCGTTAAATATACAAAACCAATATTTTAAGCAGCAGTTAAAACAATTTCATACATTTTTAATATGATATGAATAAAATATGTCGAAGTTGAAGGCATTACAACATACATTAAATGTATTACAGAGCACAATGTGTCGATATGCACAACCCTTTTTATAAGACAGTGACAATAAATTTAATTATATAGAAAAGCTTTAAATTAATAGAGGTTACACATCAAATAACATCTCATTTCTTCTTAAACGCCTTAATTCGAGCGTCGAAACTCAGAATGGTTTTGTTCATCTCATCTAAATTAATGGCAAAGCTTTCTTGAACGCCCTGCAATAAGGATTTGTTGTTCTGAATGCTACCTGAAATCTCAGACTGCAAAGCTTCCACCTGCGTCAAGGTCTTCGTGAATTCAGTTGCTGCAAAAAAAATAGTTAAGTCAAACCGCTAACTCGTTAGTGTCAGGGGATTTATTTAAGTTCGACTGTACTTCCTATCAAGGCCAATTAAAACTCATTTACCTTTACTATGCAAAGCTTCCAGAGCTTTCAGGCGCTCTACAGTTTGAGGGAGGACCTTCGAAATATTTTGGCTATTTTTCACAATCTCATACAGTTCTAAAATCTGGAACAGTTGTCGTTAACAATGATCAAACCAAGACTTAGATTTACCATTTTGTCCTTTTCGGGATCCTCAGATATTTTCGCTTGTTTTTCAGCAATGGAGTCTAGTTTCTGACACAATGCCGTTAAGCGCCCTTCAATATGGTCTAACTGTGCCGAATCCAACATACTTGCTGTTGCACTAAGATACTGTGCGGTCTCCAAAAGGTTATCTGCATGTTAACATTAGCTAGTAATAAATACATAACCTAAATGTAGTCGGTACCTTTCGAAGTCATAGAGGACAGTCGCGATAATTTCTCAGTCGAAGCGCCTAAAACCGATTCAAGCCTGTGCAATCGATGTTCCAGTTCTGCAAGTCGATTGGTCTGGGTAAATCGGGCCTGCTCCGGTTTGTAGTTCAACTGGTACACAATTGCAGAACCTTCAGAGTCCACTTGAGATTCGGGCTTTTCATTAACACTCGCTTTAAACTGCTCTAGTTGGGAAAGCAGTTTCCTGTTGGAAATTAAATTACGAGTTGTTTAAAACTAATAAAGTGTTGTTTACGTTTCATTCATGTAACTATAAATGCCATCGATACTTACTTGATTTGAGCTCCTTGCGGATCAGTTATGCTAGAAACAATCTCAGCACCCAGGGTCTCTTCCAAACGCAAATCAGTTAACTTCTTCAACGCTTCCTGCACTTGTTCACCTGTGACTAGGCAATTGGCCTCTCCCCCGCCCTTCTTTTCACTTTGAATTTTGTTGATTTCCTCGGAGAGCTCTTTCATTTCACACTGCAGTCGCTGGTATTTCTGGAGCGGCGTCTCCTGCTGCCCTTGCTCTACAAGTTCCCATTCTCCAGACCGAGCGCTGTACCCCGTTCGAATATGTTTGCTAATGCGCTCGGAGAAGTCCACCTTGTGGGCACTCAGTGGTTTGCCCTTAAATTTGCTGAAAGCTTCGCTGGCAGAAATATGCAGGCGCTCAATGGATTCGTTTTCCTCCTCGTAGAAGTCTGACGTTTGATCGGACTCGGGCAGGTCGTTGGTTTCGTATACGTCGGGTTCCCCTTGAGCCTAAAAATTTGGTTAGGTAAAATGAAATGGGCGTACTGGATTCCGCTTACTATTCCTGGTAAGTCGGCGTATTTGGGGTCTGCCATGGTTATTGCACACGTTTATGGAACCTAATTTACAAACTTGGATTTCAAAAGTTTTCAGTAATTTGACGTTTCCTTTCGTTGACAGATGCCAGATGACACATCGATTGAAGTAAGGTTATGATAACTGTAATTCAGGAGTTCTTCCCTAGATTGTGTTTGCGCTATCACAACGGGATTTTAGGTGTTGATTAATTTCCAGCATGGAAATCTTAATTCAGTCAACGAGAAATTTAGCAAAACTCCTGTTTTAGTTTTTACAACTTACAAAAATGTTTATAAATATTGTAGTATTTTAAGTTTTGTTATACAAATTTAAAACAAAACATACCATCTCTTATTTTTTTTAGTACTTCGTCGCATTAAACAATTATAGTTATGATACAAGTGTGTTTTATTATAATTAAGTAAAGCAAGAAAACTTGGGCTTTCGAGGCCTTTAAACCAAGTAGGGTCTTAAGTAATAAACGACTTCCGGGATTGGACCGTGTCATGATTGAGATCGAAGAACTCAACGTTTCGCCCACTTTCGTAAGGGGCTTCATCATTCTCGCTTTTCTTCTTCCGATAGTCAGTCGAGTTTCGCCTCTGACGTGGTTAACACGTTGAGTTACCGTGCTCTTCTGTCCCTTTCCTTTGCAAAGAGTTTCGCCTCTGGCGTGGTTAACACGTTGAGTTACCGTGCTCTTTTGCTTTTTTTCCTCCTGATGAAGCCCCTTACGAAAGTGGGCGAAACGTTGAGTTCTTCGATCTCAATCATGACACGGTTCAATCCCGGAAGTCGTTTGTTACTTAATGACAATGGCCGTGAAAGCCTCAAAAATCATCCAAGTAGGGTCTTATCTAACAACTCCGTAAATACCAAAATAACATACATTTATGTTCCCAAAATTCATTTCAAACTCAATTTTTGTTGGATTGGCAACATAATTATCCTAGTTACTTTTACTTGTATAAGTGGTGCTAATGTGGATTTTTTTGTAATTTCAAATTCGACAAAGTAAATTTTTATTTAATTACTCGTTATCCAATCTAAACCAATATTATTTTTCCAATGTCGAACTTTTCAAGTGTCATTTTAGTTGTGAAAAGTATTTCTTTTCTTCACTAGTAAAAAAAGTGAAGAAAATCGCTTATGTTTATTGTTATATTGCTATAGATTCCTGTAAATTATAATTAATAACGTAAACGCCAAATAAATTAATCGTCAAAATTTCATATGGCTAGATTTTAAAATGGCATTAGAAAAAATAGCATAGGTAGGTACTTAACACGTTAGAAAAGTAATTTTTCCATGTTTGTCCAATGCTAATCTACTAGCTTCTCTGTGCTCTCTCGTAAATTAAACGTGTACACTTGCTGAAAAATTCTCACTTTTCTTAACTTGTAGAAAAATCTACTATTTTTGTTCCGCCCACCACTTAGAAAAAAATATATGCAGGTCTATTATAAAAGTTTGCATAACATTTGAGAATCGCTTTGAACAAGCTCTGTAAACAGATCTCATCTAAGATTTGTATTATTTTTATAGTACTACTAATCAAAATTAATACTTAGATAATTTTTTAAACTCTTCGATTTTCAGGACGAGAAGTACCTAAATACTGAGTCACTCTGTATACTGTAATACTTTGAATCTGATGGTGGTAAGCATACAAAAGAATTGCGACACGTGTTTCGACAAGGCCGTGCATCTCCGAGTAAACTTCCTTAGATTTTTTTGGATTTTACAGCTTGCACATGATTACTGATTACTACATGACAACATGGTACAATGTGCAGCACAACAAGAAAAGTAGATAACACGATTTTTAAATGGTTTTCTATTTATGAATTTATTATATTTAATGCGAATGACTCAGGGATTAAATTATAAAATCATGGAAATGAGTGTGTGGACAAGCTTTGACAATTTTTTCCCTTAAATTCCTCACTAACTGCAGTTCTAACAAAGCTCGTTGATCATGTTTCACCAAGAATGTATACCTAGTAATAAAGGTGATATTTTAGAATGATTTTAGTGTGACGCAGTGTCAATATACTTATGAAATATGGTATCTGAAGCTGTGATGCAATAATAATAAACAATATAAATAAATTTTTTCAGTTTTTTGGCTACCAATCATAGTACTCGTACACTAAAAGTGTTTCAATCATCACCTTTGCGTTTATGTCCAAATTTATATACCCTATGTGCTTTTTCACTAACTTGTTCTTTAAACACGAAAAGCTTTTTCGTAACTAATGTTAGTGTTCGTGCCGATTTTGATGTGTGAACAGTTAGCGCACAATAGGTCCAATATGGATACAAATCAAAGTGTGTAAGCCTTAATACGTCATTTAATTACCAATTACTTGGTAATTGTAATGGCACAACATAAATTACTGTTTCAATTAGTTTCACTAGAAATTATTGTCGTGTATTTGTATTTAGTAGTATTTAGATAGCCATGTGCTAGTACATCATTTTATACAAGCAAATTGAAATAAATACGTAATTATCATGAGCCAATATTATATAAAGTACGTTTTTTTCTATAATAACTGTCAAAATGTTACAATGTTGGTAGATATGTGAGTAAAACGCTAGGAAATTTTTATACCTCGTGTTGGTAGAACTTTTTAAAAATTATGGTTATGTGTCAATTTTGAATGTCAAAGTTATTTAATTTGAACTCTTGAACTACATAGAATTAAACGTTCATTATTTTCAAATATTGTAAGTTTAATAATTAATAAATTTTCAATATTGTATTTTATCCTATTATGTTACTATAATAATAACTCCTTAGCAACGAGTTGCGTTAAGATGCATTTAACAGCACTAGTGTTGTTATAGATATTAACGATACAAGTTTGGTTATGAGCATCTTAACGAAACGAGTTTGATTGCCAAAACGAGGCGGTGAGCCGAGTTTTGCGGCAATCAAACGAGTTTCGTTGTGTGCCATAAGCAAACGTGTATTGTTCAATATTTTATCTTCATCAATAAACTCTGGTTCACTGTATAAAAAAAGTGCGTTAATATTCATTACCGCACTGAGTGCGGTAATATCTGTCCATTACCGCACTGAGTGCGGTAATATCCATTACCGCACTCAGTGCGGTAATTAAGCTCTTAACGATACTAAAATTAATTTGGTTAATAGTCTATAACAACACGGATGAAGATAAAGAAAAATAACATCACGATACTTTATTAGAATGTTGGCAGTACTGACGTGTATTGTTAGTGACAATGTCCGTCTATGTCAAATTCGATGTAAGTAGGTTAGGTTTTGTTTGTTATTTGACACAGACTTATGCAAAACTTAACCTGCTAATTTCAAATTTAACATAACCTGACAGTGCTACCAAAAATACGGTATTGAGTGATACCACCACAGCCATAGCAGATATATGTCTCGCTGTTGTGTCATTAATAACAAGTTTTCAAAGATTAGTATTTTAGGATAAAATAAACCGTGTTACGGTATACGTAACGTTATCTGCTTTCTACATTATTCGAGAATTTTAAAGAACTCGCTCCTAACGTCGCTCGTTCATTCAAACTATTCTCTCGTAATGTAAAAAGCTTGATAACGTTACTTGAATCGTAAATTACTATTACTATGCTGTTAGTTTTACCCACTAAAAATCTATTATGTATCAACATTATTAAAACTAGGGACCCTGTAGGAATGCAACTTATCCTTTAGAAAGTTGACCTTGAAAATTATTATAGAAAAAAATTTACTTTAATGAGGGTATTTGTTATCAATTGTTATTGAAAAAATTAAATTCTATTTTTACCGTACTATACTCTGTAATGTGTATTTACTGCACACATATTTTTTGCTTCTTACACAATAATTATTAGCAAGCTAAAATGCTACAATCCTGCACAGCCTACACTACACAAAACACAACATATTCACATCTCATCTACAATCATACGCGCCTGCATGAAATACCTTTTTGCTCATGCCCAAAACAAGCTATTATCCGACTAGTCATAGGAAATCATAATTTCATAAATTATACTTTTATTGCTTCAGGAATGCCCTAACGTTATTTGCTTAACAAGTAACTTAATAAGACTTGAAGACTTTATCTTATTTTTTCCGTTCTGGGGATTTAATACAGAAATCGAGGTTAGTAATTTAGTAATTGAATTATTAGAAAGTAATTCAATTACCGCGAGTAATTACAATTACCACAAGTAATTCAAATACTAATTTAAATACTTTAGAGTAATTTGAATGTAGTAATTAATTACTTTGAAAAAGTAGTTGTCAAGTACCTCTTAACAAAAATTGCAATTACCAATTACAATTACCGTATCTTAAAAGTACTTTAATTCCAAGCCAACTCAACAAAAATGAATTTAATTACAAAGTAATTAATTACTGCCCAGCTCTGATTCTCATTTACGTTTAAGTTCGCATAAGGCATGTTATCCCACATGAAGATTTTCTTTATAAAAATAAATACGAATTTTAATTATTCTGTATATTTTCCTTTTTCTACCAGCAGTACATCTTATGCAAAAAAATGATTACAAGGAAGTCTATATCATAACTCTTTTTCAGAGCGCATTGAATATTTGAGGTAGCTACTGAAAAAATGCCTACATTTTGTATTCTTCTTCTTTCTTCTATTATAGGCAGGTTGTTACTTCATCGTTTTCTAGGCCGTCCCGTGCGTCTGCTTCCTTTTGGTGCTTTGTCTCTTACGATTGTCACTATCCTTTCTTACGCCATTCTGTTACTATGTTTATTGCATTCACGTTTTCTGTTGCTTTCAACTTTGCACGGTCGCCTAATATTCTCACCCGTTTCCCTGTATAGGAGTGTTTCACTTTGCATTCTATAGGCTATCTTCATTTCTGACGTCTCAAGTAGTTATCTGAATTTGGATATGTCTGATTTAGTTTTGGTGGTAGATGTCTTGGTTGGTCTAACCGCTGCTTTGTAGAATTTAGTGTTTTTGCTAATGTACTATTTCGCCAATTGGTGGCACCCAAACATCCCGATATCTTGTTTGCTTTAACTGCTTCTTGTTTTACTTCCATTGTAACATTGCCAGAATCAAGGTAATACCTTATTTCCATAACCTATTGAATTATTTTCTAATCAACCTTAAATTTGCACTTCAGAGATGGGCTGGTTTATTATATTGAATTGATTTTTCTAGTATCTGACTTAGAGATTAGAGTATAATAATTAAGTTGACTTTGGTGGTAATTAGTTTAGTTAATTTTAATATGATATTTAGCAGGTGTGTAACTCGCTGGATTTCCCGTATCTTCTCTCTTAAACAGCAAAATCATTGCTATTGTTCTCCATTTGTTAGGCATTCTAGTTTGGGTTCTAATGTTTTCATAGTTTTGTTAGTTCTTCTACTATATCTTTGCCTCAATACTTTAAAAATTCATTTGGTATTTTATTTTGCGACGTTAACATCTGCACAAAATTGAATTCAAACGTAATTACTAATTACTATGTTTCAATTTGCACTTCGCCAATTTTAGTCACAATCGGCGCTTGCATCTTCAGGGCGTGGAGAATTTTGATAAACGCGAGAGCCTAGCGGTGCGCAAGTTATCGTACAAACCGCTATAACGCAGTTCCATCAGACTCCGCTTTCAGCTAGAGGCTCTATACCTAGAGGGTATAAAAGAAAGATACTTGCTCTAGTGGAGATAGTTGAGCTCAGCGCTCCACTCAGCAGCCTTAAGTACCAAGGCGGTGCTTAAGCCTCGAAGCCGTCAGCCAGAGTAAATCCGAGCAATCCGCCATAGCCGGAGTCAGTCTCGCCAGATCCAGCCGAGCGAGTCGCTGCCAGTTCCTAGTGCTGAGCCCAGAATATTTTCCTGAAAAATTCTCCTGAACCCGCTTCCTAAGCCTAGCCGATACTTCGGTAACTAACATATCCTGCTGCCGGGGCTTCCCAAGCCTAGCTGATACCTCGGTGGTACGATTTCCTACTAAATCCGCTTGATTAAGTCTAGCCGATCTATCCAGAGATCCCCCTGAGATGACTTTGGCACCAAACAAAAGCACCTGGGGCCTACTGGAACCCCACGTTTCCACCGTCCGCTGAAGCGGCTCTGTCGTCTCCGACACCAAGTACAAGCACCAAGTGGTCCGACCAGAAGCTCCAGACCCACTCAGACTCTTGTGCAGCAGCCTACATTGCAATTTATAACGTAGTACGTAAGCGACCCTTACTGGCGAAAGAAGGGAACCTTGAGTTGTAACAGCCGCTTTAACTGAGCAAGAAATCTACTTATCCGGCGAAGAAGCTTCTCTTCCAGCAAAAGAAGCAGATCCACCGGCCTCTCCAGCATCTGCAGGGCCCCGCAGAACTCCACAGAACGCAGCCCTGCAACACGATCCGACGAGCGTCCTTGCCCCTGGCCGACTACCTTTAAGGTAAAAGCCGCCTCGTAGTACAAGGTTCCTCTGGTCGCGTAAACTGGCACATTACGATGTTTAGCACTGTCACGCCCTCCCGACACCCGCAGAAATATCTCCAAGACCATTAATTATCATTGTTTACACACGAAGACATTTTTATTCACTCTAATTTCAGACATTCCCATTACGTCATCAGCGCCGTATGTCTTGTTCTACCTATGTACTAAGTAAAGTTCGGGCTCTTCATTCCATGTAAAAACATAGCCTGATACAAGGCGAGTCAAGGTCACCGAAATATCTCTCCGAAACCCAGTCAATCTGGCACATCGTTAACGGCGTACTGGGTGATGTGCATTACTCCTTCGACGACTGCCTTTTACCTTCTCTACTTCCACAACTCTGTGACTTCGGTACCCAATTTTTAAAGCGGCAGGTGTGGGAATTAAACCCCGTACCATGGCACCGCAGCCTGAGCTGTATCAAGAGTTGACCCAGTTTTTTGCCTTGGATTTTTTGTATCGGTATTACAAAAACTGTTATAGACGTATTTTATCTAGACTGTTCTTAATCTATTTCACTCGAATAATGACGAACTTTTGACTTATCTGAGCTGCAAAAAAAGCAATTAATTGGGAATAATTTGCTAAAATTATCGTGACCAGACCAAACTATTACTTTCGCAAAATGTTACAATATTGTTCCTAGGATATCCTATACCTCAAACCTTTATTGCTTATTTTGCATCGGCAGAATCTATTGTTAGATTTTCGACTGGTACGAGTATAATGTCTGGTGTATCCATTTCTACGATTTTTCTGTCCATGTTATTTCTTATATTAGGTTCGCTTCGATCAATTGATTTACTTCTTTCCTTTGTTGTCTCATCATTCTTTGTATTTATTTTTTGTAGTCAATAGTGATCATTTTATATGTCTAACTATCGATTTTGTTTTTTTTTTATACGGGACGTCGGTGTTCTGAAGGATCTGTAGTGTAAATAGGCTTTTTTCTTTTCTTTGCCTTTTTTACTTCCTTTTGAAACCATGGCGTTCTTTGAAGTGTTTATTTTCCTTATCTAAAAGTAAAAGAAAGTATTGTAATCGCAAAAAGATCACCTTTCTAGGTTTCTTCAGATCTTCACGTTTCAGAGCCCCTAGATGCCGAAACAGGTATTTTCTCAATTCCGCCTGTCTGTCGGTCGTTTGTCTATCCGTCTGTCCGCCTTTTGGAGGTATAGTCCACAAACTATTTGTTGGAAGAAGACGATGTTTAGCATGCGTATTATATGTCTACCTGGCTCGAAACCGAATATAAAGGGTTTTCCAATAAGAATGATATGATTTTGTAATGATCTAGTAACCATGGTAATAAAGTTATACCTGTCACTAGTTGTCACTTATTGTTACTATTATGGCTAAATACTCGCTCCAAGAACGTTTGGTTATTGTCCAAAAATTTTACGAAAATCGTGGTTCTTATGTGAACACTTTTCGCGCACTTCGGGAAAACTTTGGTTTAAATAATCGTCCTTCTGTGCTTTCCATTCGTCGCATCGTTAAGAAATTTGAAAGTAATTTTACTCTTCACGATATCTAAGGTTTATGCAAACAGGCCACAAACACTTGATGCTTTGAGATTGAACATTGAACGCTGCATTCGTGAGATTACGCCCGATTTATTGCACAAAGTCGTCGAAAATTGGATTCGTCGAATTCACTCGTGTACACGAAGCCGAGGTGGACATTTAAACGACGTGCTATTCAAAACATAAACGTTATCGATTGTACTTAAAGATAATATAAAAAGTGTGGTTATATCTGAAATCATTTCTATTTTATTTCATTTTGAAATCATATCGTTCTTATTGGAAAACCCTTTACTTTCGGTCAAATATACCGGGTGTCCGTTCTCAAAGTCATAGATATCTAACATTGCATTGAACGTTTTTGCTGACTCCTGCTCGCCAATTCAACGTACAGGAAAGGTAATGGTAGGTATTAATAGAAAGATAAAATTATTGCATATCAAATGATAATAGTAATAATAATATTTATTGATATAGTATAGAATTAATGGCAAAATACCTAAAAATCAAATGCACAATGTTGATTACCTACGTTTGACTTTCTTTGAGAGTAGACACCCAGTGTACAGGATAAACACTTTAAAAAAAAGAAGTGTTGTCTGTTTTTAGAAATATATAAAAGTAACATATATAAAGAAATGTACAGATTATTAGCTTGAGATGTATTACAATTTGTAAAACAAACAAACAGCTTCTCCTCCGTTCTGTGTGTCAATTCCTTCAAAATTATAGACTCGAAAAATGTAATAAATTTCAAAAAAATTAGCGGTCATAACGCAAAACAAAACCTAATTTCCAAGTACCTTTTTATTTATTTGTTTTATACGTTTTAGGGTATAAAATTAAAATAAAGAATTAAATATTGATATTAAATGTATACAAAGAAGCCGGGTAGCGCAGTTGGGTAGCACTAGGCTTACTAGTAAGCAAGTCCTCGGTTCGAATCCCGCGGGGGCAGGAATTTTTCCCCAGCCCTGGCGATTGGAATCGGGATCGGTGAGACCATTCACAGTTGGGCACCAAATTAACTGTGCTCTACTTAGATCCACAGACCTAAGAGATAGAGTAACAATCAACACATCAGCATGATACACACTTTACACAATGATTGCTTTACAAGCACAAAAGGCGCGCTCCAACTTTGTATCCCGAATCCGGGGCAAGCTGAGCATTGTACCGCCAGATGCAAGCACATAAAGCACCAGCATTTACACCGAAAGGTAAAACGAGGTTAACGATAATACATACATACATACATAAAAGTATCGTAATAATTTGCACATAGCTTTGGGCATCAGATGCATGGGTCGTAAAATGGATAGAAATATGTAGCAATCGACGCGTCCCTTATATACAGTGGTTACGATTAGTTTACATTTATATTTTCAGTAGATACAAGCTTCGAAATCAATATTATATAATAACAAATATGAAAAAAAATGTTCTCGATTATTCAATTCCAATCCTGAAATTTTGAGACAGAAGCCCAGGATTCTCAGGCTTCTGCTGCCATAATACGCCACTGCTTATATAAAACCAGAAGCGACCTATCAACCGTCGGTTAAAGCGGCGGACTAGCAATATTATATCGCCTATCTGAACGCGTGAGAGCGAGCTTGAGAGCTCGAGTTCGAATCCCAACAACTGCTTTTTTTAAATTTGCAAAATGATGTAATTCGCGCAAGGAAAGTTTCGTGTAAATCTCTTGATAGATTTTTACTATTGTGTCTGACAACTAGTGTTGCCAGAACTTCTAGTGCCGCTGCTTCCGTATTTTCCTTAATGTTTATACAACCCTGTTCTAGATACTAGCTGTGATTACTGCCCACATCTGCAGAGTACAACCCTTACCGTCGAGGCGTTTGCAGACGGCATTGGCACAGCGTCCTTATATCTAATATTTGTGTACCTACGTATAAGTGAATGGCTTTTTCTATTGTTCTATACTGATTATGGATTTTTTGCCTCTCGTATTTTGAAACATTTCTTTATATAGATTTTTATGGCTGTAAAGAGGATATGTTGGATCGGTGAAGAGTTACTTGTAGATTTAATAAAGCATAACCGATGTGGATAACAATAACATATATTTTATAAGTTTGAAAACTCACAATAAAATATACAGGAATACATGTGAAAATGGTACAATTATATACAATATTTACTAACAGCATGCTTATTACATAAAACGCTTAAGTCTCACTGCGCAATTTGAAGTTTTCACGATTGCCAAAGTATCTGATGTTAAAGGGAAATTAATCGAAGTTAATAGCGTGGAATCTGACTAACGCTTTATAGTTGATCAGAGTGTTCGAACTAGAAGGGCAATCTGTCTCTGGGAGCTGACCAACTCCTCCAGAAAACTCAAAGTAAGTAGACTGGCATCGTAATACGTAATGTCAGGCCGTCTCGCATTATATAGCTACTTGTTATGCAAAAATAATGGATTTTATTATCGCTTGCTGCCTCGTACCATTTTGGGCTTACAATGGCCCATTGTCCGTCGAGTAGAATATCCAGGTTCCGGAGATTGAATTTATTGCTTCTGGTTGTGTTAATAGCATTTGCATTGGGCCATCGGGAGGCCGGAATTCGGACTCGTCTTTATTGTCGATGAAGAGCTGAACGCACTTCCACTATGCCGATTGCATTTTTTCTTCGACCGTTTAGTTGAATAGCTAAACCCTTTTAACTTTGCAGGATAAACGATTCCTCTTTTGTACTCCTATTGTTTGAGTGTTTCTATGCTGTGACGACATAGAGCAGTGTTTTTGGAGAAGCAATTTGTCACCCCGCGCTACAAGGGCGACGCACACCAATCAGTTTTTGACATTCGCATGCCTAGACCTTGTCCATAACAAACAAACAAACATTAAAAAGTTTTGTGCTATGCTGCATCGCAATTGCTTGTAAACACCTACTGGGTTTAGCTTGTACACCTGCACACCAAATTTCACTTTTCATTAGTGTCTTTTGTATTCAATCGGCGGCACGCTATCTTGCACGTGAAGGAACGTTTCTGAAGTTTTTAGAAATTGTGCTGTAGCTCTGCTACAGCTGAAACAGCGTTATCGGTTCTGAGTTCAATTTGTGTGCAGAAATTCACCATGTCTTTTCATTAGTATCTTTTCAGAAAATCTTTGATATTTGTCCATCATCCGAAAAGTTTTACCGAGTATATATGCATGTATCATTATTATATCTACAAGTAAGCTACTAGCCTAATTTGTCCTTTATCATCCAGGCTTGGGGTCGGTAAAAGAGGCTAATGAGGTACTCAATCCACCCATCGAGTCCTTCAGGCGGAGTCATCTACAATTTTTAAAATGATCAATTTTTTATTACATATATTCTCTCTGTTATATTAGTTGCCTAGTCTGCCCAATTAAATAAATCTGAATAAAATTAAATGTTTGATTTTTTACACTGACCAGAAGTTTATTTATTTTCCTTATGCAGCCGATTGATAACACTATAAATGTAAATGTAGAAGGTCAAGCGAACTCATTTCAATATCTTAATGGGTTTGAAAAGTAAAATTAGATTTATCTAGTTTTTTGTTCATAAATTATGACTAGTCACAACATTTGTTAATTTAGTTTTCTTGTGTGCGCATAAAAGTGAGTATAGGATTTTAAATATTATTAATTTTTCTTGGAATACAAAATTACATTATTTTATAATAAACATTACCAGTATTTGTATACCTTAGTCACCTGTTGTAATAAGATAGTTGTGAAAAGTATGGGCATATGGACTTGAGGTAAACTGTAAAATTTCGGGAGAAGACTAGACATTTGTAATTCCGCAACCGGCTTAAGGAACTGCAAAATAAAATTCCTCAGATTGCAATATACGATAAGCCTGAGCTAATTCACATTTTACGGTATGTTTTATCGGACTTTTTCCACTGTCTCGAGTGTTTATCACAAGACATTTAGGGAGTTTCTGATCTACTCCCGTCATCAGATGAAAAACTCCTGGTTAGTCCTAAGAAGGACTGTTTTGTACTTCCTTTTACTATAAAGAAGGTATTGGGTTCACCCCAAACATTCAAAATTGAGTTTTCAACAGCTGTTCACGTTTTAGAGTCTCCTGAACCCAAAAAACATGTTTCTATTCATTCGTCTGTGTGTCTGTCTGTCTGTGAACAGAATATCTCAAAAATGAAAAGAGGTATGGCGTTGAAACTTCATATATAAGTTTTGTGTACTATGTAGATGCGACAGCAAGCTTTTTGAAGAAAATCGCATAACCGTAAGTATAGTGTTTACTCTTGTGATTTTTTTTCGATTTTTTTCAAATGCGACTCCAACGATTTTTTTGAAACTTTACATTTTTAATGTGTATTGATGTGAGATAGGAGATTTTCCAGTTAAATACCTCTAAAATGAGGTTCTTTTGTTTTTTTAACTTTTATTTTAAATAGAACACGTTTAATAATAATAATAATAATAATTTTATTTCCATTTGACGTATATACATATAGCGTATCGGAAATTGTCAGTACTTGCATTAACCAGTCAAATATACAAACACAGGTCCATATTATAAATATACAGTACAGATTATATGCTACTGCAATAAGAAAAATATTCATTCAGAGAGTAGAAGCAGCGTTCTTTTAAGAATTCCTTTACTTTGGCTTTAAATCTACTTAGGTTGGCTGATTCTTTAAGTACCGCTGGCAAGTGATTTTAGATTTTAATTGCTGTGGATACTGGTGCTTTGCTTGTCTGATTAAGACGGTGATACGGCACATAGATGTTGTGGGCCGTCCTGGTTGAACGAAAATGTATGTCCCCGCATTTAGGCAAGGCGTTAATGTTTTCTCTAACATAGGCGAGACATTGAAAGGCAAGCGAAACATGCATCTTAGAATGCGCTTCTGCATCACAAAAACTCTAATTGTATCGACTGAGTTACCCCAGCACATAATACCATATGTAATGAGGGAGGGTATGCTACCCCAATAAAAAGTTAGCAGAGTGTTCGGGTTTACACAGTTTCTTATTTGGAAAACTGCATAATGTTTGCTGGCAAGATTTTTTGTCAAATTATGAATGTGACAGTGCCAGGATAAGTTTTCGTCTAACCATAATCCTAAAAATTTTGTCGTTTTCACTTGTTGTATTGTTTTACAGTTTACTGATCTAATTAAGAGACTATAGTCTGTTATTGTTCCGGAAGGGACAAACTGTAGTAAATTTGTTTTGCTGGCGTTCAGGACGAGACCATTTGTTTTGCACCAATCACTCATTCGCTGAACACACTGACTTGCACTAGTAGATAGGAATTTTGCATTTTTCTGAGAAATAATGGCGGATGTGTCATCTGCGAATAGAGTGATGAAGTTGTTATCTAAGAATTTGATTAAGTCATTTATGAAGACTATGAACAGAAATGGCCCAATAATGCTTCCCTGCGGAACACCGCATTGAAGTATGGTGACGTCCGATTTAACTGTATTACCATTTTGAGCAATACGAACCAACTGACATCTTTTATCTAAATATGAATTTATCCATGATAGGGCTGGGCCTCTTATACCATAGTTTTGTAACTTCTGTTTTAATAGCTCGTGATTTATCGTATCGAACGCTCGTGAGAGATCGAAGAAAATTCCTACTGTTTTTTCTTTTGCGTCGAAGTGTGACAGTATCTTTTCATAGAATGATAGCACTGCATCCTGCGTGGATTTGCCTTCTAAATAGCCAAACTGTCTCGGGCTGAGAAGTTGGTACTTATTAAAAAATATTTTCAGGCGATGTACAAATGCCTTTTCAAACACTTTAGAAAATACTGACAGTAGGGCTATAGGTCTGTAATTATTGAAGTTATTTGGGTTATGTTTCTTAAAAATGGGCACTACAACCGCAGTTTTAAGTTGGTCCGGAAAGAAACCAAGTTCAAAAGAAAGGTTAATGAGGTAAGTTAAGGGTAAAGATAGATAATCGACTACTTGTTTAAGTATAAAGCAAGGAATGTCATCATTCCCTGCTGAGTTTTTATTTGAAAATGCAGAAACAATTTTGCACACTTCGGCTGCTGTTATCGGTTCAAGAAAGATTGAATTTGGATTACAAACTTGTGCAGTGTTAGTGCCTTCATTTTGAGGAAAATCGCGTACTAATTCATTTACTGAAACAACGAAATTGCGGTTAAATTCATCTGCTATACTTTGCGGATTGTCAAAGGTTACATTATTATCATTGTACATGACCTTTGGTAATTTATCACGTGTAGTTTTTGGACCAGATAGTTCCTTTATCACCTCCCAAACACTCTGCGATTTATTACTTGAGTTTTGAATTTTCTTATTGTAATAATATTTTTTTGCAGTGTCTATATTTTTAAAATGTTGGCTTTTAGTGTCGAAAGGGGCTTAAGGCAGGGAGATCCGCTGTCAGCATCACTGTTCAATGTGGCATTAGAAAAAATAATTCGAGACAGTAGAATAAGGACAACAGGTACCATATATAACACGGACCACCAGTGCATTGCATATGCCGATGATGTAGCATTCTTGCGAGAACAGATAAGGAGCTAAAGAAAGTAATCCGCAGTTTAAATGAGGAGGCACAAAAAATGGGATTGCGAATAAACGAAGAAAAATCAAAATACATGGAAATAAGTAGAGCAAGGAAAAATTCAGAAGCTTTAGGATACCTAACTGTGAGGACAAATGAAAACCGAGAATTAAAATTCGAAAAAGTGGGCAGTTTTGTGTACCTTGGGGCACTAATAACATCAAATAGTGACAGCGATAAGGAAATAGAAGCTAGGCTAGTGAGAGGCAACAAAAGTGCGGGTAATCTATTATCAGTGTTACGAGCAAAACAGATATCGCAAAGGACCAAAATACGAATATATAGTACAGTGATTAGACCAGCTGTAACATACAGTTCTGAAACCTGGATTCTGAACAAAAAAGAAAAGGAGAAATTACTCAGATGGGAAAGGAAAATTCTACGACGGATATATGGAGGACAGAAGGTGGGGGAGATTTGGAAAAGACGAACAAATGAAGAGCTCATGCAAATGTACAAAAACCCAGACATCATAAGCATAATAAAGGCGCAGAGAATAAGGTGGATAGGGCATGTCCAACGGCTCCCGAAACAAAGAATGACCAAAATTATGTTACGAGCAGGTTTAATAGGGATCAGAACGAGAGGAAGACCTAGGAGAAAATGGAGGGAAGCGGCGGAGGAAGATATAAAGAAGATGGGGGTGCGAAATTGGAAAGAAGTAGCAAAATGCAGAAAACAATGGAGACAAATAGTTAACAAAGCCCTAGGCCTACATGGCCTGTAGTGCTTATATATATATATGGCGTTGAAACTTCATAATAAGTTTTTTGTACTATGTAGATGCGACAGCAAGCTTTTTGAAGAAAATCGCATAACCGTAAGTATAGTGTTTACTCTTGTGATTTTTTTTCCGATTTTTTTCAAATGCGGCTCTAACGATTTTTTTGAAACTTTACATTTTTAATGTGTATTGATGTGAGATAGGAGATTTTCCAGTTAAATACCTCTAAAATGAGGTTCTTTTGTTTTTTTAACTTTTATTTTAAATAGAACACCCGGTATATTATTACATTTTTTAATTCAGCTTAAACTTTTAGAGAAAATTTGTCGCTTGAACCAACGCTCTATTTTGGTAGAATTGGTAATTTTTGAAATTTTTTCATAAATGCTTAAAAATTAAAAATCAAATGTTTTGCTAATTATAAGATCACTGTAAAAAGAAGTTGTGTGCGTGAGTGCGTGTATAATACCCGATTTTTTTACATTTTATCACGTACACTCGTGCCTACCCCGGGGTTTAAACCCGGGACTGCTGATCGCTGTGATTACGAGTCTGACACTCTTACCACTAGGCCACCAGCGCTGGTGGCAGGTCACAGGTGCAATGGCCACATTTGGTGATGACACGGCAATTATGTTTCCAGACGTAAATCCCATCAGAGCATCAGAAAAACTACTAAACCTTCTGAACTTACTACAGGATTAGTTAATAATGTAGGACTCTACTTGGACCAGAACCTTACGTGAAAAGAACGCATTAATGCTAAAAAGATCCAGTTAAATCTAAAAGTAAAACAAATGTGCTGGTTGTTAGAAGAACACAACATTTCGCCCACTTTCATAAGGAGCTTGGTCAGGCTTCTACTACGCATCCATAATAACCCTAATTAACTCTGTTCATATTGTACAAATGCTCAAGCGCAGGCACAAAGAACATTAATATTAAATTGCCTGCAGACAGCTGCTTCCACGGCGTTTTTATAATAACAGCCTACTGCATATGCTCAAGCGCAGTGCACACCGAACATTAGAAATTGTGCCCGTAGACACGTTGGCGCTTAATGGCTCACTCGGTTTCTTCTTCGATGGCTGCTCTCAAATGGCCAAATATGGAATGAAATCACCCAACTGCAGTGAAGACTAACGAATGGCAGTGGTGAAATACATGGATCTGGTTCTCGTAGGTCGCCACGGCGATGCTTCCTCTTTTGTGTTACTCGAGGACGTGAACGCTTCTTTTGTAGGCTTTCTGGTCTCAAATCGCCAAACTGCAACGCCTGCAGGACTTCAGCTCTTTCCATTAAGTTAACCTGCTACTTTACGTTTCCTTTTTTAATAATTTACCAGGAAATGCATGGACGCTCGCAGTCACTTATGACCTCGAAACCGAAGCAAAAATCAAGCCTGCGTCTAACTAAAACTTTTCGCTCCGCTCGCCAGTTTCTGCTCTAACTTCGTACACATTTTAGCGCTTAGAACTATGTACTTATAAGCATATAACAATCAACAATAAAAAACTCACATATACAAATCGGCTGTATATTAAAATGCTACCCTAAACACACTCAGGCAAACAAGATCAAGCTCCCGTTATACAATAATGACAAAAAGTTACGATTTTAGAAAATATTATAATTGTAAAGATTCAAGTATTTCTAAAATAGAGAGTGCGACTTTAAGAGCCGAATTACAGCTTGTTAAAACAAAGCCATGTTGAATTTCAAAGCTCCCTAAACTATGTTTGTCAAAGCTACCTTACCACTTATTGATACTTGAACTGTTATTTTATAAATGGCTTAGTTGTCTGGTAATTCGATAAATCTCATTGACTGTTTATTGTAATCCACATCGTTTTAACTTTCTTAGTTTTGTCAATATTAAATAAACTGATAATTAGCTTCTTCGCTTTTAGACATGATTTTACCGTAATCTACTTGTAATTGCTCCTATCTTTTTCCTTATATTAATTCAACTGTTAGAATAAATACGTTACTTACTGTTGTTATTAGTTGTTATGGACAAGATCTAGGGATGCGGAATACCAGGTACCTTAAACATCGACTGCTACGGTTATAAAGAAAGTTCTAATTTAATTTTGCCGAGTCATTTTGATGCATATTTGGGTAATACTTCATTGTACAGCCCCTTTGAATCACTACTTGGACATTCGTATCATTACAGTGATGTAAGAAGAATATTATATAATCATAACTATTAGTATTTACTTTATGTACGAGCGGGCGGAATTGGTCACATTATACCCTGTTTCTGAGGGTATAATGTGTCACTTTACAACCCAAAGGAAATAATAGCTATTTATGATACAAATTGTAAAATTGAAGCGCTTTTTTTTTTAGTTTAGTATGTCATCGTGTCAAGTACCCAAAAACTTTTTTGCAACTCGTATCATGCAAGATTTTATTTATTTTGCATAAAAAGTGCTTTAGACTATTGTGAAGTAAACCTTTTATTGACTTTATGTCATTACGTTCGCACAGATAGCTCAAGATCAAATTAGATTTTGCGCTTTAACATCTTAAATAGATAAATTAAGAATTCTCTTCAGGATTCCAGTGAATAATTAAACCGGCGCTTGCTGGTGTAAACAAGAATGTCTGAGTTATGCTATACGTATATACAGTGACGTCATTTAGAATCTTGTTAACGGTGAATTCTCTTTATGTGTAGAATCGCTAGTTTCAATGTAAGTGGTATCAGTAGAACCGCTGAAATAATTTTCGTGTTTTTTCTTATATTCTTTTTTTTGTAAAGCAGCTCAAACTTAACAAATATTTCAGATGGTGCACTCCTTGATCTATTGGATCTTCTAAGCACACACATTCCAATAAAGCTAATTGGATCTCGTTTCGTGGTTTCAGTTGTGTAATTTCCAAGTATAAACCATCGCGGCGCCCTAAGACATCAATTTTGAGCTAATATAACCCACAATCCTATCACTGTTGGACCCGACCCTTCTTGACTGCATCTAGCTGGAGCACTTTATTATTGCAGGGCTGATTAATTTGGTGGATTACGATTGTATAAATGTTGCCATCATTAAAATTAGCCCGGGTGTAGCAAAAGTTCCATGCCACAGCGAGTTACGTGATCTATTCTGCTTGCTTTCGTAGATAAGACCGCATCCGCTTGATAAGGTAGAATAGTGCATGCAGACAATTATGTTTCGTTTATAAGCCACTGTTAGAATAATTTAGTTAGTAGTAGTTTGCACTTGTATCGATATTACTGTATCCCTACTCCGTGTCAATAAAGGGTGTAATTTTTTAAAAACAGTTTTCTTTGTAAAGAAAAGTTAAATGGCTCAGTAGGTAGGATTGACAAAAGGGTTTTACACGATTTTCGAAAATTAAAATCCAGTTATTGCTCTTTGAATTTTATGCACGGCCAACTACGGGAAACAGCTAATTATTACAACCAAATCATTGGGGTCACTGGGCTAATTGCAGTCGCCCTCGACATGAGGGCTCGACTGTAAAGTATTGGCGCGGCCATAAAAATAATAATCAATTAGTTGATCGCCTTGATACTGATAGACACTATAAACCGATCGATCGACTATTTGTCAATCATTGCAATAAGTTCACGTTGCTATTAGTAAGCGAGGCCAACCATTGTATAGATTAGCGATACCTACTTAATTTCTACATACTATAACGAAGACCTTGCTGAACTCACTTAGTACATTAGGGCGATTGAAGACATTTTCAGTCAATTTTGGCAACAAGACCCTAATGCTTACATAAATAATAATAATAATAATAAGGTTTATTGAATTGAATAACTGTACATAAGTTCTACATAATTAGTTAGGTTGTTATTCTAATATTTTAATATTTATAATTTTTATGATTTATCTTATCTCATTTTATATTTCTACTTATTCGTTATTAGTAGCTTCAGCGTACTTATGCGAACGTTTTGTCCGTCCGTCTGTATGTCTGGATCGCCTGTAACTTTCGAACGGCTACAGATATCGAAATTTTGAAAGGGGGCAAAGTTGTTGCTAAGGTCCCGAGCACCTTCATGCGCTATTTGGTTTTGGCGAAAGGTCAACCGTTGGCGACCTATGTCAAAGGTCACTTTATTTTTCAATGGCAACATGGGTCATATGGGGTATCAATAGAAAGCTATGGTCAAGGGCTACATATACTTAATGTTTTCGCAGTGCTGAAGCTACTCTTTAGACCTGTACTTGAGCAGTTTATTTCAATAAACTAGAGAATATTTGATTTCGTACACGTAAGTCACTCACAAAAGCATAGCTTGTGCGTGAGCAACTCACGTAACTTCAATGTAACTTGCTACCATTTTTCTATAAACATTAATTCTTAATAAACGAACTAAAACCTAGTGGTAACTTTACAAATTCAATTATAAGTAATTATTGCACAAATATGATTGCAATCTGAATTTTTTTGTGCTACTTTGGTGTTTCCAGGAATTTTTCTATATGTGATAACATAAGTACCCTGTCTTGCTCCATGATCCAATTTTTAATGGCCTTTTTAAAAGTGATTATGGCATTTATATCTTTAATATTGAAAGGTAATAAATTAAACATTCTTGGTCCTAAAAAATGTACAGATTTTTGACCAATGGTTTTGTGAACTCTACTAATTTCGTTTTTATTGTTTATTTTGGTTCTAGTGTTATGAGGATGGTCAATTTTTTTTAAGTCCTTTCTATATTTATGCTGATGTATAATCAATGTTTGTAGATAGATTTGTCTTAGGCAAAATATTTTTGTTTCTGCGTATAGCTGCTCAGTTGGATACATTTGCGTCCTACTAAACATGATTTTTATGAACCGCTTTTGCATCGCTTCTAGTTTTCTTAAATGTGTTTTTGATGCAGAGCCCCATCCAATAATTCCGTAACGTAACAGTGAGTCAACAAGTGAATAATATACCGTTTTTAGGTTCGAGGTGTTTAGAATATACTTTAATGTTTTAAACTGGAATAGCACTTGCCTTAATTTGTTTAGTAGCGCATTTATATGTGAATCCCATCTTAAATAGGTGTCGACGTATATTCCTAGATATTTTATTTTTTCAACTTTTTTTATATATGTTGTAGTGTTGTTGGGGTTCATGACAGTTAAGGTATCATATATAGGTGTGTTCTGATTACGACAGGTGAAAGGAATGAATTTGGTTTTATCAAAGTTTACAGTAAGAAGTTTGCGATTAAACCACTCATTTATATTTATTAGATCTGTTTCTGCTTTCTGTTTCACATTTGTCCATGTTTTGCCTTTGTATAGTATTACTGTATCATCCGCAAAAGCTATGATTCTGCCAGTTGATGGTAATTCTAATAGTTCATTTACATAAATAGTAAATAGTATTGGACCTAGAACAGTTCCTTGGGGCACCCCGTATATTACTTCTGTTTTTTCACTTAGACAGGTTCCAATTTTTACATACTGCGGTCTGTGTTGTAGGTACGATTCTATTAATTTATTGGTCTTTCCGCGAACTCCTATGTTATGTAGGCAGGATGTAAAAAATGTGGTAGACTACATAATCGTTGCTACATTTAGAAAATTACTATAAGCAAGTAGAAAATAATAATAATGCAAAAAAGAGCCATAAATGCCATATAGTCAAAAGGAGAACAATCAAATTGTGTATATGCCTAGTACCTCAACTGCGATTCATGTTGTTTCGGAAAACAACTGTATAACTAAGTCACAAGTTCTACTATCTACGTATGTATATAATGAACATTCGGGTATAACAAACGAATTTACGAAGACAAATTGACAAAGCATTCGGTTATAACGATCTAGTAGATGGTTAACAGTATCGAAAGCTTTGGCTAGGTCAATAAATACTGCTAAATTAGGATTTCCTTCATCGAGTGCAGTTTGTATTTCGTTTACTACAACGGATATTGCGTCTTGTGTAGATTTTTCACTTTGAAATCCAAATTGGTTTGTTGATATAATGTTATGTTTGTTGAGGAAGTTTACTAGTCTTGTTTGAATGATTTTTCAAATATTTTTGCTACGTTGGAAATTAGAGATATAGGTCTATAGTTTTCTCTGTGTTGTTTGTCCCCATTTTTGTATAAGGGCTTTATTACGGCAGCTTTAAATACATCGGGACAGTTGCCCGTTTCAATTATTTTATTTATAAGGATTGCAAGAGGGTTAGATATTATTGACGCCACTTGTTTTAGAATGTCGGTACTTATATTGTCAATACCTGGCGCCGTGCCTGTTCTTAACGTTTTAATTAAGTTGTGGATTTCATTTTCATCAGTCGGCAAGAGAAAGAATGAATTGGGGTTAATCTTTATAGTGTCTGCAAATCTCATATTTTTTATTTTATTTATCTTATTCGCCATTGTTTTCCCTATAGATGTGTAATGCTGATTGACAATGTTAGCTATCTCCATTTGATTTGTGATTGTTATTCCATCTTTGTTTTTTATCTGTGATATTTCTTTTGGTTCTGTTTTATTGCCAGTTATTGTTTTGACTACTTTCCAAAGATTTTTGCTTGAACTATCGCTGTTTATTTTATTTTTAAAGTAATTGTTCTTTGCATTTCTTACTAAGGTGTTTAAATGGTTTCTATATACCACGTAAGTGTTTTTTTTCCGATGTTAGTTGGGTCTCTTTTCCAATTTACAAAAAGGCTTTGTTTATTATTTACAGATTTTATTAACCCTTTCGTAATCCATTCCGTCCGCTTAATTTCATTATGTTTTCTCTCGATTTTGTGTGTTGAATCTTGTACTGCCGTTTTTAGTTGGAGAACGAAATAATCAGCTGCTTCCTCAACTTCCATACTGTTGAGTGTTTCCTCCAGTCTAGATTTTTGCAGTTTGTCTTTAAGCATCTGAAGATTTATTCTGCTGATGCTTTTTTGTTCCTTTTTGTTCGATTTTCTTTCGAATGACATGAAGTGGCTACTCATGATTGAAAAATGGTCTGTTATATTACTTTGAAGAATAATTGGAGTACATTCCTCAGCACTTGCGGATTTGCAATATATATGATCTATGCAAGTTTTGAGTTACCCTGTATACGTGTGTATTTATTTATAAGAGATTTATAACCCTTTTCACATAATATGTCTCTATATTCATGACTGACATCAGCATCTGATAGGATATCTATATTGATATCTCCTACTACATAATTATAGTCTGCATTAGTGTGATTTTGAAGATAAATGTCAAGGCCATTAATAAATTTCATAGGATCAGTAGATGGAGGCCTATATATTGCCGATATTACTATTGACTTACCCATGTATGTTATTAATGTTTTAATTACTTGTAGATTAATTATGCTATGTAAACTTATACTAAATATGTGACTACTTTTAATATAAATAACTACTCCTACATTTTGATTGAATTGATCGTCATTGTAAACCATTTCATATCCATCAATTTTGAAGTAATTTTTGTCATAGATTTTCCAAGTTTCAGTTAATATTATGACATAAAAATAGTTATTAAATTGGTTCAGAACTATAATCATTTCATCAAAATTTTTTGCTATACTCTTAATATTTTGCTGAAATATATTAAAAACAGTTTGGTTACTTCCTACCTTAAGTAATTGTTTACACGTTTCTACATCATTTACGTTGTGTGTTTCTATATTTGGTTGCTCAATGTCTCTAATATATTGATCCATAAACAATATTATTAATATATATATATAGTTTTCAGTCGTAGTTGATTTGTTCACGCGCGTTTTTGATTTTCCTTTGCAGAATTGTGCAGTGCTCACTTGTTGCTTCATGATGAAATAAACGTTTACTTTTATCAGCGGGAAATAGACTAAAGGGTGCCGGTTTAGAAGTTGTCAGCGGACAAATTTATAACAGTTGGGAATCATTAAAATTAACTTTAATTAACAATTTCGTAGACCTACGATCCGAGCTTAACATCCGAATCGATGTAACCAGAATGAGGCAAATGGCAAAAGAATCCCCTATTGAATTTTATAATAGGATCAGATCTTTGTTAGCTATTCTTAATTCCAAAATGTTACTAATGAATGAACACTAAGCAATAAAAAAATATAAAACTAATGACGCAAAAGAATTAGCATTTAAGATCTATTTAGGAGGATTAATGAAACCCCTTGGCAGCTTGCTGCGGTAGCAGAGCACATCCATTCCTTGAAATAGGTTTGGCGTATATAAAAGACGAATTAGTCGTCTGGTATTTTAAAAATTCCAGTCATAATAATTTTCAACATATACCTATAATTAATGTACCCCATTCAGTTCACTCTAAAAATCCTAATAAGTTACATGCTAATTTTCGAAGTCTCCCGTAAATTTATAATGCAGCATATACAGGAAGTCGTATTGACCCCTCAATTGAAGCAAACTTTTAACCCAACTTAACAAATTTATGTCTTGCATTCAAAGAAATCTTATATCAACAGGAAATTCCTTTATCAGCTGCGAATCTCGTAAAACACCGAATTAGAACAAAAACCAATATCCTTATTGTTACTAAAACATACAGATACCCCCACGTACATCGCCAAGAAGTTAAAAAAAAGCTATAAAAATTTTTACAAGACCAGATAGTTGAACCATCCGGGAGTCCATATAATTTTCCTAAATAGATAGTTACTAAAAAGCTCGATGCTTCTAATAAACAAGTGAGGCATAGCAATTGGCTATCGCCAGTTGAATGAAAACACAATCGGGGATAAATTTCCATTACTTAATATCGAAACAGTATTAGATCACTTAGGCCGTGCTAACTATTTCTCCACCATAGATCTAGTCTTAGGTTTCAATCAAATAAAAATTGAAAATGACAACAGAGAAACACAGCGTGTTCTACGGAAGAATGCCATTACCAGTTTAGGCGCTTGCCATTTGGGCTCAAAAATAGTACAGCCTGCTTCCAAAGAATGATTAACACAGCTCTCAAAGGCTTAACCCCTATGCAATGGTTCGTTTACTTGGATGCCGTGATCATTTACTCGTCTTCTTTACACTAACACATTTCTTGAATAAAAAACATACTTCAACAATGTCGCACTACCAATTTAAAAATTTATAAGTTCGAATTTCTACATAAATCCGTAAAACACCTCGGACATGTCATAACATCGGAAGGAATCCGACCAGATCCCTCAAAAATTCACGCAATAACTTTCCTATAATCAAATCGAAAATAGAAATCAGAAGTGATTTAGGACTATTAGTATATTATCATAAATTTATCAAGAATTTTGCTAACTAAACCTCTAACTCAATGTTTAGAAGATAGTAATCATGTCCAACATACCCCGGACTTTGTAAACGCTTTTTTCTACGCTTCGAAAATCGCATTAGGAGCCGTGTTATCCCAAAATCAAAAACCAGTTTGCTACCCATCGAGAACGCCCAATGAAACCGCGCAAAAATACTCGACGATAGAGTGAGAATTGTTAGCTATTTTTTAGACCACCAAGCAGTTGCACCCCTACTTATTCGGAACTACATTCATCCTGTACGCAGACCACAGACACCTAGTTTGGAAAAAAAACCTTAATTAACCAAATTCAAAATTACCATCAAGGAAAAACTAATCATCGAGGAATCCCCGAAACTATAAAGCAAATTTTTATTGGAAAAGAATTAATAGCGACGTTAAAACCTATATAGACTCTTGTCAAATTTGCAAACGATGTTAATACAACAGACACCCGATGAAATAATCTCTTAATTTAACACCCACTTACGGGCGTATTTCAAATCAACGAATGAAAATACCTCACCTTAAGAGATGCATTTTCGAAATTCGCGCAAGCATGCTCTTTACTGTCAAGCAACATTATAGACATTATAGAAAATTTAATAAACAAGCTTTTAAAATTTCTCAAAATTACAAAAAATTAAAATACCTACACGTGACAACCCCTTATAACCTTCAATCGAATTCAACAGTAAAAAGATTGCATTCTACCCTTTTAAAACACTATAGACTACTAGAAAACACTATCGAAGAAAGAAAAATCCATTATTACATTTTGGTCTACAATCATTCTAATTTAAAATATACCCTACGAAATTCTATTTGGCCATACTGATAGTCGAAAGCCTTTTGAACTTAAATATGATTATCAATTTTTCAAAAGCTCTGTTATTCAC